>JAVLUX010000024.1:19822500-20315000 GCA_032164185.1 Moxostoma hubbsi
GTGACAGAATTGCTTTCTAACCTTGTCTGCAAAGTTATAGGCTATTGGAAATTTCATTGATGAAACTCATTTCATGACTACATAATTTTCACATAATGGGGGGAATTCACCAAGAACTAATTGCACCCTGTAAAACCGGCTGTTATTTTCACACGCTGGTTTAGTACCCGATTCATTAATGAGTGTTAATACCTGGCATATGTCCAGATGCACATTTAGTCAAGTGAACTTTCTGCATGTTAAAGAGATGATTCAGGTGTCTGGATCACAGTGGACAGTGATACTGTTTAGTCCCACCAAAGTCTGTCAGATAACTGTGCTCTGCTGCATCCTACATTGTAAAGAGCTCCAAATTTAGGATTATGCAGATCAGGCAACGGTGCAAACATGCCCACAAAATCACTGCTGAACACAATTTGCATGCGCAATGTGCACAAACTATTCCAATCTTGCATGCCAATTTTGATCTCTTAATAACAGAGGATGCAGCAGACTAGTTATCCAACACACTTTAGCAGGACTGAGCAGTAAATCTGGCCACTGTGATCCAGACACCTGAATCATCTCTTTAACATGCACAAAGTACGCTTGACTACAGGCACATCTGGACATAAGCCAGCTTATAATGCTCTTCTCTACCGTTGATCATTATTTGATGAATTACTGCTGATATGATCAATAGAAAATGTACACAAACATCTCTTTCAATAAAATTTATTTTATCGCCGGCTTTCATCTGGCGGTAATAGTGCTACGCACTCACCTAACCTCCAGGAAGTCAGCCTCTCCTACTCTGCGGCGAATAAGGTAATCTCTAACCTGGCCACCAGCCTCAGTGCGCTCCCTCAAAAGGATGAGGTCTGCCTCTATCTGCTCACACATGGACCTCACTGTGGCAACAGATGCCTGCATGTCACTCTCATTCAGACCATAGTCTCCTCCATCTGAGAGTGAGATAGAAACATGCTGGTGTGTTTTCATGAAAAACTCTCACAGGACCCATCTCATCTTACAGTGTCCATGGTCTTACCTGAACCCACTCCCACAACATAAATGGTCTCCCCGCAGCCCTCATCCATCCTCTCACGCAGCTGCCGTAGTAACGAGTCATACTGTTCCCCATTGGGACTGACCAAGGCTAACTTTGAAACATAAAAAAGAATAGCACTTGTTACTTAAAAGTTTATGTATACTATACAGATTGATTGTGCAACACAGATTTTGTTCATTTTGTTTGTTTTAGAGGTGCAAATGGTAAGGTGGTATGAGATGTATTCCAGGTGAAAATCTATCAAGTGTGCATGCATCTGGCTTTTGTATTTTTTTTTTTTGTATAGCTTGATAAAAAGTCATGCTCAGTTCTCAGTATGATAGATATGCTTTGTTGTCATTTGTGGGAAACATCCTGCAGTGCGGGAGTATATTAGTAAAATTGTAGACAACAAATTTTAATAAAGAATTATTAGACTTGTTCTGGTCGTGAATGACTGCTTTTGGTTACATTTACTTTTACATTTATTCATTTGGCAGACACTTTTATCCAAAGCGACTTACAAAAGAGGAAAACATAAGCAAATCTTCTTAAGAAGACAGTGGAACGAAACGTGCCGTACTAAAAGCAATTACATAAAAGATGGTCATTTTGCTACTACAGGCCATTTACAGGCGCAAAGGCGTAACTTGAAGAATGACGAATCTGAACAAATCTTTTTGTTGAACACAACAGAATCTGAAGTTACAGAATGGCAAAGTCACTTGAAATCAAATAATAATAATTAAAAATGTAATTCGCTGCCTGCCATTAGCATAATCACGGAAGTTAACTCAGAAATTTTATTAGCATATAGCATGGGAATTCTAGATCGGATTTATCTCCGTTTGGCAGAGACACATTCCTGTGGTCGAGTGCAAATGGAATGTGCAATCCAATTAATAAAAATGCATGAAGTGACCAAGTGTTAATTCCCCCATTCTGACACCTAGTGGCATGGATGATTCACCCAAAAACAAATCACTTCTGTTTCCAACACCATATTAAACCATGATTAATTTATTTTCCTGGCAAAGTGTCCAGTAACAGGAAGGTTCCCAAAATAATGTGAAACATGTCCGTCCCCATGAAGCGATCCACTCCATGTCAAATAAAACAGCTTTTATTAGTCTACTGATATTACTAGACTCTTCATCTCATAAGTAAATGATTTAAAAAAAAAATTTAAAAAATTAAGTTCCTATTAATTCCTTTGTGTACAGCTTTTTAATGATGAAAAAAAATACATAGTGCACTTTTAAACCTCTTTCTTTGTGTAACTTGCCTCATAAAGAGCACAAATGCACACAGACTGATTCAATGACCATGTAAACAATGGTAAACAAAAATAAACAAAGATCATTAAATGGAGGAAAAAGGATACCTGGCTTTATAGCATGTTACATGAGCATGTGAAGAGTCACACAAGGCGGAGTGACAGAACATCATGCAATACACTAGAAAAGGCAGAAATAGAGCTCCGCCCTACCAACGTGTAAACAGATCCTCACCTAGTTAGTTTAAAACTGGGTTGATGAACGATAAGGCGGCAGCTGCCACAGCTGCTCAATCAAGAAAACTGCCTGTCCTGCTCAATCAAGACTATTTCACGAACAGCTATCTGTCCTGGTTCGCACATCCATCAAGGTTATGCAGTGTATACTTACACTAGAGTTCATGGGTAGCTGACATGATATGTTAAAGCAGTGTGACATGCTACATGTAATTCTATAAGTATGTAGTTATGACCTCATACTATATGAGAGGAAGTATATGTCCATTTAAAAATAATTTGTCACCCTGCAGGTGCATTTGTGTGAATAGCAAAACACATATTATATATACTATATGTATGTGTTATATATATATATATATATATATATATCAAATATACACACACTATTATTACTAATGGCTGTGTAATTATTCTACCCAAACACCATATTTTCATATTCAATTACAGTTCATCTTTTCTACAGGTTCATTTAATAGCTCAATTAGCACGATTTAGAGGGAGGGAGACAGAGGAGATATATTGAAAAGGAAACCAGGAAATGGATATTAAATTACTTGGCAACTTTTAGCCATTGTTAAATTTTTAACACGATAAATCGATAAAAGTTATCCATTGTTAAAACTTACAGTAGTAACTTACAAAGTTACCAAGTAATTTAATATCCATTTCCTGGTTTCCTTTTCAATATATCACCTCTGTCTCCCTCCCTCTAAAGGCAAATAACCTCTGTGTTTCACTGAAATTTCATCAGGTACTGTATGTCAGGTTGTCGTCTCTTTACTTATTGATAACGTCCGCCTTTCATTCATTTGCTTTAACGCAGAAATCCAATCTACAATCAGCCACATTAAAGCTAAACTCACACACAAATGGATAAAGCACAAAGACCTTTTCGTATACCTCATACTTTAGATACATATGATACATAAGACCCGGCATGTTTAAATATGGCAAAGACTAACTTAGCCTGCTTAGCTAAAGATAGCTTCACAATTGTAGGACCACAATAATCTTAGCTCGTATACGTATGGAATCTTAAAATGTGTTTACATTTCAAATATAGCGATTTAAATAGTAATTTCGAAGTGCAATGCGATATTACAGATATAAATGCGATAACTGAGCCTGTCAAGCTTGACTCTGTATAAGGCCTACCTTGCTGCAGAAGTCTATGCCGCGTTCCAGGGTCTCGCCGTTGAACATCTCCCCGTCCTCGAAGCACTCTGAGCCGTCATCATCGCCGCATCCCCGGGCTGGAGCAAAAATGCTAGCGGGGACTACTACAGACTCTGATAACCCCAAAGTCCTAGCATTAAAACCCGGCT
Source organism: Moxostoma hubbsi (assembly GCA_032164185.1). Taxonomy (NCBI): domain Eukaryota; kingdom Metazoa; phylum Chordata; class Actinopteri; order Cypriniformes; family Catostomidae; genus Moxostoma; species Moxostoma hubbsi. The sequence continues at coordinate 19,826,372 of JAVLUX010000024.1, forward strand.
CCGTCGTCGTTACCGATGCCATCTCTCGGGCAGCCGTTTTTAAGATTAAGCTAAAACAACTTTAAAACGATGCCGCTTTAGGGGGAACAATTGCAAGCTGATACAGCACAAACACTTGTGAATTCACATTCAGTCTGTAACGCCGCTCACCACTAGGCTAAAACCTGCTGCACCGAGCAGATAAACAAGATTCACTACATATCTCTGGCATCTATATAACATGGTAAGCTGATAATAGTGGAAACATTGACCTTAAAATCATTCTCTTGTGGTGAGTCAAGTGTTTGTTTAAAATGTTAAGAAAACTAGTCATATGTGTTCTCATGTCCTTGTGAATTATTCAACAGCAATCCCGTCCAACCATGTTCTTCCTAATCCAAATCGCACGTGTCACTATCCAATGAAAGTTAGTGCGCGGAGCATGTCATTACAAATGCGATGCAACATTTATTGACAAAGTTGCCAACACTGCGTCCCAATTCGCATACTATCCGTCCTAAATAGTATTCGAAAATAGAATTAGTATGTCCCAAATCGTAGTATGTTGAAATGAGTGTTCCAAAGATACCCGGATGGTCTACTATTTCCGGTCAGAATCCGAAGTGCAGATCGATGCACACTCTAACGGCTAATATTGCCCACAACCCATTGCGTGCGGGAGGGAGGAGCTTTGAGATGATGCAAACATGGCGGCCGGATGCGGCAGCGGAGATGCGCCCTCAGTTTTTAAGTGTAAGAACTTAAACGTTTAGCGCTAATTAAAGTTATATTTTATTGTCTCATAATATTAATGGATTTGTGTTGTGCAAAAAAAGTACCGTGTTTATCTTGTAGGGTCCGATGAAGACACTGAGCGCCTCATTAACTGGCGCATTGCCAACGACGATGTTTGTTTAACTGTCGCGGTGTGCGTAACTAGGCAACCACGTTCTCTTCCATTGCATGACGTCTTCGTAGTATGTCCCAGAACGTGCATACTCTTTTGCTACACACTCAAAAGTATGTACATTTTCTTCAAAAAAAGAGTACATACTTTTAGGTCGTAGTATAAGTAGGCGAATTGGGATGCAGCACAAGTTTATTTCGATGTAATCGATGATAGAAACCAGAACAACTTCTCTTCACGTTAGTACAAATGTTAATTTTGCAGTTACTAATCATGAATTTGTCAGTGGACCATAGAATTTATTACAATTTCTTTTCTGCCTTAAAGGAATAGTTTACAAAAAATGTAAATTCTCTTATCATTTATTCACCCTAATGCCATCCCAGATGTGTATGACTTTCTTTCTTCTGCAGAACACAAACATTGTTTTTAAAAGAATACCTCAGCTCTTTTGTTCCATAGTATGCAAGTAAATGGTGATCAGATATAAAGAAAACATAAAAGTAACCAAATTGACCCGGTTGCTATAGGGAGGGTAGAGTCACATGGGGTAACCTCCTTGTGGTCATGATAAGTGGTTCTCTCTCTCTCAATGGGGTGCGTGGTAAGGTGTGTGTATCCTGGAGAGTAGCATGAGCCTCCACATGCTGTGAGTCTCCGTGGTGTCATGCACGACAAGCCACGTGATAAAATGTGTGGATTGACGTCTCAGAAGTGGAGACAACTGAGACTTGTCCTCCACCAGTAGGATTGATGTGAGTAACCACGCCACCAAGAGGACCTACTTAGTAGTCGGAATCAGGCATTACATATTGGGAGAAAAAGGGGATTAAAAAAAAAAAAGAAAAAAAAAGTAATTCATATGACTCCAGTGTTTAAATCTGTATCTTCAGAAGTGATATAATACTTGTGGGTGAGAAACAGAACAATATTTAAATCCGTTTTTTATTCTAAATCTCCACTTTAACTTCCAGGTATGAAAGTGGAACTAAACAGGCACTACATGTGACTTTCAGATGTAAACTTTAAAGTGTACATTACAGTTAAAAAGGACTTTAATTTGTATCTGTTTCAAACCCACACCTATTATATCACTTAAATGGATTTAACCAATGAGTTATTGAATTACTTCTATGTTTCTTTTATGTGATTTTTGGAGCTACAAAAGTCTGAAAGGTAAAAATCTTTGTTTTACTTTCTTCAGGAGAACACACACACATATGGGATAGCATGAGGGTGAGTAAAGAATCTTCCTTTTTGGGTGTACTGTTCCTTTAAAGAAGTATCAGACACTTCTGTTGACAGTTTGTCACACACCTGTAGCAACATTTGTAATTACAAAACAGGATTATCGAGAATATTACATTATGTTACACTAGATTATCCTGTTAGTGTAATGGTTGTCTAATTAGATGCAGAGAAAACTAATGGGTGCCATGGATGGAACTAGGCCATTCTATAAAATGTTAAGCCGAAGTGGCATTTGAGCAATATGCCAATTGCTTTAGCCAATAATCAGTTCAGTCACTGTGGTAGAAACTGACATCACTCTAAACTACGCTGAGTTGTTTCACCTCTTTTAGATGGGATTTAATTATCTTTTGTGCCCCAAATTGTCAAATGTATATTGAAAAGATCAATAAAACCATTTTAGATTAGAAAAGGAGATCCCATTCCCAAAAAGTAATTGAGAAGTTTCTGATCTAGAAAGGCTCCTTTCAAGCACAGCAGAAAGCTAGTTTACTGGACTCAGTTTACCAAACACAACAATATAGATGAATATATGTATAATGTATAGGTGTTTAATGGCTAGGTCATGGCTGCATTTTACAGTAAACCACAAATGGAGATATGTGCAGTTACTCAAAGCCAGTGGGATGACAAGAGCAAAAATGTGCAATGTAAGAAGAGAAATGGTCATGAAGCATCAATTTGCATGTAGTCAAGAGGTCATTAGCAAATCGTGGGTAATGAGTTGGTGTAATCCAACACAATTCAGCTCAATATTGAAAAAGCTACATGTTCACAATGTTATCACAAATTCACAAATTATCCAGGTCTCAGTATAAGCCAAGAAACTAAGAGACAATGTGCTAGCAGAATGAAGTCACAGCACACACACCATTCTATAATACTTTCATCAGAGTTCCAAAGGGTTGGCGAGGTGCTGCAGTGATTGGGTCTCTGGAAACAATAAGGAATGCAACAGACTGGAACAATGGAAAGAGAACAATATTTAGTCTGACACATTTAGTAAAAAGTGCTCTGTAAGCATAGTTTGGTAGGACAAAGGCTGGTGAGTCGTTGTGTAACTTTGTCTGATGGGACCACTGAAGATACACAGTTAACTGGCTAAACCTAAGGATAATCATTTTTTTTTACTTGTATGACGTCTTGTCATGAGAGTAATCATATTAAAACTCAATAAAAACATGCACATTAGTTCAAACAGGAAAAAAAATACATTGATTACAAGCAAAAATTGGGATAATTCTCATGACATTTCATTTTAATAGAGCACTAGATTTGAGAGGTTCCACCCTTTTAACAAACTATTATAAGTTACAAGTCTAAAAGAGCCAAGCATGCCACAGTTATTATATAGTGATTCAAATAACTCAGGGAAACACAAGCGAAACATTCAGGATCATTATATCAGTCGTTTGACCAACAGCAGAGGGCGTCAAAGGGCAAAATACTGTATCTACTGTCTAAGATGATTTTAACCAACTTTTCAACTGTGTGGCAGCCACATGCCAAGCTACAGTACCCTTGAATCTCTTTACGTGTGAGACATTAATGTATGCTTAAGAAGAAAAAAAAAAGGCCGTGTCCAGGCATGGATCAATATATTTTAATTATTTTAATGGAAACATCCTTTCCAGACTCGTTGAATGATTTTAAAATAACATTCATTAACCTTAAAATACATGCACGCGCTGTTGTTAACATACACACAAAAAAATATAGAAATAAACACCATACCTAACATCAAATAGCCTATAATTGCCTACCCGTGGCTGTTCCTGTGCAATTTAACGTACTCGTGGCGATGTTCAGAGGTGGGTCATTTTCGTTTGTGCACGCAGTGATTGGGCATTTGTTCAGTCTGCCACACGTTTGGAAATGCGCCTGCCCTGATGACAAACCAGACTACCACAACATACTGACAGTAACGATGCGATCTTACATCGTGTGCTTCTCGTTTGCACTCCAGTGCTTCGTTCTCAAAAGCGCCTCAGAGTACTCGTCAAAATCCGATTTAGAATACGAATTTGGAGACTATCGTGGCAAGTTTTGTATTGACGATCAAGGTTTTGTGTACGGCATCGGAGAGGTTTATTATCCGAGCACCACAGCGTGTCCCTGCACCTGTACAGAGGATGGACCAGTGTGCGTCAGACCAAAGTGCCCGAAAATACACCCGAGATGCACGCGCATCAAATACAAGTCGTGCTGTCCCGTGTGTGAGGCTGTCAGTAAAGTTTGCGTGTACGGAGGAAAAACGTACAGAGTGCTGGAAGAATTCAGGGTGAGTTAGTGTAAGTTCTCGAGGGTACTTTTTTTTTCTTTTTTCTTTTTTTTTTTTTTTTTGCAGAGTGGATATTATAAAACAATGACAAGTTTCGTAGTTTGTTTCTTGTCTGTTTTTTTAACAGGTTTTTTTTCCAACTTAATTTGGTTAAGTCATATTGTTGCTTTGATTTAAGTTTTGATTAGTGTAATTGCACAACTTAAAATAAACAAGTTGGTCAGTAGGCTTTCTCAAACATTTTTAAGTTGAAATAAAGTGATGTGTCTTGCAACTTTCTAAACATTCATTAATTAACCCCATAAAGCCTGAGATTTTTAGCTGTTTTTGAACTTATATACAAAATATAGAATATTTTCATGCATATATTTTCATGCAGGCTTTAAAGGTCACTATCCTCCTGACTGAGACCCTGCAGTTCATTATATATATATATATATATATATATATATATATATATATATATATATATATATATATATATATATTAGCCTGTATACAGTATGCCACAGTAGTATCTTAAGAGGACACTCTTGGCTTTTCAGAGATCAAATTATTTGGAATTCGGTTATAACAACTTCCTCACCTTGGTTTACAAAAATGTAAGACATAACTATTCAGCACATCAAATAGAGTATGATTTAAATATTTTTAAAATAAAAACAATTATTATCATATGCTTGTTATGCATCAAACACCAGAGTGATATTTTTTTTTTAAAAAAAAGGAGGTTATGGTAATTAAGATGACATCATAATAGCTTATATTGTAAAACAATAAGATATTTTATGACAGAGCAGGCTGCATATATTCAGTAACATACTTCTATACATCAGTTCCCACTTTAAATATATCTTGTTGATTCAATGTATGTTTTTGAGTTGAGGTGGTTGATGTTGAAACATATTAAACAAATGTGCTTGTTAATTCAACTTTGAACAAGTTGATACAATGACAGTATAGTTGTCAAATTTACTGGAAATCTTGAGGACTCTAAGTTGTCCACTCATAAAACACTTTTGCAAAGTTAAAACATGAAAATCTTAAATTGATCTTAAATTCTTAAGTTTATCACTGCAATGTTCAAGAGCATTATTGATTTCAAATTGAGACTTTGTAACAAAAGGCCTAATGTTAATAATATCATAATAGCTTTCTGTCAGTATTTCTGACAACAGTATCACCACAGTGTTTTTTTCTATGACTGATACAGTGTGTTTGTGTATATGAGCAAGAAAATAATGGAAAGAAAGAATGCATGAGTGTATAGTTTCATTTTAATGCTCTGGTGAGCCAGTATGTATAGATACTTTTCTTGATGATTGTCAATGACTCACTGTTTACTAAATGTATTTGAAATAATATTGCATTGGTAATTATATGGTTTTGTAATGAATTCCTGTGGATAAGCCAGGCTGTTGTTCATATCTCATTTAAAGTTTCTACAGCTGTCTGCCAGTGTCACTGGAAATATTGAAATTTTAAATGATAGAAACAACAGTCTGGGATTAGTGGAGTGGCTGGTACAGCTGCAGTTGCAATTATGCATATCATCCTTATGATCTTCACATTGGTAATGCTTGCAGATACTTCACAGATATTTCATGCCTCTTTAAAAAAAAAAATCAAACAATATCCTCATAGAAGTCTAAACATCTTGTATATAATCCACTTCTTGATGCTGTCTCATTACAGTTGTCTCCCTGTGAACGATGTCGGTGTGAAGTCAATCGAGAAGTTTACTGCTCCATATCTGGCTGTCCTGCCTTGCATTGTGTGAATCCTGTATATGAACCCAACCATTGCTGCCCGGTGTGCAAGACCGGTGAGAACCTACACGCATGCACTCAGAGCAACAAAGGATGGACCAGTGTGCATCAGACATCAGACCCAAGTGCCCGAACTAGCCCGAACATAACTCATGACTGGTGCATGTGAGGAGAAAAAAAGATTATGTTACAGTGCGTATGACATTGTATAGGGCAGTAAACATGCATGTTTACTATATTAGTATATTAGTGCTCTGAGAGGCATGTGGTGATTGTGATATGTGTTGTGCAACTCATGATGTTTGGTAATATGTATCCTCATATCATCATATCGTTTTGATTGATTTCCTCCTGATTACTGCATAGCTTACAGTGACGTAATGGAAAACCAATGATGCAATGGAATTGTTATTCCAAACGTTTGCTTACTACATGTCTATAAATAGTAACTAGTTCATAGCATGCTGGGATGTAGAGGCACTATGGGGCATTGGGCCATCCCTGACAACAGAAGGCAAGAGGGGGACAGGTTGCTTGAGCCTGCGATCAGGCTGCAGATTGTGTATGTGACAGTTTGTGTGGGTGATGTTGTATAAATGGATAAGTAATGTATACAGATTTGTACAATTATATTTATATCAAACTGAAATCTGGCATTCAAAATCTAATTTAAACCTGGAATACAACAGAAGGTTTTAGGACTTTGAAAAATGTTCAACAAAGAAACATTATGATAACATAAAATGAATATGAAATGTTTAACATTCTGCATTATTTATAGGTCACTTATCCAAAAAAGCATAGTGGTAGTTATAATGAGCCGTGCTTCTGTGTCCTTCTCAAAGGGCCAAACTGCTTTGCTGGAAATCGTGTGATCCCAGTTGGAGAACGTGTTGAGATTGAAGAGCGTCTGGTGTGTTTCTGCACCTACCAGGATGGAACGTGGCAGACACACCCACACGCTACCTGTGAGGAGCTCCAGCAACCAGACAATGAGGCTACTGACTTTGATGACACGTTCAAACAGATGGAAGAGCAGGAGAAAGAGAAGGAGAGAGTGTTCTTGCCTAGGCTGGAGGCCATCCCATGAAGGGAAGTGTGCCTGGCACCAACTCTCCTGACAGGCAGGAAGTGAGCACCATGCAGGTGTCTGTGCCCAGAGTGAACACAACCTGTGCTGGGATTGCTGCCAGAGCTGACTTCTTTAGCCAAACTCAGCCCCCTACCCTCTCTGACACAGATCGCCTTCCATGTGCAGTAGCAATGTATTTACAGGACATGGAACATTTCTTACTTTATTGCTGTTTGTATAGTGTATATTTGTGTTTAATACTGTATATGATTGTCCACTTCTGTTCTTTTTAAAATGCAGTTATGTAGAATTATATTTAATTATAGAGTGTCATATTTAAAAACATAATCTTTGAATACCATTTTTCACCTCATTCTTTTCGCATGTTAATGAATGCACTGATTTCACAATGTTTCTAGTACATTGAAGTGATTTCTTCCATGGTGAATATCATGTATAAAAGAATTTGAATGTCCATTCCAACAAATGTATATATTTAATTCAATTACAATATTATTAAATATAACCTGCTGTGATACAATTTAGTTCTCAGAAAGACAATTAACACATGTGCTTGTTTAGACTGGAGATTGCTAAAATAGTTTAGTGTGGCATGTTATGAGACATGAAAAAATAACTAGTTTTCAAAGGGCTAGTCAAATGGAAAAATAGAATGTATGTATTAAGATCACCTCAGGTTTGAATATGTGATTCTTTTTCTCATTATTTATATAACAGCTAAATCTTTGTATCTTTGATGGTTCGTTGATTTTACTCACTGTAACAGGTGTTTTCTTTTATAAAATGCACAGAATGAAATTCAAGGTGGCCAGTGTGCAAAGGACTAATGTAAATACCATGACAACATTGTCTTTATTAATTAAAAAAATATTTGTAGTATATTGGTTTTTATTTCAACAGTGGTATGTTGTAATGTTAAAATAGAAAAATAAAAATCAAGGAAACCGTCTTGTAAAGCTATGTGACTTACAGTAATATCCATTATGAAGGTAGGGTAGCATCAGCATTGAGGTGCCTACATTTAACATCGTTGGATAGGGAATGTGATTCTTAAACATCTGGATTCTATTTATAGCATATTCTCTCACTAATGATGTTATTTATACAATCTTATAATGGGAGAATTAAGTTAAAGTGGGACAAAAAGTGTCCCACTTTAACCTAATTCACCCCTTAGCAGGCAAGTGGCAATGTGCTATCTATTTCTGTAGCACATTTCAGGCACAATGGTGTAAACAAATCAAAGTGCTTAACGTAGACATAATAAAAATAAAGAAAAATTAACAGAAACTATTTTAAACCTTAAAGGTGCAGACAGTATTTTTCCCGTATTAAAGCAGTTTGATTTCTAAAGAAGTAAATGGTTCATTTGAAACTCATGTGTGAACTCATGACCACTCACATAAGATGAGGACTCCAGTCATATCAGTGACCTTATAAAAGCTGTTTTATTTAGATAGAGAGGGTCTCCTTATGGGGGCAGCCAAATAAGGATCACATGTTCAGTTGAATAATACTCTCTTAACTTAGTTTCCCTACGCAACACTAGATGGCGATACAATAATACTGACGTTGATGTGCCGGCCGGATGCTGTGGTGTGCGCACGATTATATCCCAGCATTCCTTTCTCTCTCTTCCTCTTTCCCTTTCGGCGACAATGTCTAAGAGAGGTAAGAAATGCATGTGAAAATCCACAAGCATCCTTAAAATGAGCTACAGCGCAGCCCTCTAAAATAAGAAGTTGTTTTAATTGATGATAGTGCGTTTACGGTTTTGGCATATTGTTGTCAGTTCACAATGATATCGTTGGTAAATCGGAATAATTTGATGCTAGCAGCAGAAGCCATTTTTTTGCAGACCTTTACTACCGTGTGGCTTTTATTTAGACGAATAAACACTTATTACGCAAACTGTCGAGCGATATGACATTGTGAAACAATAGTAACTGTTATGTTAATTAAATACGGACACATAAAGCTTTAGGGGTGTTAGTAGTGGAGTTATATCATGCAACGAATCAAAGTGTACACCTAGCTTAATGATAACGAGGAAAACACGTTGGCTTGTTAGTGTATTGCGAAAAGTTTAAATTTGTCACCTGGTGTAGACAGGTCAAACAAAGTGCTCAAAAGAATATTTCGCTGTTTACCTGTAGATGACGATGTGAATCTGTCTCGAGTGGGGACTATCCGATCTCATATTTAAACCGGAGTAGACATTTATAATAATAGACATTTGCAGAGTTAAAGAATGTTACTATTAAAGTTTTATTTCCCTGGTGAAGGTATCTTAAAGGTTAAAAGTTGTTTTGAAAACTTAAATGGCCTGTTGGCTAAAGTTTTGTACCTGTTTGACTACAGACAACTGTCAACCTGATTGTGTTGTGTAGTTGCATATAAAATCACTTGCTTTGTCAATTTTCAGTTTTAATTGAGTGGCATCTTTGGAATCAATTTTTGTATACATGATTGTTATAGTGTTGTAAAATGTTAATGCATTTTTACTTTTGATGTTTAGGACGTGGTGGGTCATCGGGAGCCAAGTTCCGTATCTCACTGGGTCTCCCGGTGGGAGCGGTTATCAACTGCGCTGACAACACAGGTATAAGCCGCCAACACAAGCATGATATTTTGCTATCCTTCTCAAAAGCACTTGCTTTGTCTGGTCAGTGGCTGGGTGAGTTGTCGTGGAAGGAAATAGTAATTCCCATTGCCTTTGGGTGAGATGGCAGTCACCATGTGCTGTTCAATCTCAATCCGTGATGGAACAAATGCTTTGAGTTTGTCGGACATTGCAATGTATGTGGAGTGTGAAGCATTCATTAATATTTGCAGTGAAGCTTAAGTGAATATTGCATAAATGCACTTTTTTTTTTTTTTAATACTCTTCCTAAACAAATCTGTCCCTATCTTCCTACTAAGGTGCCAAGAACCTGTACATCATATCCGTCAAAGGCATAAAGGGTCGTCTGAACAGGCTCCCTGCTGCTGGTGTGGGTGACATGGTTATGGCCACAGTGAAGAAAGGCAAGCCAGAGCTCAGGAAAAAGGGTGAGTGCTTTTATCTAGCAACTGTGGCTGGGTTTCTTTAGACTGGTTTTGATTTGAGTGTAATTTTGCCTTAAACATCTTTTGATGACCATGGGTGTTCTGGATATCACTGTGGTCAGGATTCTATGATGTAGTCTTAATGAAGATTTTCAATGATGTTGACCTTATTGCTAAGTGTATTTACTTACACAACTGTCTGTCTCCTTATTTAGTGCATCCTGCGGTGGTGATACGACAGCGGAAGTCGTATCGGCGAAAAGATGGCGTGTTTCTCTACTTTGAAGATAATGCGGGGGTCATAGTGAATAACAAAGGAGAAATGAAAGGTGGGTTGTAAATGTCCTTTTTTTATATATATCTCCTTCTCAAAAGCACTTGCTTTGTCTGGTCAGTGGCTGGGTGAGTTGTCGTGGAAGGATATAGCAAGCCCCATTGCTTTTGGGTGAGATGACAGTCGCCATGTGCTGTTTGTTCTCAATCAGTGATGGAACATTTATTCCTTTTCATAGATATGTCATCAGTTTAAATTTCACTTGGTAGTTGTGCTAAATTGTTCATTTTCTTTCGTAGGCTCAGCTATCACAGGACCTGTAGCCAAGGAATGCGCAGACCTGTGGCCCAGGATTGCTTCCAATGCTGGTAGCATTGCCTGAGCTCAAATTTGGCTTGTTTTCAATAAAATATTCAAAGTTTACGTGCGTGTTGTAGTCTGTTGATTGGTGGGAATCTTGAATTTGGACTTTTAAAAAGTTAGGATTATTACTATATAACTATTTGGGTATCATTTTATGAGCTGTAATGCTGAAGTTTTGTAAGGTTTCACTAACAATTTTATCAAAAGCTATGTACATGCAGAAATTGTTTATTACAGTTATCTGCATATGCACTGATATTGCCTAATATTGTGTAGGTCCTCCATGTGCTGGTAAAAATGGTGCCAACCCACATGCATTCTGAGATTGTTCTTCTCACTGCAATTGCACAGAGTGGTTATCAGAGTTAACGTAGACTTTGTCAGATTAAACCAGTCTGGCCATTCTCTGACCTCTCTCAAAGTTATTTCCGTCTGCAGAACTGCTGTTCTCTGGATGTTTTTTGGTTTTGGCACCATTCGGGTTAAATTCTAGAGACTGTTCTGTGTGAAAATCCCAGGAGATCAGCAGTTACAGAAATACTCAAACCAACCTGTCTGACGGTATCAATCACGCCACAGGCCAAATAACTTCCCCGTTCTGATGGTTGATGTGAACAAACTGAAGCTCCTGACCCGTATCTGCGTGGTTTTATGCACTACCCTGCTGCCACTCTATTGACTGATTGGATAATCATTGTGGATGACTATTGGTGCCAGATGAGCTTGAGTATTTCTGCTGATCTCCTGGGATTTCATTAGGGATGCACAGATACCACTTTTTCTCTTCTGATTCCGATATTGGAAATCTCAGTAACGCTGATCTGATACCAGTGGTTTTTTTTTTTTTTTTGCATAATCAGTTTAGAATAATCTTTATATTATTGTGTGGAACTAATTGGGCGTACTCTTTATAAGGTAAAGAAGCGCAAACCTCTAGCTACAAATTATTTAAATATAAATGTATAGCTTATTAAGGAACACTTTAGTATACTGGATAATGTAGCAGCAAAATTAACAGTAATTCCAGTAGAAAAAAAGCCTTTTGTTTGCTAAATTTTTTCAACTTGCATCTGGACTTGAAGGATTCAGATCCCTTTTTTTTTCCAATGTAGTTGGAAGATATCCTCTTTTCATTCACGGTTATTTTTTGGAACCCATTCAACTTAATATAATTTGTAAACAAATGATAATATATTATAATAGTAATATATTGTAATATATCTCAATCGTGCACCTTTAACTTTTAAATCCCTCACACTTTTATTTTGACATTCTGAACTCTCCACGAAGTCCTGTATGTGTGTTTACAGGCAAGTTCACTATAGTTTCATTTGCTTCTTATTCAAATTCTGGTACAAACAAACAAAAAAAAAAAGCAGCTCCAGTGCTGTTCTAAATGTATATTATAAGTGAACCGAAGTTTTGAGCATCTACATCTGAGATGTTTCTTGTGACTAGCGCTCAAATATTGTGCAATGCTTGAAGTCTAAAAATAGCCCTGAGTGTGTGTAAACAGAGCAGCGCTATTCACTGACGTTCTGGAGCTACGCATGCATTTTATATATTTACTTATTAAACACAGCCTTTTGTTATTCATGGAGCTATCGCACGTCTTCAAGTGGCTTTGAATAAAATGCACAAATCATATGAACTACTTTAATGGTATTTTTATGTAATTGTTTGAGCTTGACAGTAACAAACATGACTAACATAGTATCGGATTTGGATCGGGCTTGTCGGACCAATACCTGATCCGTCTAAAAGCTTCAGTATCGGAGGCGATACTGATCCTGGTATTGGACTGGTCCATCCTAATTTTCATGCACAACAGTCTCTAGAATTTTCTCTGAATGGTGCAAAAACATCCAGTGAGCAGCAGCTCTGTGGACGGATATGCCTTGATGAGAGAGGTCAACAGAGAATGGCCATACTGGTTTGAAATGACAAAGTCTACGTTAACTCAGATAAACGCACTGTACAATTGTGGTGAGAATAGCATATTACAATGTTATTCTGAGATACGGGTTGGCGCTGTTTTGGCGGCACGAGGGGGAATTACACAATATTAGTTATGGTATATTTGTATATATTATAGTTAGGGCTGTCAATTTAACGCGTTAATTCAGTGCGATTAATTTTACAAAAAATTATGCGTTAAAATAATTAACGCAATTAATCGCAATGCCTCCGGACCGTAATAAGGAAGATTCCTGAGAAATGCAAGATTTTAGTACCACCTGTTTACTCTAGAGGGCAGTAAGTGAAATTTCAGCTGTATGAGCAACATGCAGTTTATACAGTGAAGAAAACACTTCAGTAGGCAGAACAACACAAAAATGCGTTACGATCTTGCGTTCAAAACACTTGAAGGAGTGCAAATGCAAACTAAGTAATCTCAAGATGTGTTTAAAGATTGAGTATTAAACTATGTTTTACTTGACACAGTGACCTAAACATTTTATGTTTATGATGCAACACACCCGAGACACTACACAAGCATTTATGGTCCTTAAACAAGCCCTCATAATAAATCTCAAACTGATTGATAAATTCACTTGTGAAATGGATTGCTGTGAACTGTATGCCAGGGTATTGATTTATGATAAATTATATGGTAGTAAATACATTGTATTCTAAAGCTGCTTTTTGTATTGTCTTATCAGTTATTAACTCTTCTTCTACAAGAGTGTAATGCACTTTAATTATCTGAATATTTTTTATTTTATATAATTATACCTTGCTGGAAAATCTGGGCATGACAGAAAAGTATGGGAGAGAGTATTTTCAAAGCACTGAATGGCACAGACAATAGTTAAAGTTATTGTATTATGAACAATTTATACTTTCACAATAAATGAATGTAATTATTTTATATATATTTTTAAATAAACTAACTGCCAGAATTCCACCATTAAAAATAATTCAGAGAGTCTGTGAAATAATGGTGGCGAACATGGAGAGTAGCTTATTGGTTAAGATAACAGGAGGGGTGTGCTTACGAGGTAATGTGTGATAACAGAAGTTTATAAACAAGTAAGCTTTGAATGAGAGGATCAGATGATACAGCTGGCGTCTCGGCTTTGTTGTTTTGCAAAGTGACAGTGACTTCAATATTCCACAACATAGGCTGGTGGTGTTGTGGCTGATCGGTGTACGTTCTTTGAACATTTAAATCACCTTCTGTGATTAAACAAATAATTTATTTTAGGCAATATGTATGTTAATCTGCGTAGTTTGTATGATGCATTTAATTGGGTGTTCACTTCCACAGTAAAATACCGTTTACGTTCCAATAACTTGCAGTATGGCCAGAAATATTTCAAATTGATAATTTTTTTTAAAATTTCCTGTGATTTCAGATCAGCAAATGAGACCTCAACTATGATACTCCAGCTAAAATACACTGATAAAATAGACTTGCTAAGCATTTTCGATGTTTGTATGATAATAAAAAATAATGTTGATTGCCACAAAAACATTATTTCGATTAGTCCTTCCTTTAAAAAACAAACAAAAAAAGCTGAATTTGAGGTTGCAACGAGGCATTTACAATGGAAGTATCACAGAATAAAAATCATGCGTATTGTTTACGGATTGGCCGCACATTTACTTTCATTGTAGTACCACAACCAGTTTTTTTTTTTTTTTTTTTTTGTGCCAATCCACATTTGCCCTAAAGATCTACGCAGAATGCGCTGTTGTCAAGACGACCAGTTTGTTATGGAAATGCGGCACGAGTTCGGAAGTTAGCTGTAGTCCAGTTTGGCTAACTAATCGAGTCTTCTGCATTTAGGTTGAGGTAAATTTGGTGAATTGGTAGGGTAATATTTCTAGGTAAACAGTAAGAGCAGATATGGATAAATCGGATATTATAAATTTCAGTGCTCTTGAAAAAGAACTGCAAACGGCTCTGGAAGCTGACAGGAAATACCAGAGGGAAAACGACGCCAAATTTCGTGCATTGCATCAAAATGTCGCCAGCTACGAGGAATTCAGGTAAGCTTTAGCATTATCCAATATTACACATTTTGCAGACACAACATAAAATACTGGGCTAAGAGTTGGAAATCGACCTCTCCCCGCCACATCAACACCAGACAGTATGTTTTGCCTTTGTATATATACTCAAGTCTTATTTAAACAACATTTTTCATCTTATTTAGGGATATAGTACTTGCATCTCACTTAAAGCCCCTTGATAAAAAGGAAATTTCTGGCTCACCCCGAAAACAGCCATGGAATACAATTGCTGCTGGAATACAGCCTGAAAGCCCTTCATCAGAGCAAGCCCAGGTGAGAAGTCCTTCACATGAATAAATGACTATTTGTATCTTATCTTATGATAGACTATCTCTTTTGAGGATTCAATTGGTTACTAATTTACAATCTCAATGTATTTATTTTCAGCCTCTGTTAACTGAGATCCAGCCAAGAAGTGCATCGGAATTCAGCCGTGAGTGGCGCAGGCTTGCAGGGAGCTCATTTGAAAAGTATAATCTCCTCATTAGCCTGCGAGGCAAAGTTTTGCAGGGAATCTTCAGCACCGAGGTCGCCTTTGGCCTTCTAGGCGAGTTCCTTCTGATTCTGTCGCAGTGTCTCAGGTCGGGAGATGAGGAAAAAGTGATCGGCGTGTTGGAAGGGCTCTCAAAGACTGGACGTTTTAGCCTCAACCTGTCTCTGCTTAGTCAGTCTGAAAAGAAAGCCTGTGTGGAGCTTTTTGCCATGCTGCAGGTTGCAGTTGGAGAACATCATCCTTCTAAAGATGATTCTTTTGTCACTTCTTTGGACAGCAATAAACATTCAGGGGTTTGTGCGGCCCTTCAAACAAATGTGAATGCAAATGACTCTGGCATACTGGTAAAACTCAAAGGAGTAACAGAGAAATATGGCTTCCAAAATAGTTAATAAAGTTTATAGTGAAAAAATACCATTATTTGTGTGTAGGGGTTTTGTAATTAAAGGTGTAGACATTAAAGTCACTTGAGAAAGTATTTTACATTCTAGGAAGTATCTCACTCTTAGGAAAGGTGGAGAAATGTTTTATGGCACAAATTAAGTGCTAGTCATTTGTTTTGGGGCAATCTCCGCTTTGTGACTTTCTGCCTATAAGGCCTCTGAGGATAAAAAATACGTTTTTGCCAGCAAGGCCTGTCCTCCATTTCTTGTCTTTGACAGTGATGCTTTCCTAGCTGATTTGACAATTGAACTGCCTTGTCACTGTAAGCCAGAGGAGGTTCACTCAGTGGTATGGTACTATCAAAAACAAATAAGCTCCATTAACATCAAGGTCCTGTCAGACTTTGAAGGTACCAAAGTGGTTGGCAGAGGATCGGATCTCCGTAGTCGTTTTTCCATCCGTTTTTTTTAGCCTTCTCATTTTCAGGGTTCAGAAAGCTGACTCAGAGCACTATATCTGTGGTACGGCCTCTGGGGAATTCTTATATGGCCATAACATTGATATCGAGGAGGTCCATCAAGTTTTATTTCCTTGGAACCTCAATAAGAAAGCACAAGCAGAAGAACACCGCACCTTTAAAACTGAGCTGTTCCAGGTATTCACCAGCTACAGCCCATGGTCTAGATGTGACCGTTGTGACATCCAGGGAGAGCAGACCCATGTGGGCCTTTGTTATGTCTAAAGCATCTACCTCCACATACGTTACCACCATAAGTCGAACAAAACTAAACCTACAGCATCCCCAGAGAAACCAGCTCTGCTGAAATTTCTTGAATATGATGATCAAGCTTCGGCAGGAGTCTCCATCCACTTCCACAACCACCCCATAGACTGATCTTGTCTTGGCCTGCCTTGGTGCCAAACCACATTATGCTGTGGCCTGGGATAAAGGCTCAGTACCACTTTATCGCTCTCGGTATATGGAAGGACTGAATAAGACTTCTCATGTCTTCATTTACACAGATCACCACCTACACTTCAGGCCTGTACAGTTGCAGGAAAAATGCTTTTATTTATGCTGGCTCCAAGAAAAGCTAGTGGCAGAGATCATAATGGGAGTATATATGCGCTTGGGTCGCTTGCGCCAAATGTTTGATCCAGAGTCTGTCTATGCCCTTCTAGCTATAATTGTTTACTATGTTGGCATTACTGTTATGTTTTTCCTCACTGTTCTAGCGAGATTTTTTTGGCAGATAATCAAGGAATAAATATGCTGCAAACTTAATTTCTTGTCTGAGTCATCTTTAAAACAATTTTTAATTGAATGTTTATGGGATGTGTTCTTTCAAACACAGTTTGAGAGTTAGGATGATTAATAAATTGATATGTGGGCAATTGATGCATTACATCCTTGAGCTTTAAAAAAAAAAAATAGCACAGACACACATGCAACATGGCCATGTGCATCTCTGTCTCATTCGAACTGGCGCCTCCGGCTCCCCTTTATCTCGCTCTCCCCCTGATTCAGCACTGGCCGTGCATCATCACGGCCTGGCCACGCTCTACTCCTCGTCACACTCCTCCCCCGCCCTTTTCAGGCCAGGCGCCACCAGTTTTCCGGCTTTACATACAACTTCAGCTCATTGAGAGCTTTTGTTGCATAATATTGATTACCACGAGGTTACAATGAGCGAGGCATTTACAATGGAAGGAAATGGGGGCAAATTTTGGAGGGTTTAAAGGCAGAAATGTGTAGCTTATAATTCATAAAAAAAAAAAAAAAAAGCACTTATTCTTCAGATTATTATTTGAGCTGTAAAGTTGTAAAATCATTAAAGCTGTATGTCGTTTTTTCAGTCATTTTAGGGTTTATGAGTTACATCGTAATGGCATACGAGTTGTAAAATTGGATATAACTTTACACAAAAAATAAAATGTGTACAGGATTTTATCACACTAAAATCATGTTAACACACTTGGGGGCGGTTTCCCAGACACTGATTAAGACTAATCATAGACTAAATTGGAGATTTAAGCTGGACTAACTGAAATTGAATTTCTCAGACATGGTTTAAAATAGTCCCAGACTTTCCCTAGTCCTGAATTACAAAGTCCGATTTCCAGAAGTCTGATTAGAACAAGTCTAGATTTAAGTAAAGGCTTAAAGGCAGGTTTAAATTCAGATTAATTGATGCCTCCAGATTGACCTTAGCAATAGAGGAAAATGGATTACCTGGACTATTTTAATGATGATGAATGAGCTCCATTTAGACCAGACAGAAGGGTGGTTATGGACAGCAGCAACCCACTGAATGATTTTGATGAAATCAACTTTCGTGACCTTTTCGCATGTACAAAGCAACTGCAGCAGACATAATTAGTCTGCCTGACACAAGGCTTTCATCTGATTCTTTTAGGGGAATGCCTATCCCTCCTTAGCTACAAGTACTGATCACCTTAAGGTTTTTGGCATGTGGAACCTTCCATCATGAAACAGGCGTATTGATGGATGTCATATTCCAATAAAGTGTCCCTCTACTGCAGATTCTGAGGAGTACAGAAATCGTAAAAACTGGTTCTCAATACATGTACAAAGTGTGTGCACTCCCACTATGCAGTTCTCCAACATTGTTGCATGTTGGAAAGGTGCAACTCATGACTCAAGAATTTTCCAGAACTCCTGTCTGTACGCTCAGTTTGAAGGTGGTCAACATAGTGGAATCATACTTGGTGACAGTGGGTATGCACAGACCAACTTCTTGTTCACCCCTTACCTTCATGCAGTCACACCTGAGCAGCAGCGGTACAACCAAGCTCATATCCGTACCAGAGGTACAGTGGAGCGCATGTTTGGTGTATGGAAGAGTTGTTTCCAGTGTCTCAGAAACACATTGCGCTTTGAACCAAGAAGATGCTGTATTGTCATAATTGCAACAGCAGTGCTTCGCAATTACCTCAAACAGCATGGCTGCCCAGATCCTCAAATGGAACATAGGGATGAACCAGATCTTCCCATGGTTGAGCCAGACAATGACAGGTATGGACTGGCGTGCAGAGATGCTTTTGCTTTGCGGCACTTCTCACAATAAAGTTACCTCAGATGATTGAAGACAACAATGAACAAATGATGAACAAAAGTTTTATTTCACAAATTGAGATATCGGGACCCTGAACTGGTGCTGGTTTCAGTAGAACATTGGTACTGCTGCTGCTTCATGTTTCTTTCTTCCTCTTTCTTGGCTAACTCAACATGAAGTATTTTCATCTTCATTTCATGTTCATCTTTTAAATACTTTAATTTGTGCTCATGGAATTCCATGGCCAGTTTCTTGTGCATGGTCAGCCTCTTGGTCCTTCTCATCTGGCCAGAATTAGTGACACCATCTTTCCTCCAGGCTGCTGCAGCTGTAGTGGGCTGACGTTCATCCTGTCTCAGGACTTCCAAGCTCTGGTGATCATCTGAAAAGTATTATATTGCAGCATTAGTGAACAATATGTATTCAAAAGTTCAGTTCATGAAATATTTCTGGTTATAGGACTGCAAGAAATGACTGACAACAATACATATTCCCTGCAGTTTAAGGATGGCACATATTGAATTAATGTGGCCTACCAAATGAGGATTGGAATGGGGCCCCATCTGAACTGTCCAAATGATCATCATCAGGGATACCTTCCAGGGGCTGCTGGCTATCAATGATCGAAGTCAAAAAGTCTCCTAGGTCATCGGTCTCCGGTCTTTCTGGGGGTCCACCACCAGTCTTGAAACGCTCCCTACGTGCAACAGCATTTGTCTTCTTTAAGTTTATTTTTATGTTTTTCCACAGGATCTTAGAAAGATGAGACAATTCTGTATGATGCTGTTTGTAATATACTTGGATCAAAATTAAGCAACATTTCAAAGTCACTGAAATTCTTTGAACGTTGTCTTTTACCTTTGTCCATTGTTTGGTTGGGTGATTTACTCCAGTTCCACACAATGTTAATGTTTCTAAAGGATCCAGCCCTGGTTTTTGAAGCAACCTCAGGTCTGCACCAAGTGCACAACATTACTCTAATCGGGCTTCACAGAGAGTAGCTAGTTAGTCTTTATTAACCTTAGTCTGCAACTCCCTAGTCTGGTACTACTTAATCTCAAATAAAGCAATGTCTCGGAAAGCCATTTTTTTTAAAATCCGTATTAATTTAAGTAGAATTAGCCTAGTCCTCATTTATTTTAAACTCTGTCTGGGAAACCGCCCCATAATGTTTACGTCTTGTGGCCATACATTTGAAACAGTTAGTATTTAATGTTTACGGATTGGCCCCATTCACTTCCATTTGCAGTGTTTTTTTTTTTTTTTTTTTTTTTTAAAGAATTTTTTTTTTGAAAGGGACAATTCAAAATGATTTTGGTAGTAATCAACAACATACAAAAATGTTATCGATTGAGTTTAACTTGTATTGAGCCCAGAATGTTCCTTAAATAAAATTATGGAGGTGCATGTATAATATTTATGAAAGAATACACAATAAAATAAATGCTATTTTTTTAGATCACACCGCTAGACATCTCAACTTCTTAAGTTTTGTAATGTTAGCATGACTGTTATACATAACATAGTAACTAGTGAATTACATAGTAACTAAAATTCGCGTTAAATGTGTAAATTCCAAATTAGTATGTACATAATAAATGGATAATTTGCCATTTTAAGCCAACTATGTTCTGTAGAAAAGAAACATCACAGACAAGTTTGCACTGTGTTATTGAACCGCATGAGGGCGATTGTTCACCACGTATTTAACAGCTCACAGCCACTGGTAGGGCCAACAGCTTTGACAGTTTCATTACCCGTTTGCGGAATAACTGGAGTATTAATAAGTATTCGGGGTCCAGTTATTTTACCGGCTACTTAATAACTACATATTTAAATCACATTAATTTGAAAATTTAAATGAGCATAATTTCCTCATGCGTTTACAATTTCTGGTCGTATATGTGCGGCGAACTTCTCGTTTGTGACAGAAGAAGGCGGATGGAAACCTGACTGACAGACATCAGTAGGTCGCTGTCACAGAGAGGTTCCCAGAGTTGCTCTTGAACGTGTGTCTCTCAGTCTGTCGCGCAATGAAGGACCAAAACTACGGCGAAGAAATTACAAAAATACTGGAGGAGGCCCCCTCTTCTCGTAAAGCACTTTTAGACAACTACGACAATTTACACAAAGTAGCCGAATACTGCGAGAGCAACTACCTGCAGGTAAGACACTAAAATGAGAGATGCAACCGATTCACATCACACTTTAGATTCACTCTGAGAAGTTGTGGACAACGAGAAGTTTAAAATGATCAGATAAAAACTGTTATATAAAAACAACAATAAAAAACTTTAGTTAATCAATGGCATGCTTGAGTGGCGTTATCATCTCATATTCATATACACAAAACTAGATTTTCCTATTCTATACAATCAGCATGCAAACGGACGGTACTCATATGTGTTATAACTCAAGGTGAATGCTACCAAGATTAGTTTCATTTATGGCACTTTAATTTAATTTTATTTTTTTGTATTTTTTTGTGGAAACTGCTGTTAGAACAGATAGAAGCCAGGAAAAACACCTGCACTTTTACAGTATGTTCTGACCTGTTTACACTCAAGTTTGCTGTTTATAAGACTGAGGTTACATCATTCAGGAAGGAAGATGAAGTACAGCAATCCCATCTTCCTTACAATGGTGACCATAAAACCTTCGTGTCTTTTGTGTATGTGTGTGTGTGTGTGTGTTCAGCAGCAGAAGTCTTCTTGTAGGCTACTTGGAATGAAAAGTGTGTCCCCTTTTCATTTTGCCGAATATATATACAGAATATATACAGCTTTTTATATACAGAATATTAAAAAACGACAATGGCAGTAAGAACTCCAGTTCGATGTGAAATAGTTAATGCAGTTTATTTTGTGTGTACTGACTTGTTTATTGTGTAAGTGCTCACATGCAACACCATGATTATGCTGTAATGCTGTGGCTAGTGGCGGTAGGCATACTGTAAATGTAGATGAAGTTTGAGTAACCTGAATGTAGTGTGCATTTTAATGTAATTTCTGTATAATCATTTAATTAAAGGCTGTTTCTACCCCATACAGTCTGGTAATGATACCAACAAAGCACTGGAGGAGACCAAGGCCTTCACTACCCAGTCCTTGGCTAGTGTGGCCTATCAGATCAGCTCCCTGGCTACCAATGTGCTCAAACTGCTAGATGCACAGACACTACAGCTCCGCAAGATAGAGTCCTCCATCAACCTGATTGGACAGGTATTGGTCCCTCTTCACATGACTACTACATCTTACAGCATGAATGTTAACACGATTGGGGGAAATGTAATCATTTAAGAATCAACCGTATATAAAACCCATGTGGTTTGACCACTAATCTGATTATTGGAGAAGACATGTCCCACCACCCAATGTTTATGTTGGTTATGGTCCTGCCTAACTGCTTGTATTTCTGTGGACATTGCCGTGTGTAATCAGACCACTAGTGAAATTTGTTCAACCTTTTTTTGTTTAGCCTCAGATCAAATTTGTAATGATCACATTATCACAGTACAGAAAATCTGACTTTTGTATCACAGTGCAAAGCAGTTCAGTTTTAAAGTGTTGACTCTGAGAAATGTATTTAGCTGTATCCACATTGTCGCATTCATTAAAAAAAATGGAAGTTAGTCATTTGGATACACTTCTAAATTCACCAGTTTGTTGATGTGCTGGTTCCTTGTTTCCCTTAGTAAGTACAAGGTTT
The DNA here is from genome assembly GCA_032164185.1 of Moxostoma hubbsi. Taxonomy (NCBI): domain Eukaryota; kingdom Metazoa; phylum Chordata; class Actinopteri; order Cypriniformes; family Catostomidae; genus Moxostoma; species Moxostoma hubbsi. Next base: position 19,849,019 of record JAVLUX010000024.1, read on the forward strand.
TGGTTCTCTTTCAATAAACTGTAATAACCAGAGGCTGAAGAATTTACCAGCATTTTATAGGAACAAATATTAAAGGGTTAGTTCACCTAAAAATAAAAATTCTCTCATGATTTTCTTACCTTTAAGCCATCCCAGTTGTGAATGACTTTCCTTCTTCAGCAGAAACGAAGTGAAGATTTTTTCTATGCAGATTTCAGCTCAGTCTGTCCATACAATGTATGTAAATGGGTGCCATCAGGCTGCTGGCTGTTTGATGGTCCAAAAGGCAAATTTAGGCAGCATAAAAGTAATCCAAACGACTGCAGTTGATCAATTAATGTTTTCTGTAGCAAACCGATAGGTTTGTGTTAGTAACAAATTGATAATTAAAGCATTTTTAACTTTAAATCATGCTTCCAGCCAGCGTTGGATTGCTGTTTGTAATGAACTAACTCTCGCGTGACATTCGTTCCTCTGTTTTAAACAAAGCACATACTTCCAACTTCTCGCGTGAACGCTCCATTGTGCTTACATCACGCATCTGTAACATGATGCATCGACTGCTGGCAGGAAGTGATTTTTAAAAGTTAATACATTTTTAGTTATCAATACATTTTTTCATGGTAAAAACATTAAATGATCGACTGGAGTTGTGTGGATTACTTTTATGCTGCCTAAATTTGCCTTTTGGTCCTTCAAACAGCCAGCATCCTGATGGCACCTGTTTACTTGTATTGTACCAACAAACTGAGCTAAAATCTGCTTGTAAAAATCTTAACTTTGTTTCTGCTGAAGAAGGAAATTCACACATATCTGGGATGGCTATAAAGTAAGTAAATTATGAGAGAATGTAGATTTTTTTTTTTTGGTGGACTAACCCTTTAAGTGCTTTCATTAACCTGGCAAATTTACCTTCTTAATCAACCGCTTTAAACAGGATAATTAAAAATATGTAGGGGAGACTGGGGCTAATTGTCACTTTTTTACTCTAGTGAATATTTCCCCCAAATACAAAAAAAAAAAAAAAAAAATATATATATAAATATATATATATATATATATATATATATATATATATATATATATATATATATATATATATTAATCTATGCATGCATTAAGCAGCCTGTTATTGGCTTATGAACAAAGTATTATAATTATGATGCACAAAATGACTCAAGAAACAACAAAAATGGAAATTGGAACATTTAAAAATACCAAAACATGGTTTTGGCCTACAAATATTGTAATTAATCAATTGAATACATTCATGACATTTAAAACGTGTGACAACCTGTCCTTATAAAAATGTGACAATGTTCCTTGACCTGATTTTGATTAAAAAAAATAAAAAAATAATGAATAAATAAATAAAAAACAAGAACAAACCTAAACCTTTTGGGAAAAATCTGCTTTCATAATATATTTGCCCCTTGCCTTGATGTACAGTATGCCACTGTGGTTTTATAATGTTTGCTTTTTTACCCAAGAGCTATAACAAATATATTATGATAGTGGAAATGTACTTTGTATGGTAGAATTCACAAACATTATTCAAATTGTTCGAATGGTTTTGGAACCAAGTTTCTTGTCATGAATTTTAGCTGAATATGAACCTTTTTTTAAAAGGCTGTTATTTTTGCCTGACCAAAAACGTAATCGAACATTATAGACATTACAGTCATGAAATTGCTTGATTGCATAATCACATGTCTCTGAGGGAATGCTGCCCTACTGTAAAGTACTAAGGACAAAATACTGTTGTAATAATGCCCCAAAGCTCAGTGTAAGTATTCACTGTCTGGGGCCCCTGTCACCAGGGTGATAATACTCCATGTCACCACATCCAACACCCCCCCCCCCCATCCCCCAACCCCCACCTTGGCTCCTCTAAATGTGGCTGGGACTCCAGTATAGCATTCCAGCACACTCCGTGCCCAGCCTGCCTAACCAGGTCACCTGAGGCAGGACTAAGAGGGGGTAAGCCAGCTCCCAGACTTGGAATGAAAGGGCCACTGTTCTCTCATTCAGAGGCAAAGTTTGGACCCTGATTGTTCTCTATTGTCTGTCCAGCACCCAGGAAGAGCTGTAACAAGTAGACCTGGGGTAATGGGGATCCTTCTCACCCTGTCTATGGGCTGCCCTTTTGGGACTCATAAATTGTCTTAAGGACATTAAATGTTGGATGGCAAAAAATGTTCTGCAGTTAAATGAAAGTAAAACGGAAGTTATTATTTTAGGCTCTTCCCTGCCCTTGAAGCCCTTTTAGATCCACTTTCCTCTAACATACATAGGCTTGTCAAAGCTTCACATTTCTGCCCTTAAACCCTTTAAATATGAATCCACTTCCATTGTGTCTTTTTGTTTTAAGAAAAAAAGAAAAGGAGGGTTGAGTTAAAAAAATTTTTTTTTGTGGAAATCAACATTGTGACACAAATGCTTTCGACTGAGCTTAACTTGTATTGATTCTGGATTATTCAATTCAGGAGAGATCCCCCCATCCATTCACTTCCATTCAAATGCATCTGAACATTGTAGACTGGAATGTTGTTTGTTTTGATTTTATTGTCTGTTCAGATTTCCTGTTCAGAAATTTATTTAAAAAAAATAAAATAAAAAAAATCTTATCAGACAATACTGTACATCCACATACATAACACATAATAAAAACACATGGAACACACATTTTTCCCCATTAAAAACTTACATAACACTAGTGAAAAGAAGTTATGTATACGTATATATATATATGCATATGTACAGTGAATACAATACATATGCATATACACACCTACCCATATAAATATATAGTTTCTCAATTAATAATTTGGTTTAAAACAGTTACCGCCAATGGAAAAAAATTACCTTTTATATATGTTCTTTTTAGCCAGCAGTATATGCAGCCTACGCCCTTACGGAAGGGCCTCGAAGCAGCAATGGAGGGGATGGGTCTGATCTGAATATATTGCAAATGCCTTTTTTTCCATAAAATGTGAATATAGCAATGTGCTCTGTTTCTGGCCGGTGATCTTATTTTCTTCGTTAATTACTTGTATTAATTTATTTTTCTGTCGCATTGTTAAATTACCATGCCACGAAACAATGTTATATGTTAAAATACTTTCGATCATCGATCTGTAAACAGTGTTCAGGACCATCCTATCAATATTAGAATTTCTTAATTTCCTAAGTAGGCCTAAACCCTGTCTTGTATTAGTTCGATTAACTTTGACATGTGAATAGGAATAACTGATTCTATTGGTCAAGACATTTGACCAATAGAAGATTGAAACATCATACGCATACATCTCTTGGCTCAATACAAATATTATATATTTAAAAGCTGTGTGTTTTATTGTTGCAGGAAAGTGAGTAGACCATAGCCGCAGGAAGTAGGGGTGCTGGGGGGTGCTGCAGCACCCCCTGTTAAGTGCTGTCAAACCATTGTATTCTGTGTTAATCTTGTTAACGAAAGTAATGACGAAACTGTTATTTCTGCAACAGCAGCCTACCCTTATCCCCCCAGCACCAGCCTAACCACCCCCATACCCCTGCCCCAGTATATTCGTTTTACCATTTTGAATATTATATTATTTTACATTTGTGATTTATTATTTATTAAATCCAGAAGCCCTTAAAGCATGACACCATATACAGTACGTTCCATAGCAGTGTCCAAAGTAATTTCTCATGCTGGAAATCTAGTGTGTCCGCCTCTTTAGAAGAAATATCCAGGTGTCAGATTCTCCAGTATCTGTGCTTGTTTGCAGACGGTGGATATGCATAGAGAGAAGGTGGCTCGTCGAGAGATTGGAGTTTTCACGGTTGCCAAGAGGGTTCCTCGAAATCACAAGATTGTCCCCCCTGCAAAAAGTACACAGCCCAAGCCCAAGTTCACCCGCACACCCATATCTTTCTCTAGCCTGGACTCTATAGGCCATGGTGTGAAGGTGAGCTCTTCCTGCCATTTACTCTAATGCAATGGAAGTAGTTAGTTCAGCTGTAATTAATTGTGATTCATAATTGAAAGTGAACGCACATTTAATATTCTGGTCTAGCACTATATCTTCTATTGTTCTGCTAAAAGGTGATTTAAGCCTTAAGTGTTTATGTTAAAATTACAATGTTTACATTTGAACTGTTTCAACATGGAACTTTCAATATCTTACCAGCATAAAAGTGAGAAAAATAAATTGTATGAAGTATTTATTGTCTGTTAGTTGAAATTTTGTACAGTCCATTGGTGCATTGTCACACTTGACCACATCCTGCTATGAAGCAGTTAGGCTGACCTCAATTAAGAGTGCACTCACACTCACAGCAACTGTGCATTCAAATACTCTCTTTTGCTACCTTCTTTACTCCCTTCTTTTCCCTCAAACACACACACGCACACACAGTTGGCTGGCTACTAGCCACTGAGTAGCGTGGGAAAAACTAAGAGAGTCATTAACTGGTCCTACCCATGCTAAGCTAGTTCATTCACACCCTGCAAGGTCTTTGCAGCAGCTGACAAACAACTACAAAGTTACAAGAATTTCACAAGAATGCAGCACATTGCATGTCTGCAAAAGATAAGTTAAGGAACACATTCATATCTAGAAAGTCTTATCAATTACTGTAGCATGCACAATTAGGCTTATGGTATACATGTATGCATGTACACTTAAGCACAAACACATTGTTCATATACTCTTAGGAGGTAGTTTTTCATTTGAAATGTTAATTTCAAGCTTATGCTGTTTGTATACAGTGAAAATAAAACGTTTTTGGACACTTTTGGGTGCTTAAGTCACTCAAAAGTTTATGAATTGCAGTACATTAAATAGCAAAACATCATGCAAAGTAGCTTATGCAAACCAATGGTGCTAGAGCTTTTCTCAGAACTAACATCACTTTTCTCAGCCATTTTCACAATTATCTGTTTTCTATTTTTAGTGAATGTATGAAGTCAGTTCCCCTCAAGTTCACTCTGGTTACCTACAGTAACAGTCATCACAAGTGTATTTTAATGTCTTTGTCTATTATCTGATGTTGTTTTAATTTTGAACAATATATCTGCTGCTTTCGCCAATATATTTATCTTTCTTCAAAATAAATGACTTTTGCTTTGATATTTTGTTATATAATGCAATGACATTCATACATTTTTAAGAGTGGTTAAAGTGTCCAAACACTTTTTGTGGCCACTGTTTGTTCTTTTATTCACTTCATGTTTTTAGCACACAGTGTAGTCATTTACTTTAATACAGACACTACTGACTGACCCATCAGCTCTTTTATATCTCTGATATTCCTGGAATACATTCACAGTTAATATTTCTTCAATATGTTTGCATTCTCAGAAAAACACAGTGGTTAAGTGGTTGAACATGAGTGGTTGACTAATCCCAAATGGATTCAGGGTGGTCAGTCTTTAGCTGGTTTGTGTTTTTTTTCCCTTGATTTGACAGTATAAATTAATTCCCACTAGAAACCACTAATAGGCAGATTTGTTGTTTTCAGGATTCTGGGCAGCCACAGTTAAAAACAGCCACCATGACACGCAGCAGCAGCATACTGAGGTACGTGCAATGCGCTCAGGTTCTCTTGTTCTCATCTGTCACATCTGCAGTCAGGCAGCATTAGAATGACATTTACATTTATTTATTTTCTCCACAATCTCTGGCCGCCCACACAACTTTAATAGCCCTGTCACTACCTATCATGATAGTCATCATATCTGCCATTTTCCACGAATAGTGTACACTTTGGTCACATCATATGTTTTATATGTTTCATAATCTTGATGAAATCGGTTGAAAAGATTTTCGATAAAGAGTAAAATAAATTAAATAATTTGAATGACCAAAAATATAATATTTAGCTGTGACCTACATTTTAACAGCTCTGCAACCCTGTTACGAATTGCGCCACTCAAGAAGTAACATATTAATTTTCTTTATGGAAAGAAAAAATTAGCAAACCAATATTCTTAATTACTTTATGGGATCAGTTGATAATTTAAATAACTGATCATTAACTACCAACAAACATAATGAGTGATAACAACTAAGGAGATTGCTGAAATCACTAGAATTGGGTTAAGAAATGTCCAACGTATTATTAAAACCTGGAAGGGTAGAGGTGAACAGTCCGCTTTGTGGATACAAATCTTGAATGATTGTGATCAGAGATCACTAAAATGCTTGGTGAAGTCACATCGTAAAAAATTGTCAGTACAACTCAAGGCTATGTTTAATAGTGAAAGTTCGATAATTTCCACATGCACAATTCAACGTGAATTTGCAGGATTGGGATTAAACAGCTGTATGGCCACAAGAAAGCCACATGTTAGTGGGACTAATTGGAAAAAACATCTTCAATCTGCTATGGAGCATAAAGATTACACTGTGGAGCAATGGAAAAAGGTCATGTGGTCCGATGAGTCCAGATTTACCCTATTACAAAGGGATGGCCGCATCAGGATAAGATGGAAAGCACATGAAGTGATGCACCCATCATGCATAGTGCCCACTGTACAAGCCTCTGGAGGCAGTGTTTTGATCTGGGGTTGTTTCAATTGGTCAGGTCTTGGCTCAGCAAGGTTGTGTAGCAATAAAATGAAGTCAGCTGACCACCTGAATGTACTGAATGACCAGGTTATCCCATCAATGGATTTTATGTTCCCTGACATAATTTTCACACATGAATTGGCCACAGAGTCCTTAACCCCATTGAAAGTCTTTGGGATGTGCCGGAGAAGACTTTACCGGGTGATTCAACTCTCCCGTCATCAATACAAAATCTCGGACAAAAATGAATGCGACTCTGGAAGGAAATACATGGTGTGATGTTGCATAAAGTTGTCGAAACAATGCCACAATGAATGCGTGCTGTAATTTATTCATATTTATATTAATATTTCCAACAAAATATTAGAGTACAAAGTTGAAAGCTGGGAATGATATGATCTCTAACAATCTTGCAGAAATCAGACCAAAAACAAGTCGAGTAGGGACAACTCCAAAATAAATGAAAAAAATGTTTCCGCCTGCAGACCACAAAATGCACAGAATATATCGACATCACAATTAAATCTCTCTACAAGAAAATAATTTGTGAGGTAGTACTTAATATGTTTGAAGGAAATTTCTTTGATTTTATTTGTGATTAAATATTTATGGGTAACTTCAAAATTTTGCACCATTTCAATCCAGCCACACCCTGCGTCAGACATGCTTGTGTAGCGTCTCGGGTGCGTTGCATCATAAACATAAAATGTTTAGGTCACTGTGTCAAGTAAAACATAGTTTAATACTCAATCTTTAAATATATCTTGAGATCCCTTTGCACTCCTTCGAGTGTTTTGAACGCAAGATCGTAATTCATGTTTGTGTTGTTCTGCCTACTGAAGTGTTTTCTTCACTGTATAAACTGCATGTTGCTCATACAGCTAAAATTTCACTTACTGCCCTCTGGAGTAAACAGGTGGTACTAAAAGCTTGCATTTCTCAGGACTCTTCCTTATTACGGTCTGGTGGAAGTGCGATTAATTGCGTAAATTTTTTTAATGCGTTATTTTTTGTAAAATGAATCACACTGAATTAACACATTAAATCGATATATATATCATATTTTATTTATTCCTGTGATGTAAAGCTGAATTTTCAGCATAATTACTCCAGTCTTCAGTGTAACATGATCCTTCAGAAATCCTTCTAATATGCTGATTTGCTGCTCAACAAACATTTATTATTATTATTATCAATGTTGAAAACAGTTGTGTCCATTTTTTTCAGGATTCTTTGATTAACAGAAAGTTCAAAATAACAGAATGTATCTGAAATAGAAGGCTTTTGTAACATTATACACTACCGTTCAAAAGCTTGAGGCCAGTAAGTTTTTTTTTATTTTGGAAAGAAATTAATACTTTTATTCAGCAAGGATGCATTATATTGATTAAAAGTGACAGTAAATACATTTATAATGTTACAAAAGCCTTCTATTTCAGATAAATGCTTATTTTGTAATTTCTATTCATCAAAGAATCCTGATTTTTTTTTAGATATATTGTGTAAATGCCCTACATCAGATATTACATTTTATTCTGTTCCCAGGTGAGGGATCTTTGTCTCTTTTGGTGTGAATCACATCAATATTCATAATCATTCATATCTCCTTGCATATGACTTTTCTAACACTAAAAGTGTCTTACAAAAGTTAAATGACTACATTGTTTTGTATGAATGAGTGACCAGGATGGTTTTCACATCATTTTGTAGCAAAAACACTAGGCTACAAGATCCAGTTCTCAAAAGACTTGTGGACAAATGTTTAGTATGTGTTTTAAGGCCTTATTTCAGTGACTTAAATTGTTTGTTTTTTCAACCATGCATTCAACCATGCAACATTATTTTCTAAAAAATACAAACATTTACACACATGTTGCTCACATATTATTGTAGCCCAGTTTGTGCTGAATACAGTGTTATTAGACTTTAGCCATTAATATGTTTTTAAGCAACTGAAAAAAGCACAAATGTCAAGACATGTCAAAACTTCTCCAGGGCCCAAAAAAACCCTCAGACCCCAGAGGGGTGCACTTATGTGACCACACACATTGTCTGCTTATTAAGCATAATCGGTGTAAGAACGTGCATGTAAACGCGTTCAATGTCTCCAATATTTCATAACATCCATACCTACTGTATACTAAACCTACATGTCTCATGCTACTGTTCCTCTTCCTCCTTAGTCAGAGCGACTTTCTACAGGAAGTTATTTTTGTTTTGTTTTACCCACTTCCTCTGTTTGCACAGACTGAAAACATTGTGGTAACCTCAATGTCTCAGCAGAAGCACATGATACCATGTTTCTCTTCCCTACAATGCACACTATATAAAATGTGGAAGTGCACATCTAATATTAATTGTTTGTCAGAACTCAATTTGTGGTGTGTTGCAGTCTAAATATGTGTTTCTGTGTCGCAGTCGGGGCAGCCGTCCTCCAGAGCCTGTCCAATGCCCTGTGGTGCCCACTTTGTCCCATGGAGCATCTGTCAACTCACTTAATGACAATTCAATTGCGTAAGAGCAGATACTATGTTTATTTTTCTTCCAGTAAAGCTTTAAAGGAATAGTTAACCCAAAAATAGAAACAAATCTTTGAATCTATTCACTCACACTCGTGTTATTCAAAATCCATATGACATTCTTCCTTTCATAGAAAGGGGGATGTTAGGCAGAATGTTAATCTCAGTCACCATTCACTTTCATTCTATGGAAAAAAGATATAAGCAATACTCTATAAGTGAATGATGACTGAAGCTGTCATTCTGCCTAACATCTTCTTTTGTGTTTGCATTTTTGGGTGAACTATCCCTTTAATGTTTCATACTGTAATACTAAATTCACAGTTTTGTCCATTTATTAACTTTATTTCAGTTCAAGTTTCGGCAAAGCCGTACCACCTCCAGTAGTGCCCAGCTGGCCCATCAGCTCTGATGGTGGTGGTGACATCATCAGCACCCTGCTGGATGAAGGCCCACCACCTCCGCCCCCACTGATGGAGACAGAAGGAGAGCGGTATCATCTGCAGGATACTGGTCCACCTCCACCTCCTCCACTTGACTGTCCCGACATTCCCCCACCCTCTCCCTTGCCCACTTCAGTGAACACATCTGATCCAAGCAGCCTGATGACCATACCACCTCCTCCACCAGCTCCACCTCTTGAAACAGGTTAGTTTGGGTCTGGTTGAAACATTTCAGCATCAACAACATTCCAGGTCCAAAGGCTTTAGAAGGTTAGGGTCAAAGGGAAAGAATTAAATGAAAATAGTTCAAATCTAAATTTATGTGTAAGAGCTATACTGTTTGAGAATTGTAATAGATCTGAGTTTTTGTCTAGTGGCCGAAGAGAATGGATTTCCTCTGCCAGCACCTCCCAGTGACATACCTACCCCACCAACCTCTGATGGCCTTGATCTTCCAGCCCCACCACCTCTGCCTGGGGATGAGAACATTGAAGGTACAAAAATGGCCAAACTAAATGAGCAAGTTCATCTAAAGCTTTTATTTAGCTTAAAGTAATAGTTCACCCAAAACTGAAATTTTTCTCATAATTTACTCACTCTCATGCCATCCCAGATGTGTATGACTTTCTTTCTTCTGCTAAATACAATTGAGGATTTTTAGGATAATATCTCAGTAGATCCTCCCAATGCAAGTAAATGTGTACCAACATTTTGAAGCTCCAAAAAGCATATAAAGGCATGATATAGTAATCCATATGACTCCAGTGTTTTATTCCATGTCTTCAGAAGCGATATGATAGGTTTGGATGAGAAACAGATCAATATATAAGTCCTTTTTTTACTATAAATTCTCTGCCCCTTCGGTGAAGTGAATGCGAATCACCAAAAACAAAAGAAGATGAATGTGAATTTGAAAGTGGAGATTGATCGTAAAAAAAACAAAAAAACTCTTAAATAGTGATTTGTTTCTCACCCACTCAAATCACATCGCTTATGAAAACTTGGCTTTAACCACTGGTGTCCTATGTATTACTTTTATGCTGCCTTTATGTGCTTTTGGAGATTCAAAGTGAATATGTTGTCATTTTACAATGGCTTTGAACATGGTTCTTCCAATAAGAATTTAGAGTCCAAACTATTTGTTTTAAAATAAATTATAATATGTTTAGTTTATACATTTCTGCAGTTCTTTTATCTATCAGCAACATGTCTGTCTTTAAAATGCTTTGAATTATTGGACGTATGCTTTGTCTTACCACTTATTTAATATATGGCCTTTTTGATGGTGTTGCTTTTATTTGTGTCTGTGGTCTTTTTGTACGCTTTTGTTGTCACACCGGTCTCTTTTTCTCACTCAGCTCCGCGTTCTCGGCGCTCGCGAGTGCGACGTCATCCTCCTAGCTCTCGCTCTCTCTCTATGAGGGTCCGCATGGGCCCCAGTGCTCGCTCGCTCTACACACGCTCCCTTTTTCTGCCTTCTGCTCAATCACGTAAGGCCCTGCTCTTTCCTGAGACCTGTTTCATTAAAGCCCTGTCTCAGATTTCATTGGTAGTTTCTCCTCTTGAATCAAAAAACAAAAATAGCTTTGAATTTAGTCATACCTAGCTAGCTCTCAAAGATTATTTTGTTTTATTATTATGTTTAACACTGAAACAGAGTTTAGAATATTTATTTGCATAGAAAAATGGGCCTTCAAAATGGACAGTTTTATTAGTTGGTATCATGTTTCTATATATCATGTCCATGTCATCTACACATCTGTCAGTCATGATACCCCCACCCCCTCCATACCCACCTCCTTTGGCTCCACCCACTTCACTGAGCCCATTGTGCAGGATCCCTGCCCGCCTGGAGCATCTTGGTAAGTGTGCCATAAGTGTGTTTGTGCATTGCTGTGACTCTCTTCTTATCTATCTACCACTTCCTCAGTCTAGTCCGTGCTTCAACAAGCCAAATCAACATATTATTTGACCTCTCAGCACGCCACTCCTGCAGACAACATGACACAGCACTTGTTCTCACTGCTACATCCTCAGTGAATTTATATCTTTTTTGAAAACTCAGCTGAGTTAGGTGGTTTAAAGGTAAAGTATGTAGTTTCTGTGCCACTGGCAGCACCAAATGGAAAATAATGTTGTTTCCAAACACATGGAAGCCAACTGAGATCATACAGTAGTATTATTTTTCGGCTGCTTGTAGCTCAGAGATTACACGTTTCACCTTTAAAGGGATAGTTCAACCAAAACTGAATATTCTGTCATCATTTTCTCACCCTTATGTTGTATGCAAATATTAGGAACTGACAGACTCAGTCACCATTCATTGCATCTTTATCCATACAATTAAAGTGAATGGTGACTAATGCTGTCAATTCCTACCTTTTGTTTCACAACATGAATTCACACGTGTTTTGAATGTCATGAGGGTGAAGAATTTTCATGAGGATGAAGAACAGCATTTTCACTTTTAAGTGATCGATCCCTATAAATAAATTTGATTTCAGGGTGCATTTGTTCTCTCTGCTCTAGTGTTTTCAGTACTGTATATGTTAACATTGTGTGTGAATCCAATCTAGACCTTGAGATTCCAGCTCCGCCCCCATCGCCACCAGTTGACCATTTTGATGAATTTGAGGACATGCCCCCTCTACCTCCCCCTGTTGATTATGACATGTCCGCACCAGCTAACTATTTGGAGAAAGGTAGTGAACTTATTTTAGTCAAACTAATTTTTTTGTAAACAGGATGTGCTTATACAAGTAAATGATTATGAATAGCATAAATCATATTGTAGCATTAGGTGTTTGCAGAATTGCTGTATTGACATCAAAGCTTCTATTTTATTCAGCTGACACTGTTTAGGAAGCATTTGTAGTTTACATTAAAAAATAGCTCTGCAGTTACTAATAGTTGCTGATTTCCTTATGTAATTATTTTTTTTCTTACCAAGTGGTGGCACTATACGGCTTTGACACAGGCAAGACTGGTGACTTGGTCTTTCAGGAGGGAGATATCATCTACGTTACCAGCAGAAATGAGGATGGCTGGTGTGAGGGAGTTCTGCATGGGGTTAGGGGTTATTTTCCTGGTAACTATGTGGAGTCCACCGCCTAACTGGCCATCTGTCAGGGAACAAAAAATTGAGCACCTTGGCACCTTAAAATACAAATATTGAAATACAAGTGAAACACTGTAATCTACTAAATGATTGATTGGTTGATTGGTGCCATATACATTTATAAATGAGAGTAATTCACTCTCTTAGAAATATAAAAATGTATATATATATATATATATATAAAAATCACTAACACACTGACCTGTTTTCAGCAGAGGTGAGCTTTTGTTGATGATATAAAAAGCCTTGTATTTTTAGGTTTAGTCTGATTTTAAATAATGATAATGATCTTTTGAAATATCTCAGGACTTTATGCTATAGTGTAAATGTACAACATATTAAGAAACAACATTTTTGCACATTTAGCTGTGTTTGATCATTTGTTTACTTTTTAACATTCCAGATTGTGTGTTTATTAGTTAATTGGCTACTGTGTACAGTAAATGAAATAATGTATTTGTTTTGTATATTCTTTTGCCATAATTCGACACAGATCATGCTAAATTCATACTACTAAAGTCCATAAATACCTTACTAATTCAATATTTTTAAGGAATGCATATTCTTGGTTGACTTCTCTACCTATGTCATTTTTCACTTCAACTCTGGGAACATTTAAGAGGTGTTCAGATGTACATGTGTATGAATATCTCAGCAATTCACAGTTACAAATTCACTGTTCTGCAAAACCAAGTTTGTGTTTAATGTCCAGAGAATCAACAATCTTGTTAACAATGTTAATGTCTGGGAATAAATCTCTTTAAGTAACCAGTTGCCTTTTTGTTATTGCTTCATACATAAAGACTTCTTCACTGTTACACATGACTTAAACATGCTCTTTGTTATTTCACACAAAATATATATATACTGACCAGCATAGGTGATCAAAAGCCAATGTTGTGTTATGGTTGCTGGTAACCAATAAGTCAATTAGCTTGATCAGTGCAGGTCCACTGCTATACCAAAACCAAAACTAACTAACCAGCATACTTTGACCTGCTGGATTTACTAATGGGGAGATCTTAACCCTGGAACAGGTGATGTGTCTTTAAACACAAAGCTGTCACCATAAAAGTGTTCAAACTTCACTATCAGCACTTTAAACCCTTCCTTGTATAAGTCTTACTCTGAAATCAGAGCTGTCCACTAGAGCCTTCATTTCAGTGCTGTAATCACTCAAGTTCTTTAAGAGGTAAGAGTTCTATTTGTTTTAAAATCAAGTACTTATAAACTGGAAAAATAAAATTGTTATTCAAGAAATAAATTCACTTTTCTACAACAGTAGAACATGTGTGATGTTCTCCTATGGGCTCGTATCACATATGACTTGACTTGAATAAATATTTGGTCTGTTGGGTCTTTAATAATTTTGAAAGGAGGATTCTTTTTCTGATGGCTCCAACTTTTCAATATTATTCAGCAACTGTTGAGTCTTCTTTTACCTTGTGCCTTTGTAAGGACAGGCGCTCTGTGAGCACAATGCTGGCAGTAGAAAACTACAGGAGAATCAAAATGGCTGCCTTTGTCTTATGATGTCAGTAAAAAAATACAAAAAATCTAGTGGGGTTTAAAAGCACAAAAGAGACACCAGAGGTAGTCTAATTTATACAATGATAATGGCAAATTGTCTGGTGAATAGAAATTGACAATCTGTAGTGTGCCAAGCTTCACTTTGATAAAAACAGTATTGTTATTCCAGAAGATTTATCTTAAAGTAAATTTTTTATTACTTTTGCCTGAGATTGATTTGTTATGTTATATATCTGCCAGCAATATAGAATAGGGACACCTTGTTTGTCTGGGTAAGACGGTTGTGCCTTACATTATTGTCTTGACTCATTAGGTTACTAAAGTTTATTGTGGGGGTTAAAGGTAGTCATTTACACTCATTCAGTTATTACACAGTGATTTTCAAAGGTCTCATAGGAAATATATAAATTTTTATACACATGCTTAAAAACCATACAGAATGATAGTCTGCATTGATAACAACTCTCATAATGAAGGTTCTGGATTAAAACAAATTGTCCAAAGAGAAATGGCCTTTTCCTATGGGATTTCTAAAATAAGAAAAAATGAATGAAAAAAAGGAAAATGCATGTTTTTGATTATTATTTCAATTTTAGAGTCCTTTTGCAAATTAAAAAATACATTTGATTGCATCCACCAGTAGGCCTAAATATTAAGCCTGTCCATATTTTTCTTTGCCAGCTCTGCATTACATATTACAAAGAATTTAATCTTTATGAAAATATTGTATGAATAAAACTCATTGACCTCTTTTGTCTTTAAGATGAACATCTGAAGATTATCAATTCTTCTTAATAATGATTGTTTTAGGCTACCTTAATTTTTACCTATTTTGAAAAAAAAAAATACAATAAAAAAATAACCCAAAAAATTTACTTATTGTGGTAACATCTAGTCAAAACCATTATTTAATATCAATGACACTGATCAACTATTAGGTAACACCAACAAATCTACCTAAATACTCCTTAAAGGATTAGTTCACCCAAAAATGAAGATTCTCTCATCATTTACTCACCCTCATGCCATCCCAGATGTGTATGACTTTCTTTTTTGCACAATACAAACAAAGCTTTTTAGATGAATAGTTCAGCTCTGTTGGTCCTCACTATGCATGTGAATGGTGATCAGACCTTTGAAGCCCCAAATGATGACCAGTTGTTAAATCAATTTCTTCTGAAGTGATATTATAGGTGTGGGTGAGAAACAGATACATATTTAAGACTTTTATAACTGTAAATCTACACTTTCAATTTCACTTTCACATTCTGGTGCTCAAGAAACTTTGACATTCAGCTACCTACTAGTCGAGACTGATAGTAAAAAGGGCTTAAATATTGATTTGTTTCTCACCCACACCTATCACATCACTTCAGTAGATACGGATTCAATCACTGGAGTCTCACTGATTAATTTTATGCTCCATGTTCTGGGCACCATTCACTTGAATTGTAAGGACCTACAGAGATGAGATACTCTAAAAATCTTCATTAGTTTTCTGCAGTAAAAAAGGAAGTCATACTTATCTGGGATGACATGAGGGTGAGTGCACGATGAGAGTTTTTGGGTGAACTATCCCTTTAAGTTAACAATTGCAGGTTACAGTGTGTTTTTGCAGTCTTTGGAAATAACATATTCTGCCTCTGAAGTTGAGTGCAATTTCATATGAATTATGTACATGCAGGATAAAAATGTCTGTGATCACAAAATATGTTTTATTTCTTTGCAGAGGTGCATCTGGATTGGAGATTTCTTCGTTGCCATGGAAATGATTCATACATTTCCAGTTATTCAGTATGCATCCTTCCTTTGAACAAACTGTTCCTTTGCTTACATTTCTATATACTATTCATATCCTCTGTATTTCCATAATTTATGTAAAGTTTATGTTCCTGATCACCAACAGCTCAAAATCACACCTACATGATACATCCATACATTCATTCTGTATCTGAATCATAGTGTACATTTTTGTGTTCCTCCCCAGGATCTTCATACCTATTGTAACGTGTGCTGTTTTGGCAATATGCTGTGCTAGTTTCTATAAATTCTTCCAGCGGGCCCGTAAGGTGCGTTTGGAGCGTCGAGCAGCTCAGGCTCAAGCCCTGGAACAAGTGCCTGTCTACGTCATTCCAATGTCTCTGTCTGAAGATGACCTGCACAGACCACCACGATACAGCACAGTACAATTCTACGATCCACCTCCTGCATATAATGAGGTACTCGATGTTTATATGACAGATTTTGTATACCATCTGTGCTGAGTATATAATACATTTTTGACCCTTTTATAAAATACCTCAAAATTCTTAATAAATAAATAAATAAAAATCATCTAAAATGTGCATGATATTATGAACTGTTTCATAAAATACCAGTATAGCTCACTGATTGTTGAGATGAGGGACAAAACACGTATAAAATTGTTTTATTTTATTTTTTTGTATAAAAACGTTTTTTTTTTTCTTTTTTCTCTGAAAATTGAAATTAATTAACTTCATAACCAACACACTCTCACAGCGAAGTCGTCAGGATTCGAACAACATTTCTAAATTTGGCTAATTCGTATGATGTCGTGCGACTGCCGTTGTTTTAATTCCCACGACTTTTACAAAAGCCACCGCTGGACATCATTTACATTACTTGCTCCTGTCACACACAACAGCTTCCTATCATGTTTACACTATATACTGATTGGTTAAGTTTAGATAAGGAGTTTGGGTAATGTCATAATATTAATACGCATGTCCTTAAACAGAACTCGCGCTAACTTCCGCATTACACATACAGAAATTTGCACATGATTAATTTGTACAGTTTATTCGAAGAAAATCGTGCAGCATCACATGAAATTGCCACCTCGTAAATTATGTCACTTACATCTTACTGTAATTTGTGTCAACTCTGTCAGACACACTAAACAGCATGCTAGTTTAATTTGACTGATTGAAGAGTGTAAAGTTTTAATGATCTAATAATGCTGTTCAGTTAAGGAGTTAAAGGTGCTATATGTAATATTTTTACTGTACTAAATCATAAAATGACCATAATATGTCATTAGTGAATTAGGAACCCTGCTATTGAAATACTGGCTTCTCCTATAACAATGCTACAGCCAGTATATTATACTTTGAAGTTTCCATTCCAGGAGAGAATTTCTGTCTATGTTTTGGCCCGTGTGGTCCCGCCCACTCCTCAATAGTATTTCGTCACCGCCGGGTTGCCAGATTTGAACAAGTTTGCAAGCAAACACAACTGCGTGCTGGATCAGATATAACAGCTTCCATCCGACCTAAAAAGCAGTACAGGCGCTCCCTATAAGCAGACTATGCAGTCTGCGTAGGGCACCAACTCCCTAGGGGGGCACCAGAAAGTCCACTGACTGCCCTTAGGCCTACTCTCACATTAAACTTTATTCAAGGACCCGAAAGCAGTTGCGGAACACAGATGATCGCTTTGCGCTCAGATCACGCAACTTCTCTAAATACAAACATAACCTAACTTTAAATACGAACAAGCCTCCTACTTGTTTAATTTTGTGTATAAATACATTAAAATAACACTTAATTTAAAAATTGACTCTCCCGATCCAGTTCCATATCAATGTAATCATATCACTTTTTTTCAGAGTATATATTTTTTCCTGTTTTCACACTGTTTCACAAAATTGAATTGAAGAGTTGAATTTTTTTTAAAAATATTTTTCCATCTTAACCATCTTAAATTCTCTCTGGAAACAAGTCTTAATATTTTTGTTGCTTTAGTATTCTGCATGTAAAAATCAGTTTGCAAAAATTAGCTTTAGTAACATTCATTCAATGAGGTTGGTTTTGCATCTAAATTCATTTTGTTTTAGGATGTTTAGATGTTCTCACTGAAAAACAAGACAAAAATTTTATTTGCAGTTTACTAATGTATTTGAGCATTTTCTTGTAATACATAGTTTTTTGTTTGTTGTTTTAAGTTAATGTTTACACATAATTCAGTTTTGATAACTTTTGCGCTTACAGCTGAAGCCTGAGGCCCTTCCACTGGAACCTCCTCCTGCATACTCAGAGTCTGTCTCTCCTCCATCAGCACATTTATAACCACACCAACTGTGTCTCAAGATATACAAGACTGTCACAAGCACTTGGATTCATGAGAGTGGATATGTGAAAAACCCTCTGGAAAATGAGGAAACTCAACATTTTCGACTTCTCCAAGGACTCATGCTACCTGTGCAAATGTTTTATGATAAATTCAATGTTTTACAGTGTGATTCAGATGGGATTCTGTGCTGGTCCTACAGAGTCATAGAGGTGGAATATTTTTTACAGGGAGCAGCAGGAACTTGGTGAAAAGTTTTATAGTATATTTTAGTATATCTTCTGTTTTGTGAATACTTAGTACATGTTCTATATTTTGCTGACTTTGTAAGTGGAGTGAATTGTGTTAATTTATAATGGTAAATATAAAGCTAAATAGTTGACTTATGTGAAAATGAGCTGAAATCTTTATGTATGGAACAAACACTAAAATAAAATTGTTGTGGAAATACTGGCTCTTAATAATCAATTCAATATGTGCATCTCTTGAAAGTTTCATATTAAACCATTGCATCCCTGAAAATTGTTTACCTTTTCATGAGTAGGGTCTAAATTTCCCCCTGGAGTGACACATTTTTTGTATATGATGCTGCATGACTTATAGATGTTAAAAAACAAATGAACAAATAAAATCAGCAGTCCGGTTTGCATATGCACTCTTTGCACTCTATGCCCTCCTCCCAACGACCAGGTGCTCTGTCTTACCACGGCTGATGTTAGGAAAACTCTACATAGAGTCAACCCACGGAAGGCTGCTGGACCAGACAACATTTCTGGCAGAGTGCTCAGAGGATGTGCAGACCAGCTGGCAGATGTTCTTACCGACATCTTCAACATCTCTCTGAGCAGTGCCATCGTTCCAACGTGCTTCAATGCCACCACAATGCCAAAGAAGTCTTCAGTGTCCAGCCTCAACGACTACCGTCCTGTCGCACTCAGCACTTCATCAGCTCAGCATTCAACACAATAATTCCTCAGCACCTGATTGGAAAGCTTAACCTGCTGGGCCTGGACACCTCCCTCTGCAACTGGATCCTGGACTTCCTGACTGGGAGACCTCAGTCAGTCTGGATCGGGAACAGCATCTCCACCACCACCACACTGAGCACTGGAGCCCCCCAGGGCTGTGTGCTCAGTCCACTGCTGTTCACTCTGCTGACTCACGACTGTGCATCAATGCACAGCTCGAACCACATCAAGTTCCGTGGTGGGTCTCATCAGCAAGAATGACGAGTCAGCATACAGAGAGGTGGTGCAGCGGCTAACGGACTGGTGTAGAGCCAACAACCTGTCTCTGAATGTGGACAAAACAAAAGAGATGGTTATTGACTTTAGGAGAGCACAGAGTGACCACTCTCCAGTCTCCGCTGAACATCGACAGCTCCTCTGTGGAGATCGTCAAGAGCACCAAATTCCTTGGTGTTCACCTGGCGGAGAACCTCACCTGGTCCCTCAACACCAGCTCTATTACCAAGAAAGCCCAGCAGCGTCTCTATTTCTTCGAAGGCTGAGGAAAGCACATCTCCCACCCCCATCCTCACTACATTCTATAGAGGGACTATTGAGAGCATCCTGAGCAGCTGCATCACTGCCTGGTTTGGGACTTGCACTGTTTCAGACCGCAAAGCCCTGCAGAGGATAGTGAGGACAGATGAGAAGATCATCAGGGTCTCTCTTCCTTCCATCAAAGACATTTACAAAAAAGCTGCATCCGCAAAGCTACTAGCATTGTGGACGAACCCACAAACACCTCACACAAACTCTTCAACTCTTGGCATTTTTAGAAACTGTCATCTTTTTGCACTACTGTGTACTGGTCGGTGCTGCACTGTCTCTCACTGTGCCTATTGTCCTGTTAATTTTTAGTAATTTGTTGTACTGTCCCGTACTTTTTGCACACGTTTGCATGTGCACTTTATGTAGGTATGTTATTTAGTCTGTGTAGTCTCATGTGGTTCTGTGTTTGTCCTATGTTGTGTTATGTAGCACCATAGTCCTGGAGGAACGTTGTCTCATTTCACTGTGTACTGTACTAACTACATATGGTTAAACGACAATAAAAAACCACTTGACTTGACATTGTGTGTGTGTGTGTTTGTGTGTTACAAGTGCTAATGTAAACAGAGTTAGCTGCGCGCATCCGATAATCACGCTCGATCAGCATGTTTTCACTGTGAGTATACAAGTTTTAAACTGTTATTGTGGTGCTTTTGCAATAGTTTGTCTATCTATTTCAGAAAACAAATGTGTTATATGCCTGAAAAGACTGTTTGAGTTGCTGTTTGTGTGACTGAAAACCACATCTGCACCTAAGCAGACATGGCTGCATGCATGAGAAGATCGCATTTTGATATTATGGCTGTGTATATACAAGCTGTGAACTGTTATCGTGGTACTTTGGTGACAATTAGGCTGTTTGTTACATAAAATAAACATATTATGTGCTTGAAAAGACTCTTTGAGAAGCTGTTAGCTTGACAAATGGCAACCGCTACTAATGTTAACAAATGGTAGCCTGCATCAGATGAATCATGGTCATGGTACTTTGGTAACGATTTGGATGTATATAAAATAAACTTATGCTGTTGTATACAAAGACTGTATGAGTAACCATTTGAGCGAATATACAGACCCTTGACCAGTGCAGTGTGTTTGCGCAAAAGCTGATTTGAATCTAGCAGCTTGTAACATAACTGGCTGTTGCAGAAACACATATGTGTGAAGGTAATCTGTGGAGCGCAGTTATTAACTGTCACATATGTGTGATATTATGTATGAAAGGGTTAAATATTGACCAGAGATTCTATTAAAAATATGTGTCGTAACAAGCCATCTTTCTCAACTGTCTGAGAGTTCGCTCTAAAATCAGTCAACATGCCAATCCCACCCCCACCCTCACCTGCACTCTCAAAGGCCAAAGTCCTGTGCAGCTGTTACAACAGACAAGGTGAGCACTGTTCCAAAGCTCCACCTCCTGCATTACATTTACATTTATGCATTTGGCAGACGCTTTTATCCAAAGCGACTTACAGTGGGACAATTCCCCCAGAGCAACCTGGAGTTAAGTGCCTTGCTCAAGGACACAATGGTGGTGGCCGTGGGGATCTAACCAATATTATGACTGAACCAGCATTATGACTGTGTGAGTTAGTCATTGTCCTCACTATCCTAGTCACTGTGATATAAGCCTTATATTGGACATGTAATCACAGGATACATTTACACAGAGCTTCAAAGTTCACATAGGCCTAAAAAAAAGGAACCATGCTGGTTAAAGCATCACACACTGTACATGTATGGTGCTTTCACAGGCTTATTTTAAGTTATTTATAGAATATCTGCTTTTGGGTTTCCTTTCAGTTATTGTGGTCTTCATTGGGAGTTGTTCATATTAAAGCTATCTGTGCATTCACAATAATATATACAAACTAGGGCTGTCAATCGATTACAAATTTTAATCAAATTAATTACATGGTGACCCGATTATTAATCCCCTCAATAATTCAATATATAATGATGAAATAATTATACATAGTTATCTTTAAATATTTAACATTTATATATATATATATATATACACAAAATATTCAGATAATTAAAATGCATTACATTCCTGTAGCAGAAGAGTTAATCATTGATAAGACGATACAAAAAGTGGCTTTAGAATACAATGTATTGTTTACAATCATATTATTGAACATAAGTCAATCATTGGCATACAGTTCACAGCAATCCATTTCACAAGTGAATTTGTCAATCAGTTGGAGATTTATTATGAGGGCTTGTTTAAGGACCCATCAATTTACACATACGTCAGACGTCTCAGGTGCATCGCATCAACATACATTACATTTTTAGGTCACTGTGTCAAGTTAAATATAGTTTAATACATAGAACACAGCTTTAAATGTCTTAGTTCGGATTTGCGGTCCATCAAGTGTTTTGAACGCAAAAACGTAACGCATTTTTGTGTTGTTGCTGCTGAAGGTTATTTTCTTCACTGTATAAACTACGCATTGCCACGCAGCTGAAGTTTCACTTACTGCCCTCCGTAGTAAACAGGTGGTACTACATGCTTGCATTTCTCAGGAATCTTCCTTATACGGGGGCATTGCGATTAATTGCGTTAATTTTTTTAACGCGTTATTTTTTTATAAAATTTGGAAACTTAAAGGAGTTGTTTTTTTTCTTTAAAAAGTTTTACCCCTAAATAAATTAATTGCCATTTCAAAACATGTATATAATCATAAACACTCACATGAGATGAACCTTATAGTAACCTAATAAAATCTATATTATTCTACATGCAGTTTGTCCCCTCATGGGGGCTGCCATGTTAGGATCACATGACCAGCTGAATAATATTAGCTTCATCTCAGTAACCACCCTGTTTCCACTTTCCCTCGTGGATTAAATAAATCATGGCTGACTGTAAAAATAATGATTTTCTACAATGGCATCTTAAGTGATTACTATTGTGTTTGAATGATGCTGCATCCGTACCCCTAGGGGTCAGTGAGTCAAGTCCAAACCAACATGAACAAAAAAATAAAGCTACACTTAGGCTATGTCCATAACCAGAAAAATGCTGCCTTTGGAGGCTGTATACAGAATCAGGATGAAAATAATGTGCTTTTCAAACTGTTCAGATTTTCTTGTCAAAAAACAGTATAGAACTGGCAGCAGGGTTGCCAGCAAGATACTGTAAAATTACACTACCGTTCAAAAGTTTGGGGTCACATTGAAATGTCCTTATTTTTGAAGGAAAAGCACTGTACTTTTCAATGAAGACAACTTTAAACTAGTCTTAACTTTGAAGAAATACACTCTATACATTGCTAATGTGGTAAATGACTATTCTAGCTGCAAATGTCTGGTTTTTGGTGCAATATGTACATAGGTGTATAGAGGCCCATTTCCAGCAACTATCACTCCAGTGTTCTAATGGTACAATGTGTTTGCTCATTGGCTCAGAAGGCTAATTGATGATTAGAAAACCCTTGTGCAATCATGTTCACACATCTGAAAACAGTTTAGGTCGTTACAGAAGCTACAAAACTGACCTTCCTTTGAGCAGATTGAGTTTCTGGAGCATCACATTTGTGGGGTCAATTAAACGCTCAAAATGGCCAGAAAAAGAGAACTTTCATCTGAAACTCGACAGTCTATTCTTGTCCTTAGAAATGAAGGCTATTCCATGCGAGACATTGCTAAGAAATTGAAGATTTCCTACAACGGTGTGTACTACTCCCTTCAGAGGACAGCACAAACAGGCTCTAACCAGAGTAGAAAAAGAAGTGGGAGGCCGCGTTGCACAACTGAGCAAGAAGATAAGTACATTAGAGTCTCTAGTTTGAGAAACAGACGCCTCACAGGTCCCCAACTGGCATCTTCATTAAATAGTACCCGCAAAACACCAGTGTCAACATGTACAGTGAAGAGGCGGCTGCGGGATTCTGGGCTTCAGGGCAGAGTGGCAAAGAAAAAGCCATATCTGAGACTGGCCAATAAAAGAAAAAGATTAAGATGGGCAAAAGAACACCGACATTGGACAGAGGAAGACTGGAAAAAAGTGTTGTGGACAGATGAATCCAAGTTTGAGGTGTTTGGATCACAAAGAAGAACGTTTGTGAGACGCAGAACAAATGAAAAGATGCTGGAAGAATGCCTGACGCCATCTGTTAAGCATGGTGGAGGTAATATAATGGTCTGGGGTTGCTTTGGTGCTGGTAAGGTGGGAGATTTGTACAGGGTAAAAGGGATTCTGAATAAGGAAGGCTATCACTCCATTTTGCAACGCCATGCCATACCCAGTGGACAGCGCTTGATTGGAGCCAATTTCATCCTACAACAGGACAATGACCCTAAACACACCTCCAAATTGTGCAAGAACTATTTAGAGCAGAAGCAGGCAGCTGGTATTCTATCGGTAATGGAGTGGCCAGCGCAGTCACCAGATCTGAACCCCATTGAGCTGTTGTGGGAGCAGCTTGACCGTATGGTACGCAAGAAGTGCCCATCCAACCAATCCAACTTGTGGGAGCTGCTTCTGGAAGCGTGGGGTGCAATTTCTCCAGATTACCTCAACAAATTAACAGCTAGAATGCCAAAGGTCTGCAATGCTGTAATTGCTGCAAATGGAGGATTCTTTGACGAAAGCAAAGTTTGATGTAAAAAAAATCTTATTTCAAATACAAATCATTATTTCTAACCTTGTCAATGTCTTGACTCTATTTTCTATTCATTTCACAACGTATGGTGGTGAATAAGTGTGACTTTTCAGGAAAACACAAAATTGTTTGGGTGACCCCAAACTTTTGAACGGTAGTGTATGTCTTGCTGTTGCTGAAATTAACAGCCAGATACTGTTTTTACAGTTGCAGTATACAAATGTAATTTAGCTGCACATAGCCGTCAATTTACATACTATCTATTGTTGTTGAAATGAACAGCTAATTTCCCAGCATGCATTGCGGCATGAAGAAATTACTTCGTTTTGCACTATTTACTGGTTTATTTTAACGTTGCTTTTGTTGCAGTCTAAGTTACTTGTATTTTAAAGTTCAGCTTTTACTTTTTTATGTAAAAGTATGTTTGTTAATTGTCTCCGTTTTAATGTCGAGAGTTGATTTCTGTGCGTGTCTTATTTATTTGTGTTAAGCTGAAAGCTCAAATACATCAAACACTCAACTTGCTGTTATAATTTTGTTGATATATTTTTGCTTTTATGTGTAATGCATCACTATTGACACATATAGTGGCATTTGCAAGGTAAGATCAGATATTCAGGCTGACTTTGGGATTTTTCTTCAAGTATCATAGTGCAACAACTTTTGTTTTACTTACATAAATTGATTAACTGGAAGAACATAATATATATAATTAAAATGGTCCAAGGTGCCAGCTCAAGAGAACACTAATCAGTATGATGGTGACTTTAATCAAAACAACTATTGATAACAAAACTACAACACTAATTAAACTAAGACTTCTATTAGGTCAGAATAAAAACTTTTGTATGTGTTTTCTATTTTATTTATTTATATATTTATTTTGTAGCCCCAATGCTTATTAAAGTGTAAACGCTACATTATTACCCACAATGCAGTGCTATACTTTTATTTTACTGTGTACAGGTTGTTGTTGTTTTTTTCATAAGGTTGATTTTTTTATTTGTATTTATTTGACTTCTCATTTGACAGACTGGCTGACAGAAGGCTGATGTAAGATGATAAAGAACAGAGGAGTTGTTCAGAAACATCATGAACACTAACCATGTGCCACAAACTATAACAATTTGTTGGTTTTAATATATACTTTTCAAAATGTCACTAGCTTCCGCCAAGATAATATCATGATTATAAATGTTCATTTTCCCCTAATGCCTTACATACAACAGTACAACTGTAAAACTAGTTAGTTAAAAGTGAGCCTGCTCTTGATCTCCCTTGATGTAACTTTTTAACAGCAAACTATTGTATTTAAGAATCACAGTAGATTGCTGTAAATTTACATCAATTGATTACAGTGCTCCTTAAGAGT
The DNA here is from genome assembly GCA_032164185.1 of Moxostoma hubbsi. Taxonomy (NCBI): domain Eukaryota; kingdom Metazoa; phylum Chordata; class Actinopteri; order Cypriniformes; family Catostomidae; genus Moxostoma; species Moxostoma hubbsi. The sequence goes on from JAVLUX010000024.1 coordinate 19,874,792, forward strand.
TCCATTTATTCATAACATCTGTCAGTTAAGCCATTAACTGATTAGGCAGCAAAGAAGCAAGTCAGCTGTTCATGCATGCAGTCATGCAGTCTTAAAATGCAAGTGAAATGCATTTATATGATTTTTTTTTTAAGATGCACTCTTTTCAAGCAAAATACATTTGTGTTATAAAACAATATATATTGCTCAAAATGAAGTCCAAAATAATTATGTTACAGTACGTGTTCAACATTAGTGGACCATGTCCAACTGTAGGGGAACTGACTTCATAGTTTATTCATGCGATAACAATGAGCTTGGGGACCAGCTGGTTCAATGTTATCGAATGCAAAGGCATTTATAATTGTTTATAAGTGTGGCTTAAGTGTCCAAATACTTTTTGGGGCTTTAACTTTAGGTGTAGTGCTTTCTGTAAAACTTAGTGGGGTCATTCAGACAGCATATTTTATGAAAATACAAACAAAAAATTTCATTTGCTATTTTCTCCATTTTTTCTAGTTGTGTTCATGCACTCTCTCTCTTGCTTTCTGCTACTTGAGCTGTTTTCTCAGAGTCATCAGGTCACTGTTAAGCAACGTGACCTCCAGTACAGAGAATGACTGGTTCTCAGACTACAAGTTATTTTATCTTTACAAATACTGCCTGTTTCAACCATATCCTCACAGTACTAAAGGCCATTCACCCTTCAATTTGTTGTACCTGGCAAGGTACTCCTTCATTTGCTGTATAGCCTCTTTACTGGAATCCACCGCTGGGCTGGAGTGGGCATCGCTGGGCTAGAGTGGACATTCATCTCCACATGTGAAGAAAAGAAAGATATTGCATGTTATAGAAGGGAGTGGTGGCAGTATACATAAATAACAGTTGTAAAGTCTAGGAGTGGTTTAAAACACCACTAGTGCCTACATGGACTTGCAACATGCATGAAGGTAATTTTCACTGGAAAAAAACTTAATGTTATGGGAATTTGATTGGGCAATATAGTGCATGTTTTTATTTTTTCCACATTCATATTTTTGGAGAATGCACAGGTTACCTTATTTTGGATCTGTGAGAAAATTTGAAGAACTCATTAAACATTCTCATTTTGAGTCAGTTGTCATCAGACCCCTCGTATTAGTTTAGTGTCTTTCTAGTACTTCAAAATGTTTCATTGATAAAAAGGGACTTTATTACTATATTAATAAATTAATTATTACTTATTATATTTTACTCATTAAAACACATATGGTTGAATACAGTTGAAAGCCAAGAAATGTCCTTCAAAGTCTGAAGAAGAAGCCTTTTCAAGATTAATTGCAAGACTCAAATAGTAATTTTTTATGATAATAATAAAAGTGTTATTACTGAAAAAGGAAATGGTCAAGACAGAATCAAGGGTTAGGGTTGGGTTAGGGGTTGGATGTTGAAGATTGAATGAAAGTGATTAACCTCTCTAGGAATTAGAGTGTGTTGTTGATATGTGACGTGCATTCAGCCCATGTTGTGACATTTTTGTGAGACAAATTCTGCCTTCTTGTGGTCAAACTGATAAAAGTCAGCTTCATGAGAAACAATAGGACAGAGCAATTTGACTGGACTGTAGAAATGCATTCACTGCAGTGTAATTATAGTTAACAAAAACGAAAACTAACTAAATTATTGGAAAAAACTGAATCTAAACTAAAATACTTTTTCATAATTACATAAATATCTAAAATAAATAAAAATGATCTTGAATACATTTTAGTGTTAGTTTTTGATATAATAGGGTTAATATGGTCAAAGTGGGACTCTATTGGAAATTGTACTTTTTTTTTATCCTAAGATTATTCCTTTGAAAAAAAGCTTAGGATGTCTTCTACCTTTGTCGAAAGCAAAAATTAAGAAATATTCAATACCAAAGTAGAAATTTTGAAGACCCACTTTTGATCAAATCCCATATTTTTTTATCAGTACTGGTAAAGAAGGAAAGGGGAAAAATTATTATCTAGAAAATATCTACAAAGTATTTGGAATACATTTTTATATTTTCTAATACACTTTCTCAACTTTATGTTAACATTAAGTTTATTTTTTTTTAACAAGATTTACATCATTTTCTTTACCATTGCTTTTCCCATCAGTGGTCATGAAATGAGCTCTGCCATACATCCCAAAGTAAAAGCACCAATTTTAAACCTCAAAAAGATAAAGGTGTAGTTCACCTAAATAAAAGGTCTCTTGTCATTTACTCACCCTCATGTCACTCCAGATGTGTGTGACTTTCTTTAATCTGCTGAACACAAACAAAAGTTTTTAAAAAATATATATTCCAGCTCTGTAGGTCAATACAATGCAAGACAAAGGGGTCCAAAACTGCAGAAAGCACATAAAGGTAGCATAAAAGTCATAAGTGGTTTAATACATCTAATCATTTTTGGGTAAGAACAGATCCAAATGTAACTCCTTTTCAAAGGAATGCTCATGATTTTTAGCTTGATTACACATATAGTCTGCAAAGTCTGATGGCGCTGGGAAATACAATCAAGCTTGAAATCATGATTGCCAAGGAGACAGCTGATGTCCAAATTTACAGTAAAAAAAGGACTTACATATTGATCTGTTTCTCACCCACACCTATCAGTATTTAACCACTGGAGTTGTAAGCATTACTTTTATGCCACCTTAATGTGCTTTTTGGAGCTTCAAAGTTTTGGCCCTTATTGACATGCCCCTATGGACCTACAGAGCTGAAATCTTCTAAAAATCTTTGTGCTCAGCAGAAGAAAGCAGTCCATAACTGAGATATCATGAGGGTGAGTAAATGATTAGAAAACTTTCCTTTTGGGTGAACTATCCCTTTAATTGTTTTCTCCCCAAAGATTATTTTAGTAATGATTTATAATCATTTAAGGAAATACATATGGTTATACTTTGTATCAAGCTTAAATGTCTTTTGTAACTTTACCATTATTCATCCTATATTATATTTGCAACATTTACAATCCACATTAACATGAAAATACCACTAGATAGAGGTAACACAAGACTGCCCTGAGAATTGAAATGCTATTAGACTTTTTAAATTGCACCGGTAAACACAGCTTTGGAAGAAATAAAAATATAATAGTAAAACTAAAACTAAAATAAAAATTAATTTGTAACGACAAATTAAACATAAAATAGCAAATAAATCTAAACCCATAATAACACCGATTCAATGTTGACTATTAGATCATTAACTAAATCTTGCTTTTGGCGACACTCTGGACTGTTCGCAGGGAAACGTCATGGTTACCATTGTAACCACAATTCCCTGAGGGAGGGAACGAGATGTTGTGTGGAATGAAGTGACACAAGGGGTCTTCCTTAGGAGCCTTGCGTACCTCTGAACTTGAGAAAAGGCCAATGAGAAATTGGCAGATGGAATTTGCATATCCCCCTCAGGGAACGGAGGTTACAACAGTAACCGTGACGTTCCCTTTTTGTCACTCACTCGACATTGTGTCGAATGAAGTGACACAAGGTTTCCCATTCAAAAGCACCATGCACTAGACCGTTACGTGAACTGCTGACACAGGAGCAAGCAGGCTGCTGCATGCTACAAGCAACTGTATCGGCTGCACGTAACCCTCCCCAATGCCCCCAGAAAAGGTGTCAAATAGAGACCGTAGGTTCCCAGCACCCCTGAGGGGGGAACAGGTGTTACATGACTAGCATGGGAGCAAGCCCAGCAGCCACAGCCTTTTCTCTCTCTATGTCTCTCGTATAGAGTGTGAAGTGGTTGGGACTATCTTAACGCTAAGAAACGCATCATGGAAGGTGGTCTTTCCTGATCCTATTCTTTAAGGGGGAAAAGACGAGACCGAGACCGACTCAACCCTGAGGTTGTGCCTTCCAGGTCCTAGAGAAAATCCTGGAGACGGGGGGCGTGCGGCGCCTGCGAGGTGCTCGATGCTGGGGCTGAGAGCTGGGCCCGGGTTGAGGCGGAGCTGCCTGTTGATAGGACGCATCACAGCGTGGCATGATGTGCAAGATCGCTTCCATCTGCCTCCTTACTGCTGAAGACTGCTGGGCGAAGTCGTCAATGGTGTTGTCGAAGAGGCCAAGCTGGGAGACGGGGGCGTTGAGAAAGCGAGCCTTGTCAACGTTGCGCATCTCGACCACGTTCAGCCATATGACGTTCCTAGACCACGAGGGTGACCATCGCTGTGACCTTCGTGGCTCTGAGAGCGAGGTTGGTGCCAGAGCGTAGTTCCTTTGGCACGTCGGGATCAGTACTACCCAAGTGCAGATCTTTAAGTGCCTTGGCTTGGTGGACTTGCAGGAGAGCCATGGCATGCAGGGCGGAGGCAGCCTGTCCAGTGGCACTGTAGGGCTTTCGAAGTCAGTGACAACGTCATAATACACGCCTTGGAGGGAGTACCGGACGATCCCACCAGGTGGCGCCATAGATCCAACAGCAGTGCTCTGCCACAGAGGTGAGTGGAACAGTAGTGAGACTCAGCTTGCTGATGCCCAACTGCTCGGCTCTGAAGAAAAAATCTGACTGGCAGACACATGCCCGCTTCCCTTTATACCCATATGTCCGGGGGCGGGACATGCAAATTCTGTCTGCCAATTTCTGCAAATTTTCATTGGCCTTTTTTCAAGTTCAGTGGTATGCAGGGCTCCCAATGAAAACCCCTTGTGTCTCTTCATTCGACACAACATCGAGTGAGTGACAGAAGGGGAACTGGAGCTCACATGTCCCCATTAGTTAAAAACTAGGATTTCGGGAAGCACAGACACTAAGAACTGTCGACCTAGAGTAATGTCATCAAATTTGCAGTCACATCGAGATAAGTCTGGACACACCACGACAATTCGTAAACTGACCTGATTTTACAATAGATAAATCAGTTTATATCTCCCTTTCTAGTTCACAAAGAGAATATAAAAATATATAGCATTATAGGACTAAAAGTAGGATTAATTTAAAAATTAATTCTGGAGTCTGTTTAATCTATTAAACTTATTATGAAATTGATTACAGCCATATTTGAGCTAACTGGAGAGTTGACAAAACATGTCTACTTATTCACTGAAGAGTTAAGCTTGGTCTGAACTCATTTGTGCTCTGGCTATATGGATGTGCTCATAGATAGCCAACTGGATATTATGGCTCTTTTTCTGGTGCTCCTTTATTTCAGTGAAGTTGGGATTTAATAAATTTAGCAATGCTTAAGAATGAACAAAAATGATAATTTATTGCATTGATAAATCAACATCAACATTTTTTTATAGCCATGCAACAAGCCATTAAATTATTGACACTTTATTTCCCCAAAACATTTTATTTCAGACATTGGGCAATTTACAGACTGTTTACACACTGATTTTTTTTTAAGGGAAACATGATGACTACATTTGCCTCGATCTTATACTCTACCATTATGTTAAATGTAAAAAATTTGTAATATCAAAACTCAAATCCTGATTCCAACACTTTACACATAAATATAAATAATAAAAACCAATAAGCAATAGCTGCCAGTTTTCAAGCCAAATATTGGCATGAACGATAATCACTTAATATAAATTATCACTTGAAGAAAATACAAAAGTAGATTGACTTTGCCTTTAAGAAAAAGCATGCACAGCAGTATGAATAACTACATCGTGATGTTTGCAGAGCAGAGAACGGCATTACACAGACACATGCAGTGACTACATTTTACACCAACAGTATCTTCATAGATCTTTATAAACAGGTCTCAAATGTCATGCTCTAGCACTGTACTTGTCTTCATTTCACATGTTTTTTTTTTATCTAAACAAGGGGTAAAAGCAATATTTGGTCTCTCGAACCTTTCCAAAGAAAATTATTGCCATATGTTTGTATGAGGATATGGAAATATATAGTTGACTTAACTGGATATGATGCGCTAAAACAACAGCCGTCTGAAAAAAATACATGACTGCATTCTGTCAGTGTTTACACAGTGAGGTAAATATCTGTGTATCAAAAAATAATTTCTATGCATTGCCTACTGTTTCTATTACTATATCCCAGTCAGTGTGCTCTCAGAGTCTCAATTTGACCATTCACATTTCAGTATATTCTGTCACTACATGTAGACAAATAGTGCTGTATTGTGGATGTTTATGAAAAAAAAAAAAAATGTACAAAAGGTGACGTACCAGTAGGATCTTACACAAAATAGAGCCTTATAATAAAAATAGAATTCAGAGATGAAACACTGTCCAATCAGCCTACCACCCATACAAATCTGGAAATATCTAATTTAGGATTGTGAAGCAAAACAAAAACAAAAATTTAAATGGTGATGTGTGTAATTGTTTTTTAATGATAAAGCACTTTTCCCAATTCCAGCTCAATATCCAGAGACAAATATTAGTAAGCCATTTGTAGGTTGATTCCCCTGAAGTGTTTCACAAGTTCACTGGTTCATGAAGTCCTGGAGCGCATTGAAGTAAATGGATTTTGCGTGCTATCCATAATGGAGGGGCTTAATCACATAGCTGGGCTTGAGCTCTGAGATTCCCCGTCCCCCCGTCCCCTTTTCAGACTATCTGACTAAAGAAACGGAAAGAAAATTTTTAATATTAATTGCTATAGGTGTTATAAAATATAAAGGTGGGGATGGGGAGGTTGAGATATGCCATACGAATTTAGCCTGGTCTTATTAAATGTTTGTGAACATTGCAATGTTTTTGCAAATCTGAAATAATGTGTTTCATTACACATTTGGCAGCAATTTTCAAGTGAAATTTCCAGAGGGGGGCACCAAAAACGAGCAAAGTAAGGTTGCAATCAGATAAGGGTTTTAAGGTGAATTTTAGATGGAGGTTTTAATAAGTAAAACATACCTCTCTAACCTGAAAATTGAAGCAGTACAGTCGTACGAACTGTAGTCGTAGAGTTCAAAGTCCAACGCTATTTAAAGTGAGCTACCAAACAACCTAACAGTGTAGGAATAAGTGTGTATATGTAGGTGGGTCTAGTGTGTCTAAGTGTTAAAATGTATCGCTTTTTAAATCATGCATTAAAGCAAAAGTGTTTTGATATCATAACATAGTGAGGGGTAAATAATAAAAAGATTTTTATGAAGTCATAATCAGCAATTGTACTCGTGATTTGTTTGACTGAATAAAACGCACAGTTGTTGTAGCGCCTCTTGTGTTCATTTCACCAGGAAACTGCAGCAAAACATAGAAAGCAGCACATAAAATTGTGTTTGCAAAAGTGTATATAGAGTAACATTCATTCTATGAGACCAGGTTGGAAGAAATGTCACCAGTGTGAGGAAAGCAGCTGCTTATATATTCTTGAGATATCATTGGCTGGTCAATGTGAAGAAGCTCCTCTTGAACTTACGTTTGGAATGTTTGTTTTCAGGGGAAGTGTTCTGGAATTTTTTTTTGAAACCAGCAATTATTTTTGCAATTCTGTTCATTGACAAAAATTACACACTTCACCTTTAATATATGTATTTATGACTCAAAAAATTATCTGTAATTCCAAATATGTGTTTAAACTGAAACTCTGAACTGAAACACTGCTTATACTGTAAATAAAAAGATGAGACTGTGGCTAAATTCTGGCACAATAGTTTGTTGCACACCAAGGTTCTAAACTTTGTATCAGGATGTAGCCTTGTTAGAAAATTGGAGGTGGTAACTCTGCACACTCACACATGCACTCATACAAGAGACAGATCTCTTTGACCAGTAACATAATCAGTGTCTACCCTTGGCACTAATGATATGAAACGGGTGGCACTATTTTTAATTCTCACATGAAACAACCAATAGTTGTTGTGCTGAGCTCCATGATGGTTTATCCCTAAAAGACCCACCCAACTGGAACCCACTGCTGAGCTCCCTTTAAATTTTCTAAGGAGGACTTGAGGTTCTGGTATGCCTGATCCAAATTGTCATTTACTATGGTGAGGTCAAAGTAGTGTCCATACACTCGCTGAATTTTGGCACTCTCATCCACTGTCCTCTTCAGCTCTATGTCCTATTGGTCAAAGAGAGAAAAAAAGGCTGATTTATAGGAAGGAACAAAAGAAATCTGCATTAATGGACAACACATATTGTATACAGCATGTTACTGAAGTTCAGAATAAAATATAGCTGCAAGTTGAGCCTCTTACTGTTAGGTGTTTGGTCGCCACTCCTGCCTCGATCCCAGATCTATTCATTTCCTTAAGCACCTCAACATCAGGGGCTTTGATGAACACCACATATGGCAAAAACTCTGATGTCCTGAGGACCTTTAGGGCCTGTGGCAGAAGGATTACATTTAAAGGGATAGAAAATTCTGCTATCGTTACATTTACTCACCCTTATGTTGTTTCAAACCCATTTTTGGTTGCTGTAAGCGATTTTAGTGTTCTGAAGCTTTCACACGTCTGAGATGCTGAATTAGCCACCCCCCCTCATTCTAAAACCCTGCCCTCCAAAGATAATTTTGAGACCAAAACAGAGCAAAAGACCAGCATTGTTTGTTCCTGTGGCTGTCAAATTCAACATTGGCACAATAGCACCCTCAACTGACAAACATTATGAATCATAGCCTCAATGATCTGCTTCAAATACAACATTATGAGAACAAGCTAAATTATTGACAGGTGAAAAACGGCAATGTCCGCAGACACATTTTTGTTTGCTTTTGTTTATAGCTGTTACAGAGACCGGTAAAATATCTCAGGACTTATTTCAATATTATCTTAAGGGACATTTTTTGCTTACAGCACCTTTAAATATAAAAGTACATTTTAGGCAGAATGTTAGGGACTGGAAGCCTTGGTCCACATTTACTGTAATTTTATGGAAATCAAATCAAAGTGAATGTTGACTGAGGCTGTCAGTCCCTAACATCTCCTTTTTGTCATCCACGGAAGAAAGAAAGTAATTCAGGTTTGGAACAACATAAATGTGAGTAAATGAAATTTTTCATTTTTGGGAGAACTATCCATTTAACATGATTTCAAATCTGTTTGTTATGAAACACAAGGAGTCGGAGGGCAATCACCTGTGGGTTGACGTCCAAGATGCAGATGCGGCCAGCCTCCACTACTTCATGGATGGAGTCAATCTTTGTGCCATAGAGGTTACCATCATATTCACCATGTTCAAGGTAGCACCCATCTTTAATATCAGCTTCCATCTTACTGCGGGATGTGAATGCATACATCATATTGTCTTTGTCTGCTGATTTGGGCTTTCTGGAGGTGTCTATGGACAGATACACAGGCCATATGGAATTTAGAGGAATTGTATAGCATGAACAGCCTTGTCTACGTAAGAAAAATGTGGGTCCAAACATGACCTGCATTGTCCTGTGTTACTAGAGATTAATACACACTGAGGTAAGACTCACAGGGAATGGTGGTGCCATAGTGCTGAGGATCTGACACAAGCAGCTTGTTCTTCAGGCTTCGTCGGCCCACTCCTGGTGCACCTATCAGAACCAGCGTCTTTCTGCGAAATGGAGGTACTTTTGCTACCTCTTCATAAATGAGCAACTCATGCCTGTCGAACTCTGCCAGGGAATGAAAAAGTGAGAATAAAGGATTGAAAAAAGTTCAAGTTTGGTTGAGTTTCAAAAGACACAGTGGACATATGAAAGTAAAGATACTTCATACCTGCATTTTTTGTAGTCAGATACATCATTTTCTTCTTCTTTTTGCCAACCATTCCAGTACACAGATTGGCTGAAATACACAGCGACAATGGCCTGCTTTTAGTTCAAGTTTTAGATCTAGTTTAAGACACTGGTTAAATACTATTAGTATTACTTTACCTTACACACACACACACACACACACACACACACACACACATACACATGTTGGTGTGGCTATCCTTATGAGGACTATGATTTTTATACTGTACAAACTATAGATTTTATCCCAATTCAAGCATTGCGGGTAAGAATCTGTGCAATTGTGCGGTCAACTCAAGGTGCTTTTTTATGTCACATTCGACACTGTTAGCAAGGTTGAGCTCATTTACAGAAAAAACAACGCAAAAGATAGGGTTATTTCATTGCATATTTTTCTGACCCTTATGACACAACCTTTTTGGTGTTTCTACACTAGAGGGCACACACAATTATTTTTGCCAGTGAGAAAAACATGAACTGGGTTTGAATGTTATATTAGACTGTGATGAAATAGAAAGTAAATCTCAATGTTATTTGCGTACCCCCATTGTCACCTCACATAGCCCCAGGGGTATGCATACCCAAGTTTGGGAAACACTGACCTAACCTTACCCCTAAAACTAACTCTCACAAATATCTTTCTGCATTTTAACATTAAAAAAAAAAGGTGTATGTTTTTAAGCAATTTGAATAATGGGAACACTAGAAATGTCCTCATAAACCACATTTATAGCAAAATACCCTTGCAAACCACTTAAACCTGCCCACACACACACACACACACACACACACACACACACACACATTGTGCTTCATCATGAGCTTTACTGCTCAAATATCTGATAAAAATAGGATTTAGGAAAGAGAACGTACACTTAAAATCCACTAGGAGGCAATATACGCAAATCAACCTTTCAATGATTACGTCAAATTTAAACAAAACAATAATAATAATAAATAGACAACAACCAAACATATACTAAAATGTCTGTAATACAAGTCTACCTGCTGGTGACAGCTCTACATCTCGCTTCACAAAAGCTTTCCTCTTCTCCTCCAGAAGTTGACTGGGAATCAGGCCAGCACTGCCTCCCTCTACATGACGGGCCTGTGGGTAAAAAATATGACTTTAATGTACATCTCTCCAGGTAATTCACTCAAACATTGTGCTATGAACTATACTGACCAGTGATTGAGAAAATATTGTTCGTTTGTTGTGTTACAAGATTTCTGTCTCATCCAACAAACGCCTTACTCTTTCTGCGAGGAAATTTAATCAAGCTTCTCTCATGAAGAGTAATAGTGAACATTTTGGTTTGTTTCTTACCCAGAACCAACCATATCGCTTGAGAGGACATGGTTTAAACCTCTCGAGTTGCATGGATTACTTTTATGCTGCTTTCATTTCCTTTTTGGAGCTTGAACATTTTGGACCTGATTGACATGCATTGTATAGATATGAACACATCAAAAATCCTTAAAAATATCTACATTTGTGTTCCAAAGTCATACGAGTAAGATCCAGCATGAGGGTGAGTAAATTATGAGAGAATTATCATGTTTGGGTGAACTATTACATTAACTATCTGACATGTACTAAAAAATGCAATTTTTGCACAAAGATATTTTGGTAGTTCTAAACTGAAAAACCAACCTGCCACCAGTTCACATCCTCCTGATTAACAATATGCAGAATGTCTCCACTAGTGAACTGTAGCCCTGCCTCCTTGCAAGGGATGAGGTTGTCATTGGCAGGATCATAATCAAAATGGCACTTCACAAAAACCTGTAGAGAAAAAGGTTCAAAGATAACATTAGTCCAGATTCTCTATGCCCACAGCTATAATGCCCACATAGTGTAAGACTTCAAAGTTACAGACCGACTGGTATACAACTTATTTCAGAGGTCAAAATTCAACAATGTTTAAAACATACATGAGAAACAAGGTTAGTTGAAAAGACATTATATAATGATATACAGTATATCTAACTAAACATCGAAAAACTACAATGATACCGGCTGGATACTTTGGAAAGATGAAGGGTTCAGAAGGCAAATAGTAAAAAGCAAATAGTGGAGTAGTCTCAGCCTCCGTCAGTACGCCCAAGAGCAGCCCAAAGTTTGTGCTCTTACCATGATAGACGTCTTTGCCATTTTTATTCAAAGACTCTAATAGTGGATTGACTGCTGTCTACTGAGACTAACATGATTCTGCCTTCCAGCTCACAATCCTGTCTTCTCTCACAGACAAACTCATCTGGCTTTTACTGCTATGACCACTCTACTCCTTACTCTGGTCTCCATGACAACCGTGAAAGAGAAGTAGAGAAAAACAAGAGGAATGTAGGAAACAGTGATGTGCATGTGTGGAGCCATCACCATTTAAATAACAAATCTGCCCATTCCGCCTCTGTGTTCTTAATGAAAGGCTAAAAATACTCCCCATGACATGCGTACATGGTATAGTGGCTACAGTTTGCATTAGGATTTCTCCCACATGCATCATTCCCAGGACTGCACGGGATCTGCAACTGCAGAAAACTACAGAATTGTGGGCATCTGCACAGAAATGCCCATTAGGTAATCTGACTAATTGGATGGTGCTTTCAGCTATGTGTAAGAGTGAAGTAATTTCAACTCAACATCACACATTTTACCATGATTGCATCCATTTTACAGATTTCTACATATTTCTCCTCAAAATGAGCACAGCATGTGTGAAAATGCACCAAATGATGTGCAATCCAGACTGCCAGGCATTGAGAATACATTGAATGAGAAATTTAACATGTCCTGTTCTTAATTTAGGAGGGGATGGTACCTGTCTGGGTGGGTGTTGCTCCTGATAACTGGGAAGAATTTTGAGCACCACACTGGCGCTGGCCTCCTGAAGCATCTCCTGAAGAACACGTGGGTCGCCACCCACCTCCTTCCCATTCACCTCTTTAATGATGTCACCCACATGCAGCAAGCCCTGCTGATCGATCATCCCTCCGTGGAGAATGCGTGCGATCACCAGCTCTCCATTCTCAATACGGAAAGTGACACCCTGACACAATAACAGCAACATGAAAACAAATCATGTTATTAGAAACTAGTACCAGTAGTCAAATTATTCTATACCAAAATAAATAATGTATCTAATATGTAAATGTAAACAAATTAAATTGTGTAAGATAGTACAGTAAGACTATATAAGAATATATAATACCCACCCATTGTACCCACCCACCCCCATTTTAAGCATAAACCTTACAAAATGTTGTTAGATTTTATGCTCAAAACAAGAAAAAAGAAATTGCCAATGGGAAAGAAAAACACAATCTTATACAATCATTGAATGCAACATTACCAAGTGCTCTCCAGCCACTTTGCGGATGCCCACCATGCGTATGGCATCAGCTGGCACTGGTATACTGTTGATGGGCGGCTCCATGAAAGCACAGGGGCTTGGAGGTGGAGTCTCACACGTCTGAGAGGCCACAGAGTCGTGGGTCTCCAACAAAGACTGAGGAAACAACAGTGTCAGTGATTAATCAGGCTTTGCATATTTCTTATTTAATTTCACACGTTTGTTGAGCTGCAGCTGTGTACCTGGAAGTGGGGCTGGTTGAGAATACGAGAGAGCTCTGCGGCAGTGTTGCTGCGATTTGTGAAGGGGCTCAGCTCTCGCAGGATGTCCTGCACCAGCTCAACGTTGTTGTCCCTCACAGCCTCCAGACGTGCCTCCTCTAGACTCTCTGCACTCTGTGAGTTTTATGCAAAAAGGTTTTTCCTTTACAAACAGGCTATACACTACTACACTTTTTTTTTTTTAACTGAGTTTTTGGGTCTCTTAGACAATGGTCTGTACTGTGAAAGATAAAATTGAGTAGAATGGTTTTCAAACCTATGTTGGCATAGTTACACTGTTTTGCCTTTGCAGGACATTTTAGCAACACATACACTGATCAGCCACAACATTAAAACCATTGATAGGTGAAGTGAATAACATTGATTATATCGTTACACTGACACCTATCAAGGGATGGGATATATTAGGCAGCAAGTGAACAGTCAGTTCTTGAATTTCATGTGTTGGAAGCAGGAAAATGGGCAAGCGTAAGGATCTGAGCGACTTTGACAAGGGCCAAATTGTGATGGCTAGACGACTGGGTCAGAGCATCTCCAAAATGGCAGGTCTTGTGGAGCATGGACCATGAACTGGACCATAGAGCAATGGAAGAAGGTGGCCTGGTCTGATAAATCACATTTTCTTTTAGATCACGATGACGGCCGGGTGCGTGTGCATCGTTTACTTGGGGAAGAGATGGCAAAAATAATGAACCATGGGAAGAAGCAGGCCGGCGGAGGCAGTGTGATGCTCTGGGCAATGTTCTGGGAAACCTTGGGTCCTGGCATTCATGTGGATGTTACATTGACTCGTACCACCTACTTAAATATTGTTGCAGACCACATACACCCCTTCATGGCAATGGTATTCCCTGATGGAAGTAGCCTCTTTTAGCAGGATAATGCACTCTGCCACACTGCAAAAATGGTCAGGAATGGTTTGAGGAATATAACAAAGAGTTCAAGGTGTTGGCTTGGCCTCCAAATTCCCCAGATATCAATCCAATTGAGCATCTACGGGATGTGCTGGACCAACAAGTCCGATCCATGGAGGCCCCAGAGGTCTTGTGGAGTGCATGCCTCGATGACTCAGAGGTGTATTGGTGGCACGAGGGAGACCTACATGATATTAGGCAGGTGGTTTTAATGTTGTGGCTGATCATTGTATATAGTATAGCACTATAATGTAAATACAATTTTTATGTTGATGCCAATAGACATTTTTGGGTAGATTCGTGGAGAGCTGAGGCCTCAAGGTTTTAGGTGCCGCAAGGGGTGGTAACACTCGAACACCGTGGTGAACACTGGTGGTCAGGGAAGTCGGCTGACTGAATAAAGAGGCCTTCCAGGATTTGCTGTCCAGGAGGACTCTGGAGGCAGTTGCAAGGTACCGACAGGCCCAAAGGGCTGCGGCCTCTGGCGTGAGGGAGGCAAAGCGGTGGGTGTGGGAAAAGTTAGTGATCGTTTGACAGATCCACCCTTCTCGTCACTCGAGTGTCCAAAACATATGGCCTCAGATCTGACGACACGATTACAAAATCAATCATCGACCTTCGGCCTAGGGTGCACTGGTACCACGTACACTTATGAGCATCCTTATGTTCGAACTTGGTGTTTGTTATAGATAATCCATGACTAGCACAGAAGTCTAATAACAAACATCCACTCTTCAGGTTTCCTTGTCATTTCCCACGTGCACGTTGAAGTCACCCAGCATCACTATGGAGTCCCCTACTGGGGCCCTATTCAGGACTCCATTCAGGGTCTCCATGCAGGCCGAATACTCTGAACTGCTGTTCGGTGCATATGCACAGACAACAGTCAGAGTTTCCCCACCCACAACCCGTAGGCATAGGGAGGCAGCCCTCTCATCCACCGGGGTAAACTCCAAAGTAGAGGCGCACAGCTAGGGACTCGTGAGTATCCCCACACCCACCCATCGCCTCACACCCTGGGAAACTCCAGAGAAGAATAGAGTCCATCCCCTATCTAGGAGTATGGATCCAGAGCTAAAACTGTGCGTCGAAGTAAGCCCCAACAGATACAACTGGTAGCGCTCCACCTCCCTCACCAGTTCTGGCTCCTTCCCCCCCAGTGAGGTGACGTTCCACATCCCTAGAGCAAGCCTTTGCTGCCCAGGTCTGGTCCGTCGAGACTCACAGCCTTCTCTGCCACCCATATGGCAGTGCACCGACTCCTGCGGTTTCTCCAATGGTGGTGGGCCCAAGGGATGTAGAGGGGGGTGTCACGTCGCTTCTTTGGGCTGAGCCCGGCCAGGCTCCGTGACAAGCCCAGCCACCAGGCGCTCACCGACAAGCCCTCCGTCTGGGCCTGGCTCCAGACGGGGGCCCCGGGCTTCCTCCGGGCAGGGGAACTCCTCCTCTTGCAAGTTACATTCCTTTGGGTAGTTAACATACTGTATGTAAAACACTTTAGGGAACTCGTCATGCTATACTCCATATAGAACTATTTTAAACAGCATTTTGCTATCTTTTTTTATGAGAGACTACACATTTGTAACACCACAGGACCATATAAAATGAACAAGTGAGAGCAAATAGGTTATTAGTTACCAGTCACAGCACCTAAAATATACACTTTCTATTACACATTCAAATAAACTTTAACCTAAAATCTTAATAAAAAAAATGTCCAATAACATGTTATACATCAACTGCTCATATACCAAACTAAAAGCCCACTCCCTCAGTTCTGGGCTTGAGCATTATACATTATACACGGCTTCATTATATTGATTTACTGCTTGAATGGAAGTAATACTGAGGCTGAGATTCAGGTGTCTGTAGTATACTGAGATGCTGGGGACTGAGGAATTGTCTCATGCAGAGAGAAAACTGACCACTGGACTCTCCATGATGCCCTTAAGGAAGATGAGGTCAAGGTCATTGGCAGTGGTGGAGCTGGTGCTGTCACTCAGAGTGTCCAGCACCTGTGGCACTGCTGCAGAGAGAGAGAGAGAGAGAGAGAGAGAGAGAGAGAGACCTGATCAAACATTTGGTTCTGAGTTACAAAAATATTCCATGATCAAACACTGACAGATTTATAAAATTACAATATTCTATGTTACATATTTTAAAATGTATAGCTCAACTTATTAGCATGTGAAAATAAAAGATGAACTTTGCATATTTGAAGCAGTGTTCATCAGACATTAGCTGGAACACTGTAGTTTTGTAAGGACATTGAGAAAGGTTTAATTCATTAAATACAGGCATCATCAACACACATAAGGCTGGTTCTGTATAATGAGACTTAAACATTGCAGCTGCCATTAAATAGTATTTAACTAGTGTCATTTGACTGGTAGATTAGGTGATATTATTTAATTGGTTTAAACTATAAGACTGACCTTTTGCTGTAAATTAAAGCCCCTTAATATTGTCAACTGTAGCGAATGAGTTTTATCAGAATTGCACATTATTTATTAGCAGAATTTGTAGGGCAAGAAAATGTCAAGTAGATTTCAGGGAATGAAATTATTGAACCTTGCAATCTCTGCCAGCCATCTGGGGCACAAGTGTGCCCATGTTTATAAGTAAAGTATAAGAAAAATCTTTACCACAAACCATCAAATTACCTAGAAACAATCCCTGCAAACAATCATCTGGAGTTCAATGATCATCATCTCTGTGATTCACCAGCTATGGTCTATCTAATTTTGGCACTACAAGTTTCTATAGTTGACGCCAGAAGCACAAAACAACAGTATGCAGTACTGATGCTGAACCTTCTGTATTAGTCCAAAAATAAGATCAAATACTTAAGATGAAAGCACAAACACAGGAAAAAACATATGTAAAGTAATTGTTCTGATCTTTACTGAATTATAACAGATGCTGTAAATGCAGTGATTTTTATTTATTTTATTTTTAGCTTTTAATAGTATTAGACTTACCATGCTCAGTGCTGGTGGCCGCCACAGGCATGGTGGTTGAAATCTGCGTCTAAAGCATCAGAGAAAGATGTATTACATTAATATTTAACACTAACATTAGGAGTAGATAGAGTGTGCAAGAGGGTAAAGTAGGTCGGAGCAAATGAAAGATGGGGAATGAACATACACGTAAGACAGGATTATTTTGCTGCTGGGATCCTGGGGAGCAAGATGGAAGGGAAAAAATGGGGGCATTCAATATTAAGATGTGGTCGCTATAACATTGTTGACAATAAATATGAGAAATTCAGTCTTTGTGTGTGTGTGTGTGTGTGTGTGTGTGTGTGTGTGTGTGTGTGTGTGTGTGTGTGTGTATAAAGTTACAGAGACATTTACAAAAGGAGCGTGCAGAAAGAACAATGACTGACAAGGTAGGAGTAACAGCACAGTGCTGAAAGTCAAACATTCATGTATACTGTAAATATATATATACATATACATGTTTATTATGTATGTATAAATGTATGATATAACAACAGATACCTTCATTTATAAAAGTTTTAGAAATACAGTAGTACAAGAACTGTGTAATACAAAACTATCATATTACACTCAAATTAGAGATTATGCTAACTAACAAAGTACATTTTTATGGAATCAAATGGATAATTTAACAAATAAAACCTGTAATCATAAGAGAAAGAGCTGCAAATAAAGGGAGAGATTGTTAGTGACAAAGCCACTACTGCACACAAATTTAACACATGTTTTCTATGCTCAGCAGAAGAATTGGCTCAAAATTTTACACTAACATTGTCAAAAGACAAGAGTGAGGAAGAATTACCAACCCCCTTATTAAGGAAACAGATGAAAGCAAAAAAAAAAGAAACAATTAAAATCTACAGAAAAAGATATTTACAACTTGGATTGTAATTTTATTAAGAAATATTGCTCCTTAATGAGAGCTCCATTATATCACTTAATAAACTTATCAATTAGGGAAAGCAAATTCCCAGAAAATGTGAAAAAAGCTATAATTACTCCAATTATTAAATCTGGTGATTTCAATTTGGTTTCAACTTATCGCCCAATTTCGATTTTACATGTCATTAGGGTCTTAGAGAAGGTAGCGGCAGAACAATCAATAAATTACTTAGAGAGTAATCATTTAATTCACCACAGCAGTTTGGTTTTAGGCCCCAGCACTCTGGAAACTGCAAACGTTCTTTAGATCAGGGGCATGTTGTGGGAGCAGTTTTTATTGACTTGAAAAAGACATTCGAGATGACCATGATATTAATTTGTCTAAATGAGCTGGTTTTAATTTTAGTAATCAAACATCTGAGTGGTTTGCCTCTTACCTACAGAAAAGTGAGCAACGTGTGATAACTGAGCAGGAAAAATCACTGTTTATACAATAAACTAGGAATACACCAAGGTTCAATTTTAGGTCCACTGCTTTTAAGTTTATTTATAAATGATTTGCCAAGTTGCTGCCCAGATATTTATTGTCAGCTTTATGCTTTTTTTTATTTTTTACACATCAGCTAAAACACCAGCAAAGGCAGCTAAGATTTTAAATGCAAACTTGGAGGGAATATATAAGTGGCTCCAAAACAACCACCTCACTTTGAACATCAGAAAAACTGTTTTTATGTGTATTTCTAACAGAAAACAAAAAGGAAAAATTAAGATACAAAATAATGAAATAGAAGAGGTAAAAGAGTTCAATTTATTATTTATTATTTTAGATTCTCAACAATTTTTTTGATAGGCACGTAAAGAAACCTTAAAAAAAAGATAAAGATTAACTTACATTGTTTCAAATATATTAGACAGTGCATTTCAAAGCAGGCAGCTCAGCTCTTTATGCATGCAATTATTTTGTCTCATATTTCATATTGCATTACAGTCTGGACTCAAACAAGTGAATCCACAGTAAATCGTATAAAGCCACTTTACAATCAGGCTTTAAAATTCATGGACAGTAAACCAAATCATGTGCATCATCTGATTTTATATATGTATGTATATTTATATGTATATATGTATATGTACATGTATCTATGTATATATGCTTGTGTTCGTGCTGTTCTAAACTAAAGTGTATAGTGCAGATCTGTTAAGAGCTATGGTTTGACTTTATGTTTTTACATTACATATGTTAGCCAGCAGGTGGTGGCAAAAGATAATTTTTGTATGTAATATGAGCCAGTTAAGTGACGTGAAGTGAAGTGAATCCGCATCAGCCATTTACATACAACATCTCTTCGTGATCACTTACTACACTACTTAAACTAGGAAATAGCTTTAAACGAACAACTTCAGCATTACAGCTCATAACAGCTGAGAGACACAACAGACAGATTACGCAAAGGGTGCTGTTTAAAATGGCGGAGGACATTGTGGTTTCTATAGTGATCGACTCTTGCACACCGGCTACCGCGATATAGGGAGAAATACCCCCGCTTGGATGCTATTTTTCTACTGAGAAAGCTAATCTTCAGAAAGCTGACAGAAACTCTGCTTGGGATTGGCAACAGGTGATCGCACACGCTCTCTCTCTCTCTCTCTCTCTCTCTCTCACACACACACACACACAAACACACACACATCCATCCTTGTTTATCCAAGCTTGAGACTGATGCAGCAAAAACAGTATAAGCCGTGAAACTATTTCTTAAGTGACATTTTTGAACTACTAATGAAGGCTTGTACGCATCATTTGTTTTGAACCAACAATGACAGATTCTGATCCGTCGTGTAAGACTGTGGCCGAATAACAGCAGTGCTGATGTAGGGCCATATCGCACTCTTGCTCATATGATATTTCTTATATATATATAGGCCTATATTTATTGTAGACAGTACAATCAATTTCTAACAATGAACAGGACAATAGGCACAGTGATAGACCAGTACACAGTAGTGCAAAAAAAAAAAGATGACAGTTACTAAAGGCCAAATGTAAACATAACATACTATGAGAATATATATATATATTCTTAGTTTTAATTTTTTTTTAATACATTTTGCCTACATAACAATGGTGTATAAATGTATCCACAATAAAGCCCCAATTATTATGTAAATTGCTAAATAGACAGGATGATAGTAGAACATCAAGGAGCACAGAGAATGGTAACTGTAGGGTTGACTATTTGAGCGCTGGTTTAAAAGAACCCAGAAATGTACTAATTTTTAATTCTCAGTACATTTTTAGGTCTAATCTTTTATATCACCAAGGTTGGGAGCAACCTTAGTATTTATTTTGTGGTTTGTTTCATGGAACACATTAAAGTCTCTTTCTTCTCACATAGCAAAATAATGTAAATTCAAATCAATATTTCTTGTCAATATTGTTTTTATTTTACAGCCAGTCAGTCACTATCACAAAATAAACACTTTCAGGTGTTACGAGTGATAAATGGTCCTGATCACCCTGTCCTTATTTTGCCCCAATGGCTTGCTGACTCTACATGATCCCTTTCATGATAGATAAATGGAAGAGAATACAAATACATTCATTTAAACAAATCCTTTCAATTAATGTACTATTAACCACAATCTACAAGATTTCCATTTCCTTGAGAGACTTGAATAACTAATAATTTCTGACTCTACTTGAAGCACACAAAAGTGTCACAGTAATCCTTATAAAAGACCTGAAGGATTAGATGAGTTAGACCTGACACACCTTCTCTCTCTATTCAGTTGTGCGCGCATACACACACACACACACACACACACACACACACGTTGGTCTACCTATCATTATGAGGACTTTCCATATACATAATGGTTTTTATACTGTACAAACTATAGATTCTATCTCCTAATCCTAACACAACCCCTAAACCTAATCCTCACAGAAAACGTTCTGCATTTTTACATTTTCAATAAAACATTGTTTAATTCGTTTTTTAAGCTATTATAATTATAATAATATGGGGACACTAGAAATGTCCTCATAAACCACATATATGTAATTATCAGTTTGTAACCTAAAAAATTGTCCTCGTAAACCATATAAACATGTAGCACCCCCCCCCAAACACACACACACACACACACACTGCTACAGTTGCTGGAAGGTGGTTGCTATAGTGATGCTTTTTCTCCCACACATTACGTAGGTTATAAGCTTATGACTGGTACTTCCTGGAAGGATAAAACAGCTGACTAACATTCCAGCTTCCGGGAAACTAAGATGAATTCTGGGAAGCCGTAATTACTTCAAAATTGTATCAAAAATCGAGACTATTGTAATGCTACTACTACTTAGCTGTACTAAATGCATATGGGGTAAAAAAAAAAAAAAAAAGGTCAAATAAGCATACTTTGCTTTCCCAATATGAAATCCTAATGAGCTGCATTTAAAAATTACATTCCTGTAAGGACTTCAAAAACGTCGACTGATTCAATTCACTTTACTATCTAAAATACAGTGATGAGTTTTGCTGGGCCATTAAATAAAAAATTATGAGTTGGTTTTCCTGAGTCTTTTTCAGATAGGGTTTGATGCAATGCATTATCTATGACCTAATTTGAAAATTTAAATAAAGCAGCAAAACATAAGCAATGGCATTGCGATGGCCCTTTGATCAAGTGGCTTTCTGATACCAGTGTGAACTTGTTGTTTATGTAGCTCTTAGATCAGTCGTAGCAGGACGGAGAGGTCAGAATGCACACACTGAATTCTCACACTGTTGCTTATTCACGGTCATGACAGGGCTCAAAGTGATGCTGCTATATCGGGATGACTTGGGGTGATAGTTTAGTTCAGGCAAACACATACACTCATATGAAATCTGAGTCAAATATTTCACCCAGCTTATATTCATCCAAAATAAACTTAATGCTTATGACACACAACATTTCTTTAAGCTTAAAGTAACACTTTATAATAACTTTCATTAATAAGTGAATATATAAATCAGTTTCAATTCATTTTAAATTATTTTCAAAGTTAATTTTAGGTCAATAATGTGACGCTCATTTCTTTTGTCCGGGTCTATTAAGCTTAATTTATAAAAATGCATTTAAAAAGCAACATAAAACAATTACTTGAATACACAATTGTGATGAGGAAGTGGATTTGGCTAAGCCATGATGGAGTACGCTGGCTTTGAATCAGCTGATCAGAGAGAGCGAGATAAAGGGCAGCCGGAGATGCTGGTTCAAGAGGGAGAGAGAGAGATGTGTCTGTGTTTGTTTACATTTGTTTTAAGTTGAGTTTCTCATTATAACTTTATGTTTACAGTTTAGCCGGTTCCCGCCTCCTCCTTGCCAATCCATGAACTGTTACAACATTTTCTATGATGAACATGTTTTGAATTGCTGAATTGAAAAAGTGATTTTGATTATTATTATTTTTCTGTGGCCTAAAAGTAAAAAATGTCATATGGTGTATATGTTATATGTCCAGAGATAGTAAAATAAATAAATAAACATCAGTCTCAAGCTGAAATTAAAAAAAATAAAAAATAAAGTCAAGCTGAATAATTATTTAGTATTATTTCTTTAAAAAATAAGCAGTAAAACAAATTTGCTTTAAAATTTTAATCTTTGAAAAAGATTTGTCCACCAAATCAAGACATGTGGTGTAATCAACATTTATTTTGCCAAATTGTTGTCATGTAACAAAAAAAAAGAGAGACAGAAAACACACAACTGAGAGACCATCAAGACTGTGTGTAGTTTAAATAAAAAATCTGATATTTTGACATTTCTTATGAAAAGTATTTTTAATTTTTTGAATGTATTTTTTTAATTACTGATTAAGTTGTGTACGCTTTAATGTCTTCAAGATGCACAGAACGTATTGTAATAAATTCAACTTGACAAAGTCAATAAATAAATAGTTTTGGAGAAAATGCTATTAATGTTTTTGAGAAATGTATAAAACCAACATGGACACAAGATTGCATTTCTACAAAATTGACATGTGTTTTAAATTTGATTGAACAAAGATTTCAAATTTTTTATCACCTCGGACAACCTTATTTGTCAATTACCTTTTTGCCATTGCACTTAATTTTTCAACTAACAGTCTATGAAACATAATTTATTCAGTAATGTTTGTTAATAACTTATTATTAAAGTTGGTATAAAGTGTTACTATATGAAATAATGAATAATAGCCAAATAAAGAATCCAAAACAGTATATGTGGTAAATGTATGAAGGGTTTTGTAAAATTACTCCAGTTTTAAAACAGCATGTTTCAGACCTGAGACAAAGGAAATGTTATATTCTAAAGACACTAATGATTCGAAAAGCTTCTGAGGAGAGTCATCTGAAACTGAAAAATCTACTAATATTTTGACCTCAGTGACATCTCCAAGAGCTTTCAGCCAATCAGCAGGAGATGCTCAGCCTCACGTTCCAATCTCATTATCAATATACCTACTGACATATCTGTTTTGTCCAGGTATGAATGCAAGCTCAGCATCTGGGTGAGATCACCCTAAGAAAATGCTTAATACCTCCATCCGTTTGTAAATAGGAAGGATGGTGAATTTATCATTGCTTGGCTTCTCTGGAACCCCACCCCCTTCCATTCCCATCCTTCCTGCAGACCCAGCTGGGTCCCCTGTGCTAATGACACCCTGGTCAGGCCCAGCCCACATCACATGCAGCCATGCTCTCCATCTGCTCCCATAAGCAAGAAAAAGGCATGACCCATCTGTCTCCAACACACACAAATAGGTCTGCTTCCCCTTTAAGGAATCATGCCGACACGCTGACACTATGCCAGATTATTCTTTGCTTCTAATCACCTGCTTTTGACAGCTCATAAATATTAATGTGTGTGTGTGTGTGTGTGTGTGAACACTTTCCTAATCTGCTATTGTAACAATGCCATTCATGTTTTCTGTGCACTCATCGAACACACAATAAGAGCATCACCAGCAAACATTTATTGAAATGTATTATTCCATAAGTTTTATAATTCTATTATGCTTCATATGAAATATATAACCAAAGAGTCCATCAGGACAAACCATTCAGGCCTCTGGATATACACTATAGGAGTATAGCTGGCTATCCAGCTTTTTTTTTTTTTTATTATCATAGAGTTAGCAATTTCTGAAAATGGTCAGCTGATGAGCTACACTCAAATATATAAATGGCATTAATGTCTGCAGGTTCACGCGAACCATTTCACTCTTCGCCATCAACATGGACACACGCGAGATTCCAACAAATATCTGATGTAAGATCAAATTAACCATTCACAACTGTACTTAAATATGATGAATGAAAGAAAACGATGATGACAGAAAAGCCTTGAACCTTAAGGTTAAAAATAAATAATTAATTAATATTAATTCCTAACCACATAACAAGAATACGACGACAACAAGCATATAGAATCGACTAAACAATTTTGAATGGAAAATCCTGAATATAACATAATTATACGTAAAACGACAACGTCAAAATGACACACAAACAAAACTCTTAACATTAAACGTATTATAAAAATAGGCACTAACCTTTCCCGTATCTTAAGCGCCTTGTTACGTTGTTTTGATTGTGTGAGGCGTCTTAACCGCTACAAAGCATCAAATCAGCGTCTAGCCATTGCGTAGACATAAAGGGGCAACACTCAAACGTCTCAGTAGGTGGGACCCACCAGTCTATTAAATACTACAGGCCTGTGTGCCAATAGAATGTTCACGACAGCCCGCAAGCTTTAAATTTACATAACAGCGCCAATCAGCTGGATAAGACTCATGAGATATTTTCTTTTAATAAAGCTTGTTCAAAATGTTTTTACATCAATAAAGAATCCCATAAAATGAAAGCATTTTTTTTTTTTAACCATATTTGTTTACATCAGTGGCCCAAAGCCTTAAGAAAAGCCCTAGTTTGAAATTAACGGATTTATAGGTGCTAAATTATGCAGTTTGCCCCCTCAGATCTAATGGGTTTCATGAGACGTAAGATCTGACATCATGTTAAAATTACTCGTAAAATTATAGTTATTTCCGTTGAAGTAGCATGATTGTCTTTTGTGATCAAACGGGATGCTATTTAACATTACATGAGTGACATCTGCTGGTCATTTGGAGCCAATATAATACAGTGACCAGAACAAGAGAAAGTATACTGAATTACTCATGTAGTAAAAGATATAATGGACCAAACATGTTTAGAATAAGCTGTACAACTAGTGCATTGTAAAAAAATTTGGTTACTCCAGAGTTGGCCAGATCAAAGTAGTTAGGTTTTTAAAACACCTCAGACTCACGCATTAATATGAGGCTTTAATTTAAAAGTGTCCTTTCCTTTCTCTGTGTGACAAGACCTGTTCAAAGAACACCAAAATAAAATAAATCAGCTACAAATATCATCCAATAAATGTTTAATGACATAGAATAATTTACATGGTACAAACAAAAAGAATAATCTCTTTATGACACAATGATGTATACACATTTCCATTTCTGTCGATAGCTTCTATTATAATATTTTATGTACAATTTAAAATGATTTGTTATTTGTTCTGTGAGCATGAAAGTAAAAGAGGAAAAAGACGGCATGTATAAAGAGGTGAATTAGGTTCTTAGATGGTGACTGGCTCTCATATGGTTGTCTGGAGGTTTTCTGTGGGAGGCACAGGAGGGCTTAGCTCAGGACGGTCAACACCAGGGGGGGGGTCACCGAACTTCACCACATATAAGAGTCATCATATCTAAAAGAGAGGGGTATAGCTGTTAACTGAATAGAAAAATCATTATGTCTAGATTTCTCTGCGTATTCCTTATGCAATATGTTTACACTGATAAGAAAAAATGTAGCTGACATTGTGACAAATTTGAATCAAAATCATTCAATCTTCTCATTAGCACTGAGTTTTCAAAGAAAAACAAAATCTAAATTCGACCTCAGATATAAACTCTTGTTAATAGTGTTTTCCGTAAGTCTTTTCACATTATCCTTCTGTTGGTGCTAGAACATGTGGGTTTTTCTCATTTTCAATTAGTAAGCTTAAGCACAGTGGGATTTCTTCTTTTTTGAGGCCCAATTAGTGCTGTTAAATGTCAAGGTCTTTCAGCTATTCTGCATGCGTCATGTTCCCCAGCCCACTTCCTTCTTGACGGACAGAGAGAGGAAGCCTGGGGTCCCATCTGTACCCTGATTCTTCAACAGGTGTGAAAAATTCACAATTTGTTCCTCCTTCCAATTAACACACAACCCATCACCCTTAATGAGTGTGTTCCTCAAGGATTTGAGGAACTGACAATGCATTTTGGGTTCATCATCGTCATGATATTCGTCTTACATTTGTTCATAAGTTCTCTGTTAGCAATTCACATTAAACTGAATTTAATTCACCTTAAAAAAAAATAATAAAAAAGGGGTTGAATGCAAAGTCTCACCTTGATCTCTGTTTGTGCTCTGTGTCATCCCCGTACAGCAACTCTGCCATCACATCTTCAGAGGTGGACCTTTTTCCGTACCTGAGTGGAAGAAAAATGACAATTTATTCTCTCATTACTTCAATACAACCATGTAGCTTAGCTGCGAACATTTTCACTTATTGAAATAATGATCTCAAATTTCTCACACAGTGAGCTCATTGTGATGTGTGAAAGTGGAGAAGTGAAAAGATACAGTATGAAGAACCAGTCAGCCCAATTTATCTGTCAGTCAACATTCACTTATAAACAGACTTTTCACCCCATATGCTGTCTTCATAAATCTAATTTAGCAATGTTTGTAGACCACTTGTCAGCTGAATGTGCTAGAATCACATCACTTAGCAGACTCTGACATATAGAGGAGAACATAACTAATAATTTTAATGGGTACCTTTCAATGATTATACATATAAGGTACAGAGAAGGAGAGGAAGAGATCAAAAGTCACACTTCTTAACTTTAGTTTTAGAGAAGTCTTGGAAAAAATTGTAGAAATAGTTTAGATGGGTACCTCTGTATATATAAGACAACTGATTGCTTACAGATTTCTTTCTCTCAGAACAGCATCTTTGAGATGAATATCCAAAAAAAAAAGCTAAAGTGAGGTAGTGTAGAACTAAAAAAAAGTAATGTCATGCTTAAATTCCTCCTCAGTAGATGCTTATGAGCAACATAAATGAGTCTGAGACAAACCTAATGTGATAGTTATTTCTGATTCATGACCTCTGCAGAATCTCACCTACTTCCATTACAGACACTTTGTAAAGAGACCAATATTAATTTAAAGCAGTCATGACCCTGTTCCCAGCCATAAAAACAGAGTTCTATAGTTTTCGTTGCTTGAACATTCAAGTTGCATGTTCTCAGATATTCATAATAGGTCATACAGAACCCTTCATTGTTTTCTTTGTGACTTGTAACAGACAGTGCTAGTTTCTTTTCTTTTTCTTTTTTCTGTTTGTTGTTGGTGTCATAAAGCTGAAAAGAAAACTCATTGTCTGTGTGTTAAATGTCAAATACCTGTTATGAGACTATAAATATGTAAATGTATTTAGTACAATAGGGCAGGGCAGAGAAAAGCATCAATTCTGATAGCCGAGTAGCCTTTTCAATCTCATATTTTTCTCAGAGGTGCATCTGTTTAGGTTTTATCACTAAGATTTGTTTTATGGTCAGCCTTTGGTCACTTTGGAAAAATGTATTTGTTTTTCCAGACATATAACGAGATTATAGACACCAATAGTAGCCTACCAACGGGAAATAATTTTTATTATGGTCATCAGTGTCTAAAAGGTGGGCGATAGAAACGTTTTAAACACATGCGTATAGTTACAGGTTATGTATGTAATATATACAAGCATGTATGTCATGCTTACCTTTGTCTCGTGATAAGGTTGATGTAATGTCTCAGCGCAGTGTAATATTTGGCTAGCTCCTCCGGTGGAGCATCATCTCCAGGATTCTCTGGTTTAGGCGGATATGCATCCACAAAGGTCCCGAGAGACAGGAGCACGCACAAGAGGAGAGTAGCGATGACGGTCCAGGGCTTCAGCATGACGGCCATCTGAAAAATTGAAATCTCATTTTTTTTTCTCCTTGCACAAAGTAAGCACATGTACACTTATTACGGTTAAATGAAACGCAGTTTTATAAGTCGTCTGTGAAGAGACGATGAAAGCAAGAGCGAGAGAGAGAGAGAGAGAGAGAGAGAGAGATAGAGAGAGAGAGAGAGAGAGAGAGAGAGATAGCGCAACAACAGGTGGAAAAGCATAATTTTGATTTGCAGAATTGTACAGTATATAGTACAGTGTACTCAACTAAACATTAGACGGCTTAAAACTTAACAGGCCATCTACAAACTCATTTTAAATTATGTAATTTTGGAATTCAACATTTTTTGTTAGAACTATTATTCAGATAATCCAAAAGACTAAAAACTAATAAAACAAATAAAAGCAATTCATCTTGAGCATCATAAATTATTACTGAAGGCAACAGTATGTTTAAAAGCACGCGACGAAAAAAAAATGAACTTCTATGTGTCTATTGTTTTATATTGCTAACATTATTCTGGACTATTTATCACTTTTCCAGTTAATTAGAAGTATGAACTTGGACAGTTGTTGGAAACATGGAATAGCTGTCCAAGGTCCTGAAAGTGATCGGTTGCTAAAAAAATGCATTCAAGTTAACACGCACTCTAAACGTCTTGTCTTGTGTCCGTCTTAAATTGTCTTTGCGAACCTTCACAAAATAAAACAAGTTTTTGTTTGCCAGCTCCACGGACAGAGTTAAGACAAAGAGTTGTCTCGAGACGCACTCTTAACAGTTGAAGGTATTTATAATTTTGCCTGGCAAGTCGCCTAAAATAACGCTGCGCTCCAGCGTTGCAATGGTCAAAGACGTCGGTCTAGCGTTTGCGTAGGAACACTTTAGAAAAAAAAGCGCAGACGGACACAAAAACCATCATAATCACTTGCAAACAAACGATAAAACAAACTTTCAGCACCTTAAGGTATGGTTTGTGTATAGCTGTTTCTATGGATTGTAAACTTGCAGTTTCTTGCTCCAATGTTCTTTTTTCTTTCTTCCTTTCTTTCTTTCTTTCTTTCTTTCTTTCTTTTTGCACCGCGGTTCTCTTGGGAGGTCTTTCCGAAATAAGAAGTTGTCCACTCACGGATCTGTCCTATCCTACCCGCAACTCAAGTGCTTTATAAATGGTTCTGTGCAGTGCGTAAAAAGGAGAGGGGCGGTGTGAATGACTGAAGTTCTGCTCCGTCATGACGTCCGACGTCACTCATAAACACATTAGTAGCTTAATACAACTCATGCTTTGTTAAGGCAACATGATCAATTGCATTATGCAAATGTGATATTATTAAAACCAATTAAACACATTCCCCTTATAATAACTATTTAATCAAAGCTGATATTGGAAGGCCTATCATATGTATTTTTCCCTGAAACTTTTTATTAAAGGTATATGTAGTGCTCCCAAAAATGAATATTCTCTCACATTGATACCATCCCAGATGTGTATGACTTTCTCTCTTCTGCTGAACACAAACACATTTTTTTAGAAGAATATCTCAGCTCTGTTGGTCCATACAATGCAAGTGAATGGGTACCACTTTAAAGCTCCAAAATGCACACAAAGGCAGCATAAAAGTAATCCATAAGATTGTGGTTAAATCCGTAATTCAGAAGCGATATGATAGGTCTAGGTGAGAAACAGATCAATATTTAAATATTTTTTTTTACTATAAATACTCCTACCTTCCCAGTAGGTTGCAATATGCACGAAGAATGTGAATCGCCAAAAACAAAAGAAGAAGAATGTGAAAGTAAATGTGAAAGTGGAGATTGATAGCAAAAACAAAACAAAAAAAAACGTAAATATTGATTGGATTCTCAACCACACTTATTATATCACTCCTGAAGTCATGGATTAACCACCGGAGTTGTTGTGATAATTCCACGTTCGTCACTTCTCAACTGAGTTTACGCTACGCCTATGTCATATGCCGGAACTCGACTGTTTCGTGAACGTGAGGATAGCTGTTACCGGAAGCCAGTGATTATAGTCTATAAAGTTATATCTATGGATATTTTTCTTGCAAAAACGAATCACTTCACTTCAGAAGGCCATTATTAACCCCCTGGAGCTGCATGGATTACTTCTATGATGGATGGATGTGCTTTTTTGGCTTTAAGATCTAAGGTACCATTCACTTCCATTATAAAGCTTGGACGAGCCAGGATATTTTTTAATATAACTCCGATTGTGTTTGGCTGAAATAGTATGAATAGTCATAAACACCTAGAATTGCTTGAAGGTGAGTAAATTATTGGATCATTTTCATTTTTGAGTGAACTAACCCTTCGAGTGGCCTTCAATATACAACAAAAACACCAGAGGACGCTCCATGCAAGATTACCTTTTGATTGCACCGGCCAATCAAATGCCAAACTCGAACAAACGAGCAATCATGTCTGCGGCAGCTCGCGCGGCTCATCCCTGAACTAACTGACCTCTACGAAGTTCATATCTCAGATTACGCATTAGGTTATAGTTTCGAAATGTCCAGTTAAAAAAGATAGCTACTGTTTTGTAAGTGTATTAATTGCATTATTTTAGAAAACTGTTTTCGAAAAAAGTATTTGTTTTTGCGGAAAGCACATTCTGCAATTGCCACTTTGTCATATTTGTCGTTGTTTCTTTATAATTAAAGAAAATTCATCCGTTTTGATATCATTTAAAAAGATACATATCTCATCTGCATAATGTTTAATTTAAACTTGCTAGAAGATAGTGGTAAAAAGAGATGACAAAGACTCGATATGGGTCTGTAATATTAAATCTGATTTCTCCTCCGTAATAGTTGCAAGGTCCCTTAAGGCATAAATAATGAAACTGAATGAACTGCTGTCTGCCAGGAGGCAAACTAAGAGTTGATTTCGCAAACAGATTGCCCAATATAATACTGCTTAAGAATGCAAGTAAGGGTATAACACTATGCTAACAAACAGTTGTTGCATGGTAACAAATGGTGCAGTAGTTTTCACACCAAAAAAAAAGAAGAAAAATAAGTAAATATACAGCCTGTGCAAAGTCAGATTTCATTTTACTCTGCATGAATATTGATTCAATTGTTCATTTGACAGAAAATGGCTCAAATAAACATCCTAATGTAATACAAATAGATAATTAACTCACATACATCTAATAGATCGTCATGTCGCATCATCACCACTGTACTGTGGTATTAAAAGTTAAACTAATATCTGACTCTGACAACAGGCAGTGATGAGTTCTTTCAGTCCTTTTTTTCTGTTGTATCATGTCTGCTACGTCAGGATACTAGATTTAGACCGATGGCAGCTGACGTGGGCTGCTCTCTCCTACACCACCACTAGTAGAAAACCCCCACCGATATGCATCCTAATCGTCCAATCACAGTGCAGGAGACGTCAATGGGGGCTTGCTCATTCTAACTGCTTCTCCTCAGCTAGAGGTGATGATGTTCAAAAGCTTCACAACTAAAACAAAGCATGTTCAGCCCTCTCAAGGTGTGATCTAGTCACTCAAACTGATGCACCAACTCTGAGAACCCACCACACACACACAAAAAAAAACCCAAACAAACAAAAATAACAAAAGCATCTCACACATACTGACTCAAGAGAGGCCACCCACACAAAAGCCTGAGTCTCAACTGGACAGGAAAGGCTGTGTATCATGAGGCCTTTTTACATCTTACAGGGAAATTATATTTTAGAAACATACAAATATTTGTTTTTATATATCCCTCTATGTAATTCGGAAATCAAGAATGCAGTTTTATTGATGGATTTGTTCCAGAAAGGCACTTATGAACAGGGTTGGGAGGGTTATATTTGAAATGAATTCAACTACATATTACAGAATACATGCTGTAAAATGTAATTCTAACTACTTTGGATTACTTCTTCAGCACTGGTTTATTTTTTCACTTGTTTTGACTATAAAATCTCTGCCAGTACAGTAAGACAAAATACACATGTTAAAAATACATTCTCGGAAAAACCTAAATATCATATGGAGTGTTGTTTCTAAAACAAGATAAATCAAATTGATCTTGTTTTAAGGGTTTTTAGATATTTTTACAGGAAAACAATACAAAAATTATTATCAAGAAAACAATTTTGCCCTAATATCAAAGATCTTATTGGAAAAAAAGAAATTATTATCATGTCTGGTAACATGTGCATGTAAAATGGCTAGAAATAGCATTTTAGCTTAGCGTAAAGCTAACAATTTACACAAGGTTTATTTCTATTTCTTCAATATTCAATATTCAATATTCTTCAATATTTCTATTTCTTCATCTATGTTCTCCAAACATACTTCAAACTTACTTCTCTGTCTGCTCGAATGAATGTAACATCATAAGAAAGTGTTTCACCGCTGTTCAAATGGACTTTGGATATGCATAAACGTTTTCCATCTGAAAGGACTAAATATTAAATAAAATAAATGACAATAAAATGCAAAGTAATCTCCTCAGTAATCAAAATATTTTTAACAAAACAAATTATTATTGCAAATTACCAATGATTTAAATTGTAACTTTAGTGGAATAAAGTTACTTATATTTTGTATTTTAAATATGTAATTCTGTTACATGTATTCCATTACTCCCCATCCCTGCTCATGAATGATTTTAGTTGAAACTGTGGTGTATTATCGAGGGCTGTAGCGCTCATATATGGCTTATGCATTTGAGTCCAGTTTCCTTTCTTTCCCCTTCATTTTCTGTGCTCTTTATACAATTTTTCATAAAAAAATATGTGATAAAATCCCTAAAATAAACTTAAAGTATGATTTATGTGATTTACACTTTACTTAAAAGGGAACAGCTAATTAATAACAATACAGCTATCACATGTATTATCAACAAGGGAGGCCAGATGTCCCCAAATTACCTTTAATGAAAAACATTACAAGTTTCTTAACAGTCTAACATTTTAAAATGTCATACAGGATTGCAATTATGCAAGTGACAGTAACACAGTTCCAAGTGACATTCAATTGCGAACCCATTTCTTGCCTTGTGATGAGAAAAATGTCATCCTATAAAATTTTAAAGATAATATTAAACCAATATCAAACAATATGTCCAAAATATCTGGGTCCAAAATGTAAAAGGTTTCTCATGTTTCTCATAAACTACACATTGGATATGTGTATATTCCAATTGGCTCTAAAGTAGTTTTTGAGCCAGGTTAACTTTGCTGAATAAAGACTATATTATCGAAAGTTAAATAAAAAAAAAAAGGTTATGATGGCTGTTAAACCAAAGACCTTTGTAACAGTGATGAAGGGATTTATTGGTCAACGCTACTTATTATCTTCATTATAACATTTTTGAGTGTGGTTTTGTTGATTGAAACTTGGATGATTTTTTTAAAAGCAATTATATTTTAAAGTAATGTGAAAGACAGTTAAATTAAATATCCCAAGCTTCTTTTCTGCAATAAATGATGCCATTTGAAACAAATACCTATAGCACAAACAATGTAATGAGAATAACAAAACTGTGTAAACTTTTGCATCAATAAACTGCATCAAAACCTTCCTTATAGAAATACTTTATTGGGCTGAATATTTTACTGTGCAGTAGAGATGTCTCTTGAGTGCTTTGAACAGATTTCTGAAAACTGTTCTGATTGAAAGAATGCTGTGAGCAAGATTCTATCATTGTTAACTGTTACAGAATAATTTGGAAAATAGTAAATATTTGGAAAAGTCTGTTTAGAAGAAAGAATGAGATATGTATTTTCCATTGTTTGACATTGCAGTTAATTTACCATTTACCAGAAGAACATATGATAATAGCATTAAAGAACGTAATATAGCAGCATAAAAAAATTATATCATTGTGTATTTGCATGTTAATGTACTGTAGAGGCAACTTGTGATCTGTCAATACCACCCGAACTCAGTTTAACTGCTAGTTCTGTTAACTAACTAACTGTTAGGACCCGTCGCTCACTTCGACGTTGTGTCAAAGAAGCAACACTAGGGGTCTCTCTTGAGTGCCGAATATGCCTCTGGTCCATGAAAAAAGGCCAATGAGAAGTTGGAAAACAGTATTTGCATACCCCGCCCCGGACATATGGGTATAAAAGTGGAAAAATACGTCAAGTTAATTCAGAAATTTTCTTCTGAGCCAATGGTCGTGTATGCAGCCAGCTGTGAGTCACACACCAGTTCCTGCCCTGTTCCTCGGACACTGATTGCTGTTGGATTTACGGCGCACTTCAGCGGCTTTTCTCCTTCTCTGCACGGCAGTGCAGCTTGCCCCTGGGCACTTCGACAGCGCAAGAGAGTTATAGAATTATATATAAAGAGTGATTTTCACTATAAAAGAGTATTTTCCTCTAAAAGAGCTTTACACAGCAGCATTGAACATCCTTTTCAGGACGCGTCTTTTTAAAGATGCCATTCTACCCCTGTGTAGTTCCTGGATGCGGTAGAGTACTCTCCGCTTCAGATGGCCGCAGGCGTTGTCTCGTGTGTTTGGGAGGGCATGACCATGAGAACGTTGCGGTCGCGACTTGCTTTCAATAGAGAGCATGCCACTCCAGCCGCCTCCCGCATCGCTCCTTCTTCCCACGGGATTGAGAATGATGCAGTTGGCGCTGGAGGCGATCTGCTGCTCCGCCGGGTACGCCCCCTCGGACCACCCGCCCCCCAGCACGCTCGTTGACTCCTGTCCGTGCTTGAGGCAACAGCGGCTTGCCTCATGGCCAGCCTGCCTACCTCTAGAGCTCGAGATGGATGAGCTGCCACTTCGTCGGAGAGCGCGGCGTCTGACGCTGATGCCTCCCCTGGGCTGCCGCCTTCGGGCCAGCATGCCCAGGCTGAGGCTGACGCGCAGATGTCCGACATGCTTGCCCAGGCCGCCGCCAGCGTGGGGTTGGACTGGAACCCTCCATCCTCCCCACAGCCATGGATGACGTTGGATGACTGGTTCCTGGTGTCTGCACGCCGTTCAAAGCCTCGCCCCCCCCCTGGCCCCGTTTTTCCCTGAGGTACATGATGAGCTGAGCGCTCCATCTATGCCCTGGAAACCCTACCACCTTGCGGGGTCGCCCTGTGCTCCATTCTAAGGCTTGCAGGACAACATCATCGTTTACTGCCAAATTCTACAGTGCTGCTGGACAGGCCGCTTCTGCCCTGCACGCCATGGCCATCCTGCAAGTCCACCAGGCCAAGGCGCTCAAAGATCTGCACGAGGGTAGCCCTGATCCCGATGTGTTGCAGGAACTGCGCTCAGCGACCGACCTCGCCCTCAGGGCCACGAAGGTCACAGCGCAGTCACTCGGGCAGGCGATGGCCACGCTTGTGGTCCAGGAACGTCATCTGTGGCTTGAACTTGTCCAAGATGCGTGAGACCGACAACGCCCCTGTCTCCCAGTTCGGCCTCTTCAGCGACACCGTCGAGGACTTCGCCCAGCAGTTCTCTGCGGTGAAGAAGCAGACGGAGGCATCTCACATATCCTGCCCCACCACAAGCCTGCCGCCATGGGCCATAGCCTGTCTGCCTGCCGAGGGCGTTCTCCTGCGGCAAAGAAACACCCTGCTCCGCTTCAACCCGGGCCCAGCTCTCAGCCCCAGCATCGAGCACACCCCAGGAAGCAGACGCCCCCCCGTCTCACAGACCCCCTCGAGAACCCGTAAGGCTCCCAGGCGCTCCTGAGACGTCCGACCCAGGGACCAAGACATTAGCTCCGGAGATGGTAAGACCACTCCGTCCCCCGGTGGAGAGCCGGGAGGAGAATCTTTTGTTGGATTTATTTCATTTGCCGCACCGTACGCACATTCTCAGTAAAAGAGCTATTTCCTTTGTCTCTGGGTCACCTGGCCCGCAAATGCCATTCTTACAGCACTCTGCTGCCAGATTTCAACAGTCCCAGCACGCTGGATGCAGACCTTCCACCTTCAGCCCCACGACTGTTCCTCGGCCGGCCGGTTCCGATGAGTCTAGAGGACGCCTTCATTGGACCTCCTCCTCAGTCTCTAACTGCCCCCTGCTGGGTGTGCGGAGCAAGGTAATTGCTTTGAGATTCTTTTCTCAGCACCAGAGCCTTGGGACGCGTCTTCGCCTCCTGACG
The DNA here is from genome assembly GCA_032164185.1 of Moxostoma hubbsi. Classification (NCBI taxonomy): domain Eukaryota; kingdom Metazoa; phylum Chordata; class Actinopteri; order Cypriniformes; family Catostomidae; genus Moxostoma; species Moxostoma hubbsi. The sequence goes on from JAVLUX010000024.1 coordinate 19,911,030, forward strand.
CCGTTTTACCTGCTCTGCCCCGCTGCTCCGACCCGCCAGGTACGTCAAAAATAATCGGCCCCTTGGTGCCTCTAGCACGGAGTTTGGATGCGTGGCTTTCACTTCCCAACCCATCTCATTGGCTGGCCCGGACCATCCAACTCGGTTACGCAATTCAGTTTGCCAGGCATCCGCCCCCTTTCACGGGCATCCGCTTCTCCGCAGTACACGGCGAACATGCCAAATCCCTGCGCATGGAAATCGCTACTCTCTTACTCAAAGAGTCTGTCCCTCCAACCAAGATGAAGAAGGGTCTCTACAGCCCTTACTTCATCGTACCCAAGAAAGGCGGCGGCTTACGACCGATCTTGGACTTGCGATTTTTCAACCAAGCTTTGCACAAATTCCCATTCAAAATGCTCACGCAGAAACACATCCTAACCTGCGTTCAGCATCTAGATTGGTTTGCAGCGGTAGACCTGAAGGACGCGTACTTCCACATCTCAATTCTGCCTCGACACCGACCCTTCTTACGGTTCGTGTTCGACGGCCAGGCATATCAGTACAAAGTCCTCCCCTTCGGCATGTCTCTGTCCCCTCGCGTCTTCACGAAAGTCGCAGAGGCAGCTCTTGCCCCGCTCTGAGAAGCCGGCATTCGCATACTCAATTACCTCGATGACAGGCTTATTCTGGCCCACTCACGAGAGTTACTATGCACTCACAGAGACCAGGTGCTCAGGCACCTCAGCCGTTTAGGACTTCAGGTCAACTGGGAAAAGATCAAGCTCACCCGGTCCAGAGCATCTCTTTTCTTGGCATGGAGTTAGACTCAGTCTCAATGTCAGCACGTCTCACCAATAAGCATGCGCAGTCAGTGTTGAGATGCCTTGCCGCTTTCAGGCCAGGCACAACGGTCCCCTTAAAACTTCTCCAGAGGCTCCTGGGGCATATGGCATCCTCCGCGGTGGTTGCGCTGCTGGGGTTGATGCTTATGAGACCCCTTCAGCACTGGCTTCAGACTCCAGCCCCAAGACGAGCATGGCACCGTGGCATGCACCATGTGACGATCACCCCTGCCTGCCGCCAAACATTCAAACCCTGGACAGACCTCTGTTTTCTACGGGCAGGAGTACCCTTGCAGCAGGTGTTCCGACGCGTCTTGGTCACGACCGACGCCTCCAGATTGGGTTGGGGCGCCGTGTACAATGGTGCGCAGTAGCAGGCCGTTGGAAATGGGCCCCAATGCGCTGGCACATCAACTGCCTTGAGTTGCTGACTGTGTTCTTTGCCCTGCGGAAGTTTCTCCCGCTAGTTCAAGACAAACATGTCCTGATCAGGTCAGACAGCACCACTGCGGTAGCGTACATAAATTGCCACGGCGGCGTACGCTCCCGCCACATGTCACGACTCGCCTGTCATCACCTCCTTTGGAGCCAGCAGCAACTCAAGTCGCTGTGCGCCACTCACATCCCCGGCAACCTCAATGTGGTAGCGGACGCGCTGTCACGACAACGCTTGCCCAGTGGAGAGTGGATGCTTCACCCCCAGTCGGTCCAGCTGAATTGGGAACGGTTAGGCAAGGCCCAGGTAGACCTGTTTGCCTCCAAAGAGACCTCCCACTGCCCGCTCTGGTATGTCCGATCAGAGGCTCCCCTTTGGGCACACGCACTGGCACACAGCTGGCCTGCGGGGCTGCGCAAGTATGCATTTCCCCCAGTGAGCCTTCTTGCACAGGTGCTGTGCAAGGTCAGGGAGGACGAGGAACAAGTCACCCTTGTGGCTCCTTATTGGCCCACCCAGGCCTGGTTCTCGGATCTTGTACTCCTCACGACAGCCCCTCCCTGGTGAATTCCCCTGAGGAAAGACCTTCTTTCTCAGGGACGGGGCACGCTCTGACATCCGCACCCAGACCTTTGGAACCTCCACGTCTGGCCCCTGGATGGGACGTGGAAGATCTAGCTGGTCTACCACCCACGGTCGTAGCCACGATCAACCAAGCCAGAGCCCCTTCTACCAGGCAACTTTATGTCCTGAAATGGCGCTTGTTCGCAAATTGGTGCTCTTCCCATGCTGAAGACCCACAGAGGTGCGCAATTAAGTCAGTGCTCTTATTTCTGCAAGAGAGGCTGGAAGGGAGGCTGTCCCCTTCCACCCTGAAGGTTTATGTCGCCGCTATTGCCGCCCACTTTGACGCAGTAGACGGCAAATCCTTGGGTAAGCACGACTTAATCATCAGGTTCCTAAGAGGCACCCGGAGGTTGAACCCTCCTGGCCAAGACTGTTCCCAACCTGGGATCTCTCAGTGGTCCTCGCGGGCCTCCAGAGAGCCCCCTTCTAGCCACTAGAATCAGTAGGACTCGGGGCCCTCTCTCTAAAGACGGCCCTGCTGATCGCGCTCGCTTCCATCAAGAGGGTCGGGGACCTGCAAGCGTTCTCTGTTAGCGACACCTGCCTGGAGTTCGGACCTGCAAGCGCTGCCCAGGGAGGAGGCAGACCCAGTCCCATCATTGCTGTGTCCGGTATGTGATTTGCTTAGCTATTTGGACCGCACACAGAGCTTTAGGTGCTCTGAGCAGCTCTTTATCTGTTTTGGGGGACACCGCAAAGGGAATGCTGTCTCCAAACAGAGGCTCTCCCACTGGGTGGTGGATGCCATTTCATTGGCCTATCTCACCCAGGCACCTCCCTAGCAGACATATGTAGAGCATTGGGTTGGCAACACCTAATAACTTTGCGAGATTTTACAATCTCAGGGTTGAGTCAGTATCATCCTGTGTTTTCTCAGGTCCGAGCCGGTAGAACTCGGTAACACGCTGACGATCTGGCCGGGTGAATTGCTTGCACCTGGCGCCATTTCCCTCACTGAGGTAAAACTGTGCGCTTTCTCTCCCAGGAGATCCCACCCACCCGGGTCCCTGATTGATTCCTCCCTAGCCCTTTTGGGTCCGCAGTTCAGTGGAGGAACTTGCCGACCCAGTCCACTATGGGTACTCAATCTACCCTGTACTGGAATAGGTGCTCCACAGATCGGGACTCCTACATGGACTCTCCCTGTGTGTATTTTACGTGGTACGTTCCCCTTACGAAGTGGACCCACTTCTCCCTTAGGCAGTTTTAGCTGCCCTTCGGTCGCTAAGCTGTAGCAACTCCCCCCTCCTTGAGGCTAGATCTACCACTGCGCCACGTTCCACATGTTGCCTAAAAAACCCATGTGATGTATTCTCCACCTTTACCTCCCCTTTTGGGCAGGTGTGGCCTCCGCAGGGTCTTTTCCCCCTGAAAGAATAGGAAACTGGGTAAGACCGCCTTCCCTCGATGCGTGTAAGGGCATATGGCTGTTCTTGCTCTATGCGGAGAAACATAGAGAGAAAAGAGGCCCAGCCAGGCTTTGCCCGTTCCCAGGTTGGCAAGCGTCACCTTGTTCCCCTGCCTAGGGTAACCAGAAGGATTCCGATGACCAGGCTCTTTGAGTAAGAGAGTAGCGATTTCCATGCGCAGGGATTTGGCATGTTTGCCATGTACTGCGGAGAAGCGGACGCCCGTGAATGGGGGCGGATGCCTGGCAAACTGAATTGCGTAACCGAGTCGGATGGTCCGGGCCAGCCAATGAGACGGGTTGGGGCATTGGGGAAGGGTACGCACAGTCTGACACAGTTGGTCGCTTGTGCACGTAAAATTACCTGCCCACTCCTGTGTCAGCAGTACACGTACACGGCTCAGTGCATAGCGTGATTTAAATTGGACCCCTAGTGTTGCTTCTTTGACACAACGTCGAAGAGAGCGACAGACGGGAAACGTCTAGGTTACGGATGTAACCTCCATTCCCTGATGGAGGGAACGAGACTTTGTGTCCTCCCGGCCATGTCGCTGAGCCGAGCCACTGCAGTGGCTGGACCAATTCCGGCTCCTCAGAAAAATCCTGAATGAACTCGACGCATTTCCCCGCTTTTATACCATATGTCGGGGTATGCAAATACTGTCTGCCAACTTCTCATTGGCCTTTTTTCATAGATCAGAGGCATATTCGGCGCTCAAGAGAGACCCCTAGTGTCGCTTCTTCGACACAACGTCTCATTCCCTCCATCAGGGAACGGAGGTTACATCCGTAACCTAGACGTTATGAATATACTGTATATTGTTAAATAAATCATTTTTTCATTACACTTCTTTATCAAATACAACAAAACAAACAAGTATGAATTACTCTATCATGGTATTATAGTACTGGTTTCAGCATTAAGCTGTGGCTAATATAATTTCCTGTGTCTGAAGGGATATTTTACCCAATTATGAAAATTCTTTTATTACTGTATTTTTTTTCTCTCGTTTTTGAGTGAACAATCCATTTAACATATGCATTACAACCTTAAAAATTCTGATTTAACTTCTGGCACAGTTACTTACTGAAACAAAGACTCATCACTTTACTGTATGTTCCAAAAGCAAATTAGTGTTCTGAATTCAAGGCACACTCAGTTTTTTCCCTCATTAAAAAGGTTTTACTCATAAACAAATTAATTGCAATTTTGAAACATTACAAAATAACTTATTTACATAAGAGTAAGTCTCCAGTCATATCAGTAACCTTATAAAGCAGTTTTATTCTAAATGGACTGGGGCCTTCATGGGGGTAGCCATGTTAGTATCACACCAGTTGATTAATACCAAAGTTGCTTTGGTCCACTCAGTGGCCATCTTTGGAAAACTCCTGGGCAGCTATTTTCTATGGATACAACCGGCATAATAGTACAGCTCCGGCCTACTTGAATGGGGAAAGATCGAAATCTCTAAAACAGTTGGTCAAGATTATGATCAAAGAACATATTTCAAATCAGCAGTTAAATCGGACAACAATGGTATCATAAATTGTGCATTTGTGCATCTTTAGCTCAGATCATGGCAAAAATAAAATTTTCCAGGCTTGTTCAGCTAATGCACATACGCGTTCTTGAGTTGACTGACAGCGATGTCTGTATATGAAAGGTGATTGCTGTTTTTACCTGTAAGGCGGAACCTAACCCTAACCCTAACTTCATTGTGTCACATAATCAACTAGCTTTTTATTAGTAAAAACAAAACAAACAAACAAAAAAATGACAAACTGTCTGTTAACCATCTACACAAATCCCAAGTGTCTTTTTAATTTATTGAGGAATTTTCTGGAGCATTCATCACCTACCGCAGGAAGGAACCCTGTTGTAGAGGTTATGATGGGTAAAATATGACCTTTTCTCAACAGGATATTAGCACAGTAATTCTGCTTAGAGAATGAAAACTTTTACTAATTTTATATAGGCCACAAATATCGTGAGACATTTAAACATCTATTTTTACACAATAATGCTTTTGTCTGAAGAACATGAAATATGCCAGCAATAAATAGGCTACTACTCAATGTACAACCATCTTATTGTAAGTATTTATCTTAAAATCTAATTATATAGAATCTTTTTAAATTAAGCAGCTGAACATACATTGTGAAAAGGGTATCTGTATGTTCCAAAACATAATCTGTTTGGATTACTCATATGCAATGTTTCCGAGGAGCCCCTTTGCAGGGAAAGAATGTGAAGAACTTGGAATAAGATAATTTTTCGTGCCGGATACAGCTGTCACCCTTGCGGTTGAGGGAGTAGGAGAACATGTGTAGGGGTTTAACATGCTCTGCGTCATAACACACCCTGCAGACGCACACTGTCAGTCACACAGCCTTCTGTCTTGGCAACTGTAGCTTTCCTGCAAATATATCAGGTGAACAAAAATGGCAGAAACATCTGGTTTGAAGAAAAGCATAATCAATTCCAATCTGATCTGTTGTAGGGGTGCTACAAAAACAGGTTGAGACAAGAATGCAAATACTGAGGCTGTGTTCTTGAAACAGCCTGTGAACTGAAACTTAACGAAATAAGTGTTTGTTTCTACTGCATTATTTTAGCGATGACTTTAGTCATATTAGACATGATAGCATCCAGTTTGAATTTGGGAATTTCCTCATTATCATTGTATTCTGCAAATCCTCTGATAAATGAAGAAGGATAAGCTCACCACAAATAAAAATTCTGTCATAATGTTCTCATTCACGTGCTATTCCAAATCCATATGACACATATGATCTTTCTTTCATGAAGCAAAATGACAGCCTCAGTCACCATGCACTTTCATTGCACTTTTTTATCCATAAAATGAATGTGAATGGTGACTGAGGCTGTCATTTTGCTTGGAGTCTAACATTCTGCCAAACATCTTTTTTTGTGTTCCACAGAAGAAAGGCATGTGGGTTTGGAACAACATAAGTGTTAATAAATGATGATACAATTTTTGTTTTTCAACCCTTTAAGAGGTTGACACATGACAGGAAGTGCAGGGAACAGTGCTGACTAAACATGTGGTAATGACGTGGTGTGTGGTGCTGTTGGATGTGTAAACCAGCTTAGAAATATCTTCATACTTTAAACTGTGTTTATATGAGAACAATTATCTGGCAGCAGACCACCAGTGATATTTCAGTAATGGCAGGATGAGTGAACAGTCATTCTTAGTGCCGATGGCAGAGAATGTTATGAAGAGGGAGTGAGATCTCAATAACACTGACCCAATGTTAACACAGATTCCTCATCATCACTCAGCTACAGCCCGGGTGGCTCAAACAACATGATAATGGGAACTCACACTGTAGAGATAAAGAAGGCATGGTCCATATCATATATTTAAATTATAGTGCAATTTCCCAAGGGATTACTTATTGTTCTAGGCTGAAAATTGCATTAAAGACACAGAAAAGTAGGAGGTATTGTTGTATTTGGTGTTATTGTTCTTGCAGGCACATATAAAACATTAGCAACATTGACCAAATGGCTGTACAATTATTTTATTTGATGTTTGGTTAGGGAAATTACATAATTTGATGTGGTTTGGGCATCTGGTAAGGATGCCCCCTGGGCGCCTCCCTAGGGAGGTGTTTCAGGCACGTCCAGCTGGGAGGAGGCCTCGGGGAAGACCCAGGACTAGGTGGAGAGATTACATCTCAACACTGGCCTGGGAATGCCTCGGGGTCCCCCAGTCAGAGCTGGTTAATGTGGCTCGGGATAGGGAAGTTTGGGGCCCCCTGCTGGAGCTGCTGCCCCCGCGACCCGACTTCGGATAAGCGGTTGAAGATGGATGGATGGATGGATGGATGGATGTGAATGAAAACGAGGTTGTGAGTTTTACTGTTGTGTACCTTGGTGTATATTGTTCAATTAATTAAATATTAAAAATGATCTTCAATTTTCCAATAGCCATAAAAAATTGAAAAAATGGGTTGTGAAAATTAGAGGATACCAAAGATGCTATAAGAATATAAGAAATGAATTTAAAACAACACAATCTATTGTATTTGTATCCCTCATGGCCATTATTTTATTTGAGTAAAATTAAGTATGATATGTACCATGACATCGGTCTATATTTTAAAGTAGAGGAAACCCTTGCTTATTTACTTCAGACATCTTTCTTCATTATCTACATCTTATGGAGTTTTGTGTTCCTTCGGCTTGCTCACTGGGGTTCTAAGGACTCATTTTGAAGGCATGCTTTTTAATATCGTTATTCATTATATTCGCACAAAATAGGACTTAAATAGCATGATATTTTTTTTCAGCATGTTTTTTTGTAAAGCTGCTTTGAAATTATGTATGTTGCGAAAAGTGCTATACAAATAAATACAACTTGATTTGACAATGGCACAAAATTAAAAGGGAAATCAGTCAGAAATTATTGGATGTAGTAATGGCAAGCTCTCTCAGAACTGTTGTTCTAGGTAGACTGTTTTTTTTAATCCTGACTCTACTGTAATCACTGGAAATCTGCAGAGCTGATCAACTATTTCAAAGCCCAGGCTTACATAAAATCCCATGGCTTCCATATTTATTGGTGTATTGGGTCTATAAACAAATGCACCACATTGAACTAAGGGATGTAAGGACACTGATGGCTTCTGAACTCTTTGTTGAGGTAACTCCTGTTTTCATTCCAGCCCTCTGGTGCGGCAGTTTTAGCATTATACCTCAATTAGACGGCTTGATCAAAACTGACAGCTAGGACCAAAGCCCTAAAGGCCTCATGCAACCTTTGCACCTGCGGCCTGTTCAATACGACACTCATGAGTCCATAACCCTCCCCCAGCCTTAAAGAACCCTTCCTGAAAAGGGTGCACTGAACCTTGATCTCAAGGTCAGCACTTCACTCACTGGCATCAATGAGACTATTGAGATTATCTGTGTGTCAGTGCTTTCCAGATTGACTTTAAATAGCCTCAGGATAAAAATTCAGCAAAAAAAAAAAAAAAAAAAAAAAGCACAAATAAACAAATCAATGTTGTGACACACTGAACATATATAGTATACTGTATATGAATCAACCTGAATACATTAGGCTGCATCAACAAAAATAATTTATATGGATTAGGTAAGGTAGAAATAGCTCCTTAAGGTAACAATTGCAGGTTTTACAGTGTATATATACATAGTAATAATTCCATTGGAATGTTTTCTTGTATTGTTCAACTAATGAGAAAATGTATTCTTTATAATATACGTTTTCCGCCAATAGTTCTTTTGTACCAATCCACACTTGTTGGGACAGTTACTGTTTGTTTTTCCAATGTGGTGCTGCAAAATGTAAATAACAATGGACTGACTGGGCAAGTGAGCAACAGTGAGTTGCCACGTCACCAATGCCATTCCACCAGCAAGGTTATCTCCCCCAAATATGGTTAGTTAATCGTGCTGAGAATTCCGGGCTGGTAAGCGAATTTCTGAAACGTAGGATGGCTGGGGCAGAATCAGTTATATTCAAAAAGAAAGCCATATTTGATTGGAAGAATCAGAAATATTCAGCAGGAAACCCAAACCAAAAATTGTGGCGCTTTCCTCATAAAAATGTTTGCATCCTCCCCCTATGTATGCACATAGCCCGTTTGGGGTCTCAGGACCACATGAGAATAACCCAGATCAAACTCCAGGCATGTTTGCTAACAGAGAACGCCTGCAGGTCCCCTACCCTCTTGATGGAAGTGAGCGCAGTCAGGAGGGCAGTCTTCAAAGAGATGGCCTTTAGCTCACCTGACTCCAGGGGCTTAAATGGAGCTCCCCATATGCCCTGAAGGACCACAGAGAGGTCCAACGAGGGGATGAGATGCGATCTGGAAGGATTCAACCTCCTCGTGCCTCTAAGGAACCTGATGATGAAGTCATGCTGCCATAAAATACTTACTGTCTTCTGCATCGTGTTGTGCTGATATAGCGGCTACATACACCTTCAAGGTGGAGGGGAGCCCCGAGGAGTGTGAGGTTTGAGAACCAGGTCTGGGTGGGACAGTATGGTGCTACTAGGATGACCTGCTCCTTGTTCTCCCTGAGCTTGCACAACGTCTATGCAAGTAGGCTCACTGTGGGGAACGCATACTTGCATAGCCCCAGGGGCCAGCTGTGTGCCAGCACATCTTTGCCAAGGGAAGCCTCAGTCAGGGAATACCAGAGCGAACAGGTCTACCTGCACCTGAACGAATCAACTCCAAATCAGCTGGACTATCTGGGGATTGAGTCTCCACTCTCCACTCTCCACTCTCCCCTGAGCGTGACCTGCCATGACAGCGCGTCCGCTGCTGACTCCAGAGGAGGAGACGGCAGGCGAGTTGTGAAGAGAGTGCACACCGTCTTGGCGGTTGATGTATGCTTCCGTTGCCGTGTTGTCCATCCGGACCAACACTTGCTTGACCTGGATCAATGGCCGAAGCCTCCACCGGGTGAACAACACTGCCAACACTTACACTCACCTAAAGGATTATTAGGAACACCATACTAATACTGTGTTTGACCCCCTTTCGCCTTCAGAACTGCCTTAATTCTACGTGGCATTGATTCAACAAGGTGCTGAAAGCATTCTTTAGAAATGTTGGCCCATATTGATAGGATAGCATCTTGCAGTTGATGGAGATTTGTGGGATGCACATCCAGGGCACGAAGCTCCCGTTCCACCACATCCCAAAGATGCTCTATTGGGTTGAGATCTGGTGACTGTGGGGGCCATTTTAGTACAGTGAACTCATTGTCATGTTCAAGAAACCAATTTGAAATGATTCGAGCTTTGTGACATGGTGCATTATCCTGCTGGAAGTAGCCATCAGAGGATGGGTACATGGTGGCCATAAAGGGATGGACATGGTCAGAAACAATGCTCAGGTAGGCCGTGGCATTTAAACGATGCCCAATTGGCACTAAGGGGCCTAAAGTGTACCAAGAAAACATCCCCCACACCATTACACCACCACCACCAGCCTGCACAGTGGTAACAAGGCATGATGGATCCATGTTCTCATTCTGTTTATGCCAAATTCTGACTCTACCATCTAAATGTCTCAACAGAAATCGAGACTCATCAGACCAGGCAACATTTTTCCAGTCTTCAACTGTCTAATTTTGGTGAGCTCTTGCAAATTGTAGCCTCTTTTTCCTATTTGTAGTGGAGATGAGTGGTACCCGGTGGGGTCTTCTGCTGTTGTAGCCCATGCGCCTCAAGGTTGTGCGTGTTGTGGCTTCACAAATGCTTTGCTGCATACCTCGGTTGTAACGAGTGGTTATTTCAGTCAAAGTTGCTCTTCTATCAGCTTGAATCAGTCGGCCCATTCCCCTCTGACCTCTAGCATCAACAAGGCATTTTCGCCCACAGGACTGCCGCATACTGGGTGTTTTTCCCTTTTCACACCATTCTTTGTAAACCCTAGAAATGGTTGTGCGTGAAAATCCCAGTAACTGAGCAGATTGTGAAATACTCAGACCGGCCCGTCTGGCACCAACAACAATGCCACGCTCAAAATTGCTTAAATCACCTTTCTTTCCCATTCTGACATTCAGTTTGGAGTTCAGGAGATTGTCTTGACCAGGACCACACCCCTAAATGCATTGAAGCACCTGCCATGTGATTGGTTGATTAGATAATTGCATTAATGAGAAATTGAACAGGTGTTCCTAATAATCCTTTAGGTGAGTGTATATTCATGAAGAAAACCATATTTGATTGGAAGAATCTGAAATATTCAGCAGGAAACCCAAACCAACCATTGTGGTGCTTTCCTCATAAATATGTTTGCATCCTCCCTGTCACCTTAAATTTGGTAAATTATCTCCTGGGAATTGATTATAATTGTAATACTGAACCATACTCAAGTGGAAATGTTACTGGAACCCCCTACTACGAAGACCAGTTTAACCAGCATACAATTACCATGCTGGTCTAGGCTGGTTTAAGCTTGTAAGTGCTGGTTTGGTAATTGTATAGCTGATGGACTAGTTTTGCCATGTTTTTTTACCAGCACAACCTAGTTGATGAAGCTGATTGACGTGCATGGTATTTCTGATAAAGCTGGTTTAAGCTAGTTTAAAAGCCTTGTAGGGTCACCAGCATGCCAGCATCCCTTGTTGGTGGACCAGCACCCAAAAAACAAACTTAAGCTATTGACCAGCAATCCTGGTATTTTCAGCAGGGCACAGTTACTAACCTTTCTCTGAATCATTAGACCTGATGATAGAAAACTATTGTATTGTTACAATTAATTAAGTACAATGGATGAAAATAATTCAAATAAAAAATTCATAGTCATTTTTGTCACAAAATATATAAAAATCACTACTTGTGGACTTCATCATTTAAATGCACTCTGTAGTAACTCTGTTTAGTAAGAACTCTGTCCTTAAACTGTGAGCAGGGCATCTAATCAAAATGAGGGCATGTGGAGCAAAGAGGAAAAACACATATGCTACTTTTATGTGCAAACTAGGGACACCTAAGACAATCCCAGTGGATTATCTGTTAACCACAATGACTGTAAACAACAGCTTCAAATAAAAATCATGGAGCAGCCCTAATGTGTTAGTTTGTTGTTACAAAAAATACATTAAGGTTAAGGTCACACTCTACACTGAAAAAAGTCAACCAAAATAATGTGCTCAAAATGGTAATGTCTACATTAACTGATTTTATTCAAGTCAAAATATGATTTAACATCATTAAATGTATGTTCAGAACCTGAATACATTAGGTTTGACAAACAAAATAATTTTTAAGAGTTAGATTGATTAGAAATAGCTCCTTAAATAACAATTGCAGGTCACAACTTTTTACAATAGCAAATCATGACCGAGAAAATTCTATATCTTGTGTCATTGTTCTAGGTTGACATTGATATATGCAAGGGAAAAAGGTTAACTACACAAAAGGTTGGCAGTGAACTTTCCTGCATATGGGAATAAAACGTCCTGGTTACTTGCGTAACCTCAATTCCCAGATGGAGGGAATGAGATGTTGTGTCGATGTAGTGACACTAGGGGTCGCACTTGGGAGCCCCAAACACCTCTGATCTTTGAGAAAAGGCCAATGGGATTTGGCAAGTGGAATTTGCATGCCAATCCCCTGGACATACGTGCATAAAAGGAGCTGGCTTGCAATCACTCATTCAGGTTTTGTGCTGAGGAGCTGAGACAAGGTCCCGGCCATTTCATGTGATAGTTCAGTGTTGTGGCAGGAGGGACACAACACCTCATTCCTTCCGTCAGTGAACGGAGGTTATGAAAGTTACCAATATGTTCCCTATCTGTAGTGACACTAGGGATCCCTATAAAAAACGTCAAAACTAGCTGAACTGTGTTACATGGATTGGCGGTGTGAGACGGGCAGACCCTTGTGTGTGCAAGTAGGCTCACTGTGGGGAACACATACTTGCGTGGCCCCAGGGGCCAGCTGTGTGCCAGCACATCTTTGCCAAGGGGAGCCTCAGTCAGGGAATACCAGAGCGAACAGGTCTACCTGCACCTGAACGAATCGACTCCAAATCAGCTGGACCACCTGGGGGTTGAGTCTCCACTCTCCCCTGAGCGTGACCTGCCATGACAGCGCGTCCGCTGCTGACTCCAGAGGAAGAGACAGCAGGCGAGTTGCGATGAGCGTGCACACCGCCTTGGCGGTTGATGTATGCTTCCGTTGCCGTGTTGTCCATCTGGACCAACACTTGCTTGACCTGGATCGACGGCTGAAGCCTCCACAGGGTGAGCAACACTGCCAGCATCTCGAGGCAGTTGATATGCCAACGCAGTCACGGGCCAGTCCAGGGGCTGGCAGCTGCGCGCCTGTTGCACACGGTGCCCCAGCCATGCTTGGAGGCATCCGTCATAACAACGACGTGCCTGGAGACCTGCTCTAGGGGAACCCCTGCCCGTAGAAATGCCAGGTCCGTCCAAGGGCTGAACAGATGGTGGCAGACCAGCGTGAAGAGCATGTCGTGTGCCCCGTGGCGTCATGCCCATCTCGAGACTTGAGTCTAAAGCCAGTGCTGAAGCGGTCTCATATGCATCAACCCGAGCAGTGTGTCCGCTGTCGAGGATGCCATATGCCTCAGGAGCCTCTGAATTAGCTTTAGTGGGACTTCCGTTCTCCACCTGAATGCCTTCAGATAGTTCAGCACTGACTGCGCACCCTCATTCATCGCGACTGAGTCTAACTCCATGCCGAGAAAAGAGATTCTCTGAACCAGAGAGAGCTTGCTCTTCTCCCAGTTGACCAAAAACCCCAGCCGGCTGAGTTGCCTGAACACCAGTTTCCTGTGCGTGCACAACAAATCCTGCAAGTGAGCTGAATCAGCCAGTCATCCAGATAGTTGAGGATGCGAACACCCACTTCCCTTAATGGGGCAAGGGCTGCCTCTGCAACTTAGTGAAGGCACGAGGTGATAGGGGCAGACAGAAGGGGAAGACCCTGTACAAGTACGCCCAGCCCTCGAAAGCAAACCGAAGGAAGGGCCTGTGTCGAGGATGTGGAAGTATGGGTCCTTCAGATCTATCATCGCAAACCAATCTTGATGCCGGATGCTCACTAAAATGCATCTTTGTATCAGCATCTTTGCATCTTTGTGTTCTGTGTTCAGAACTTGAAGGTTCAAGATTGGCTGCAACCCACCACCTTTTTTCTCTCTCAGTACAATGAAGTAGGGGCTGTAAAACCACTTCTTCATCTCGGCTGAAGGCACAGGCTCTATCGCGTCCTTCCGTAGAAGGGACGTGATCTTTGTGCTAAAGGCAGCTGCGTTCTTGCCCCTTACCGAGGTGAAGCGACGCCGCTTAACCTGGGCGGGAACCTGTCGGACAGTCCTGATCAGCCATGGTGATGGGTTGGGGAACACGAGCCACACCCCAAGCTCTAGGCAAGGGGGACCAAGGGACAATCACATCTGATGTACTGGCAGGTGGGGCCTCACGTCGGGGCGGAGCCTGAGGCACCACTCGTGGCCATGCTGAGTCCGGGGACATCGAAGCACTTACCTGGCACTGTATACCCACCGTAGGAGCGGTCTGGGATGGGGAAGGAGGGAAATTGTCCTCACAGACTGTCGCAACCATCCTTTTGTGGGTGGGATTGTGCCACAGCTGGGACGTGCGGAAAGAATATACTCTTTTAGCTGCTGAAGCACCAATGGGCATTCTCTGCACAACACTGGTGCAAGAGGGGGAGAAACCACTGCAATGTGCCATAAATCCAACAGCTTCACTTGTATGGACCGACAGTGGAATTCTGCTCGCTGAACACAACCGCTCAGCTCAGAAGAAAAAATCTGAAAGAGTGGTTGCAAGCCAGCTCCTTTTATACCCGTATGTCCGGGGGAGTAGCATGCAAATTCCACTCACCTATTCCAACTGGCCTTTTCTCAAGATCAGAGGTGTGATCCCAAGGGCAACCCCTAATGTCACATCGACACAACGTCGAGTGAGTGACAGATAGGGAACAAATTTCTATCCAACCTGCCACCTCTGATAAGGAGAAAAAGATAAGCATACGGAATGTTTGCTAAGCCATGTGCTCTGAAGATACAAATGTGATTAAAAAATATAAATTAGGATTAACTATGAATACAAAGCTCTGCAAGATCACAAGGAAAACACAGGATTCTTATTTTCATGCCTAATTAACAAACATCTGTTAAGCACACATATTCATGTACAAGGGTACATCAAGAAGTGGAAGAATGAGAAACATTTTCTTCACTTTGTTTTGTTCTTTAGATTGGAGAATGACTGGAGGCAACAGGAAGGTCTTTGTGCCACATAATTTGGTAAGAGACATATACAAAATACACAGGCACCGTATTGTATAATGTGTATTGCATGTGATTGTGATTGACAAAAGCACAACATTAATATTTGAAATCAACAATTCTGTGTGTAGCGTTTGCACCAAATCAAGTTCTTTTCCACAATAAATTGGCAAAGTACAAGACAAAACCAAACCTAGATCTGATGGATGATAAGCTTCCAGGCCTAAAACACAGCTGTTGTGTCTGTGGATAACACAAGCATATGGCTTGTGTCTTCTGGCAAAATTTTAAAGCTTACTCCTACAGTATTCCCAAAAGAAAAAAAACACATGTATCAGTTTAATTTTTATATGACTGCATGTGCTCAGTTTTTCATTCTTTCTTTCTTTCTTTTTTTATGATAAATTATAACCAATGAGCAAAGTGAGAACCTGAGGAACCTTTGTGTCTTTGAGATGTCTTCTTTGTGTGACTGAGTTTAAAGAGGTAATTTAAATAGTTACCAGTATCCAAATCTTCATTTGACCATAAAGGGGTTATGTCATGAGGAATCAAATGTTCCTTGACATTTTTAAATATAAGTCTCTCTACTATAAAACATTCTTTAAATTTCAGAACTCAAACTTAATCCAATGCAATAAAAGCATTCATTGAAACCAAGCTGCCAAAATGCCTCCTTCTCTACATCCGTATATTAGTGATGTCACAAAGGGTACTCATTAATTCATGACTGACTCGACAGCAAAAACATCAATGCCTACTTTGCATAGTCACACCCTTAGGCCTCAGATGGTAAAGAGAGAGTGAGAGAGCAGGACATAGGCCTACTGCTCTGCCTCTTGTTTGAGAATAAAATGCTCAATAAACTGTTATTTCACACATCTGTGCTATTTGTTGATGTATGTAAACACACACTGGATAGATGTCTTTGACTGCTTTGATGCGTTTCCAGTATCACCCAGCTTAGTGTAGGATGATACTGGAATCTGGATGTCTGTGTCTTCAGAGTGCTTTGGAATGTGTGCATAATGTGGATTCGTCATAGGTGTATTTCAGCGTGGATTGTATGTTTTGTCGACTGATATCAGCGTGAATTGCTTGTGAACCAGTAATAAAATGATTCAAGCTTTGCCAAGGAATTATCATTGAAGAAAAGAAGTAAACAGTTCCATTCATGAATATTTAAAATGTCATGACCGCTTTTCTACTGTTTCAACTGTGTGTATATTACAGTGTGCACCCGTTTTTAAGAATTTTTTTATTTTCTTTTTTCCACTTGTCTACATTGTGCACCTAATTTCTTTTCTTTTTTCTTTTCTTTTTTCTGCTTGTCTACATCTTGCATTTCAACTGCATGCATTCATTTTCTCTTCTGTGTTTAACATGGATTATTGCATCAATCTCAAACCTCTGCTGTTAAGGAACTACCACAACAACAGCAAACAACTGCGTGAGGGATTCACATCGATCTCAAACCCTCGCTGCTCAAGAACAACCATAACAACAACAACAACAAACAACCGTGGTAAGTCATGGCATCCACTCATCTTATTGCTATGTTTACTATAGCTTCTTCCCTCAGCAGTGAGTGATTTACATGTGATAAATGTAAGGAATTAGTCAAGGTGATGGAGAAGGTTAGTGAGTTAGAGACACACATTCAAACGCTAGTGGAGATTAGTGAGAAAGAGATGATGGCAGATACTGTTTCAGATGTGGGTAGAACAGCGAGCAACACACACACTTTTGTTCCGGCTGTAGAGCCCCCCCCCCCCCCCAGCAGGGTGTTTATGTGACGTCTTGCTCAGCAAATTGACACCACTCTCCTGTTCCTGTTAGGATTTCCAATCGATTCTCCCCACTCAGTGATGTACCCACTGAGAATCATGTTGGTTTTTAGTAGATTAGTGTCACTGAATGGCTGGATTTCTGAGTGGTGTCTGGAGAATAGCATAGGATTTCTAGACAATTGGAAGAGTTTTGGTGTAGACCTGACCTGCTAAAGAGAGATGGACTCAATATCCCCATGGAAGGTGCCGCTCTCCTCTCTAGTAATTTGGCTCATAGTTTTAACACTGATACTATCTGACTAACTGGGGCCCAGGTCAAGAAGCAGACAAACTGGTTAATCCAAACGTCTGCTAGCTGCCTTGAGATATCACACAGGTCACATAAACTACAACACAGAGACTGTATCACCTAGATATCACAAAGAGACTGTGGCTGTTCCCTAAACAAACAAAAACAAACCCCTCACTAAATAATTTAGAAAAAATTTGATTAAGGTAATACTTGAAAAAAATAAAATAAAGATAAATATCAAATAAAATTAGGGCTACTAAACATTAGACCTCTTTTAACCAAAGCACTAACAGTAAATTAAATTATTACAGATCATATCTTGGATTCACTCTGTTTGACTGAAACCTGTCTTAAACCGGATGAATATATTAGTTTAAATGAATCTACTCCCTCAGGATATTGTTGTAAACATGAGCCTCGTCTGAAGGTTTGAGGAGGAGGTGTTGCTGCAATTTACAGTGAAGTTTTTGGTGTTACTCAGAGGACAGGATATGAAGTCTTTTGAACTAATAATGCTTAATGTGACACCGTCAGATATAAATAAAAAAGCTCTGTTGTCTTTTGTCCTTGCTACAATGTATAGATCACCCGGGCCTTATTCTGATTTCCTTGGTGAATTTGCTAATTTTTTATCAGATCTTGTATTTACTGTAGATAGAGCTTTAATTGTTGGTGACTTCAACATTCACATAGATAATGAAAATGACACAGTGGTATTAGCATTTATCTATATTCTCAACTCTCTTGGAATCAGACAAAATGTTACAGGACCAACTCATTGCCATAATCATATGCGAGATTTAATTCTGTCATATGGACTTGATGTTGATACTATTAAAATTCTGCCACAGAGTGATGACATCTCAGCTCATTACCTCATCTCTTGTATGCTGCGATCAGTTAATGTTAAACAATCTACACAACGCTATCGTTCAGGTAGAACAATTCTCTAGACCACTAAAGTTAGCTTCATTAATCATCTTCCAGATTGATCTCATATACTCAGTAAGCCAAAAAGTCTAGAAGAACTTGATTTAATAACAGAAAATATAAATACAGTTTTCTCTAGCACTCCTGATAGTGCTTGCCCCCTTTGATTAAAGAAAATTAAAGAAAAAAGCCCTGCACCATGCTAAAATGATCACACTCATGCTCTCAAAAGAGCAGCTAGGAAAATGTAGAGCAAGTGGAAGAATACAAAATTTGTGTTATTTCACGGTGCATGGAAGGATAGTGTCTGTAGTTACAGACAGGAACTAAAAGCTGCCAGGTCAGCATATTTTAGTATACTCATAGAAAATAACTACAACAATCCTAGGTATTTATTCAGTACTGTGTATAAATTGGTTAGGAATAAAGCCTCAACTGAACCAGATATTCTGTCACAGTACAATATTAATGAGTTGATGAATTTCTTTACTGATGAAATTGGAATAATCAGAAATAAAATTGGAATCATGCAATCCTCTTTCACAGTACCTCAGAAAATAGTGTCTCATAATTTTCCTCACGAGCACCTTTAAACCTTCACTGTCATAGTTCATGAAGAGCTAACAAAAATTATCGAAACATTAAAAGCCAGAACATGTATGTTAGATTCTTAAAAGAGGTATTCCCTGTAATCTCATAATCTCTTCTTAATGTTATTAACTCCTTGCTATCCTTAGGACATGTCCCAAGAATGTTTAAAATGGCAGTAATCAAACCGCTTATTAAAAAGCCACACCTTGATCCTGGAGATTTGGCTAATTATAGACAGATTTCAATTCCCCTGTTTATGTCTAAAATACTAGAAAAGGTAGTGTCCTTCAAACTATGTTGCTTTCTACAGAGAAATAGTACATATTAACATTTTCAGTCAGGATTTAGGCCTCATCACAGTACAGAGACTGCACTTATCAGAGTTACAAATGACTTGCTCTTATTATCTGATCGTGGCTGCATTTGTCTTCTAGTGCTTTTAGATATTAGCACGAAACGTCTCGGTTACGTATGTAACCTCTGTTCCCTGATGGATGATCTATGAAAAAAGGCCAATGAGTAGTTGGCGAACAATATTTGCATACCCTGCCCCCGGACATATGGGTATAAAGACGAGGAAATACTACACGTACATTTATGATTTTTCTGAGGAGCTGGGAGTGTCCGGCCACCTCAGCGGCTCGGCTCAGCGACGTGGCCGGGAGGACACGATGTCTTGTTCCCTCCATCAGGGAGCAGAGGTTACATACGTAACCGAGATGTTCCCCGTCTGTCGCTCACTTCGACATTGTGTTGAAGAAGCAACACTAGGGGTCCACTTTAAATCACGCCATGTGCTGAGCCGTGTACGTGTACTGCTGACACAGGAGCGGGCAAGTATTTCACGTGCACAAGCAACCAACTGTGTTTCAGACTGCACGTACCCTTCCCCAATGCCCCAAAAATGTCGTCGGAATCCTTCTGGTTACCCTAGAGGGGAACAAGGCGATGCTTGCCAACCTGGGAACAGGCCAAGCCTGGCTGGGCCTCTTTTCTTTCTATGTTTCTCGGCATAAAGCAAGAGCAGCTGGGGCCCTTACCGCATCGTAGGAAGGGGGTCTTACCCAGTTTCCTATTCTTTCAGGGGGAAAAGACCCTGTGGAGGCCACACCTGCCCGAAAGGGGAGGTAAGGTGGCGAAATATATCACATGGCCTCTTCGGTCACATGTGGGAAAAATGGCATGGTGGTAGGTCCAGCCTCGAGGAGGGGGGAGTTGCTACGACACGGCGACCGGAGGGCAGCGAAGAACTGCCTAATGGAGACGCGGGTCAGTTCGTAAGGTGACCGTACCGCGGAAGTACACACAGGAGGAGTCCGTGTAGGAGGCCTGACCTGTGGAGCACCTATTCCAGTACAGGGTAGCCTGGGGTACCCGTAGTGGACTGGGTAGGCAAGTTCATCCGCTGAACTGCGGACCCAAGAGGAATAGGGAGGAATCGACCAGGGACCTAGAGGGATCTCCTGGGAAAGAAGGTTTTACTGTTTAAAGCACTGTTTTATCTCAGCCGAGGGAAAGGGCGCTGGACGCAAGCGATTCACCCGGTCAGACCGTCATCGTGTACCGAGTTCTACCGGCTCGGACCTGAGAAAACACGGGACGAGACTGACTCAACCCTGAGATTGTAAAATCTCGCAACGGTGTTAGGTGTTGCCCAACCCGCTGCTCTACAAATGTTTGCTAGGGAGGTGCCCGTAGCCAGTGCCCACGAGGATGCAATACTCCTTGTTGAGTCCGCTCGGACCCACAAGGGGGGGGCACGGCCTGGGTGCGATAGGCCAGTAAGGTGGCATCGACCACCCAGTGGGGAAGCCTCTCTTTGGAGACAGCGTTCCATTTCCGCAGTCCCAAAGCAGACAAAGAGCTGCTCAGAGCACCTAAAGCTCATCCAAATAGGCATGCAAGGCACATACTGGACACAGCAATGAAGGGGCTGGGTCTGCCTCCTCCCGGGGCAGCGCTTGCAGGTTCACTACCTGGTCTCTGAAGAGAGCGATAGGGACCTTGGGCACGTAGCCCGGTCGTGGTCTTAGGATCACATGCGTGTCTGCCAGACCGAACTCCAGGCAAGTGTCGCTAACAGAGAACGCTTGCAGGTTCCCGACCCTCTTGATGGAAGCGAGCACGATCAGCAGGGCCATCTTTTTAGAGAGAGGGCCCTGAGCCAACTGATTCTAGCGGCTCGAAGGGGTATCTCTGAAGACCGTCGAGGACCACCGAGAGATCCCAGGAGGGGAACAGGCCTGGCCGGGAGGGATTTAACCTCCGGGCGCCTCTTAGGAACCTGATAATTAAGGCATGCCTACCCAGAGACTTGCCGTCTACTGGGTCATGGTGAGCTGCGATAGCAGAAACATACACCTTCCAGGTGGAAGGGGACAGCCTCCCTCAAACCTCTCCTGTAGGAACAGGAGCACTGACTTAACTGTGCACGTCTGTGGGTCTTCAGCCCGGGATGAACACCAATTCGCGAACATGCCATTTCATGGCGTAAAGTTGCCTGGTAGAGGGGGCTCTGGCTTAGTTGATCGTGGCTACGACCATGGGTTGTAGACCAGCTAGATCTTCCACATCCCGTCCATGGGCCAGACGTGGAGGTTCCAAAGGTCTGGGTGTGGATGTCCTTCCTCATGGGAATTTGCCAGGGAGGGGCTGTCGCGAGGAGTATGACGTCCGAGGTCCAGGCCCGGTTGGGCCAATAAGGAGCCACAAGGGTGACTTCTCATCCTCCCTGACCTTGCACAGCACCTGTGCAAGAAGGCTCACTGGGGGAAATGCGCAGCCCCGCAGGTCAGCTGTGTGCCAATGCGTCTGCCCCGAGGGGAGCCTCTGTTTGGGCATAACAGAGCAGTCAGTGGAGGTCTCTTGGGAGGCAAACAGGTCTTCCTGGGCCTTGCTGAACAGTTCCCAAATCAGCTGGACTGGCTGGGGGTAAAGCCTCCACTCTCCACGGGGCAAGTGTTGTCATGACAGTGCGTCCGCTATCACATCGACTTGAGTCGCTGCTGGCTCCAAAGGAGGAGACGCTCTTTTCTCTTTCCCTGAAGCCCCAAACGGCTGAGGTGCCTGAGCACCTGTTCTCTGTGAGTGCATAGTAACTCTCGTGAGTGGGCCAGAATGAGCCAGTCTCATTCTCTAAAAATGAGATAATTGAGTATGCGGATGCCGGCTTCTTGGAGCGGGGCAAGAGCTGCCTCTGCGACTTTCGTGAAGACGTGAGGGGACATAGACATTCCGAAGGGGAGGACTTGTACTGATATGCCTGGCCATCGAACGCAAACCGCAGAAAGGGGTGGTGTCGAGGCAAAATTGAGACGTGGAAGTACGCGTCCTTCAGGTCTACCACTGCAGACCAATCTAGATGTCGAACAACAGATTAAAATGTGTTTCTGTATGAGTATTTTGAACGGGAGTTTGTGCAACGCTTGGTTGAGAACTCGCAAGTCCAAGATCGGTCATAAGCCGCCGCCTTTCTTGGGTATGATGAAGTAAGGGCCGTAGAGACCCTTATTCATCTCGGTTGGAGGGACAGGCTCTATCACGTCTTTGAGTAAGAGAGTAGCAATTTCCGCGCACAGGGACTTGGCATGTTCACTGTTTACTGCGGAGAAGCGGACGCCCGTGAAGGGGGGCGGAAGCCTGGCAAAGTGAATTGCGTAACCGAGTCGGATGGTCTGGGCCAGCCAGCGAGACGGGTTGGGAAGTGAGAGCCATGCGTCCAACTCTGCGCTAGGGGCACCAAGGGGACGATTATTTTTGACATACCCGGCGGGGCGGAGCAGCGGGGTGGAGCAGGTAAAGCGGCATCAGGAGGTGGTGACGCGTCCTGAGGCTCTTGTGCTGAGAAAAGACTCAAAGCATTTACCTTGCTCCGCACACCCGGCAGGGGGCGGGTTAACGACTGAGGAGGAGGTCCAGGGTAGGCGTCCTCTAGACTTGTCGGAACCGGCCGGCCGGGGAACAGTTGTGGGGGCTGGAGGAGGGTGGTCCGAATGCAGGATGCCGGGACTGTTGAAATCTGGTGGCAGAGTGCCGTGAGAACGGCATTTGCGGGCCAGGTGACCCAGAGACAAAAGGAAATATCTCTGTTACTGAGAATATGAGAATGTGAAAACTAATTCAACAAAAAATTCTCCTCCCGGCCCTCCACCGGGTGACGGATTGGTCTTACCATCTCCGGAGCTAACGTCTTGGTTCCTGGGTTGAGCGTCTCTGGAGCGCCTGGGAGCCTTACGGGTCCACGAGGGGGTCCGTGAGACGGGGGCGTCTGCTTCCTGCGGAGTGCTCAACGCTGGGGCTGAGAGCTGGGCCCGGGTTGAGGTGGAGCAGGGTGTTTCATAGCCACAGGAGGATGCCCTTGGCGAGCAGACGGGGCATGGCCCATGGCGGCAGGTTTGCGGCGGGGCACGATGTGAGATGGCCTCCGTCTGCTTCACCGCTGAGGACTGCTGGGCAGAGTTGTCAACGGCGCTGCCGAATGGACGGAGCTGGGAGACGGGGGTGTCAGTGAAGGTGTGCCTTGTCTACCTCCCGCATTTCGACCAGGTCCGGTCCATAGATTGCGTTTCTGGACCACAATGGTGGCCATCGCTTGTTCGAGTGCTGGCACTTCTGATCTCCGTGGCCCAGGGGCGCGGTTGGTCATCCAGCGCAGTTTCTGCAGCACATCAATGACAGGACTACCCAAGTGCAAGTTTTGAAGAGCCTTGGCCTGGCGTTGGTTGCAGGAAGGGCTTACTCAACTCGTCATGCACGTACAGGAAGAAAGGAGCCGGGGGGGGGGGCAAGGCTGTGAGCGGCGCACATGCCCGCGGGACCAATCAAGTAACCCGGGAAAGCATAGCGGACCTCCGTGCGTCAGGCTCAGGCTGGGCGGGCAGACCCGAAGGTCTGTAACGCTCTCCGATGCAGCGGTGATGTCATCCAATTCTGAAGCAAGCAAGCGTGCCGGGGAGGCGGGTGGTTCGAGGGGGTTTACCCGGTGAACAGAGCCTGTCGTTGTCCCCAAATCGCCTTCATCGCCCGCAGTGCCTGCGTCAATCCCGTAGGAAGGAGGCGAGGTGCGTGGGGTGGCTGAAGTGGCTTTCTCTCATGACAAAAGAAAGCCGTGACCACAATGCTGGAACGGCCATGTTCTCGCACTGAGAACATGAACCATTGGAGAGAATCGCTCATCCCAAGCTCAGACGGAAGCAAGCAAGCATGCCGGGGAGGCGGGTGGTTCGAGGGGGTTTACCCGGCAAACAGAGCCCATCATTGTTCCCAAATCGCCTTCATCGCCCATGGTGCCTGCCTCAATCCCGTAGGAAGAAGGCGAGGCGTGGGGGGCGGCTGAAGTGGCTTTCTCTCTTGACAAAAGAAAGCCACGACCACAATGTTGCCATGGCTATGTTCTCGCACTGAAAACATGAACCATTCATAGAACGCTGCCTGCGTGTGATCGCAGCCCAGGCACGCGAGGCAGCTTTTATGACCAAGAGAGGTGGGGAGAAATCACCCTATCCAGAAACTACACAGGGGCGGAAATTACATCTTTATAAAGAAGCATACTGAAAAGGACGTTCAACGCTGCTGTATAATGCTCTTTCAGAGAAATAAACCCTTTTACAGAAGAAAATCACTCTTTCAATATAACTCTTTCAATTCTCTGCGCTGTCGAAGCACCCAGGGGCAAACTGCACTGCCGTGCAGAGAAGGAGAAAGCCGCTGAAGTGCGCCATAGATCCAACAGCAAACAGAGCGTCAGAGGAACAGAAGCAGGAATCTGGTGTGTGACTCGCAGCTGGCTGCATACACGACCATCGGCTCCGAAGAAAATTTCTGAATGAACGTGTAGTATTTCCTCGCCTATATACCCGTATGTCCGGGGGCGGGGTATGCAAATACTGTTCGCCAACTTCTCATTGGCCTTTTTTCATAGATCAGAGGGATATTCGGCGCTCAAGAGAGACCCCTAGTGTCGCTTCTTCGACACAACGGCGAAGTGAGCGACAGACGGGGAACCATAGATCACAACGCTCTCTTGAATAGGCTTGAGAATTATGTTGGCATTTGTGGACTTGCATCAGCATGGTTTAGGTGCTAATTAACTGACCGCTACCACTTTGTCTGTGTAAACGAGGAATCATCAAATCAAACAAAAGTTAAGTATGGAGTGCCACAGGGATCAGTTTAAGGGCCTCTGCTTTTCTCCTTATGTATGCTTCCCCGAGGAGATATTATCAGGAATCATGAAATAAGTTTCCACTGTTATGCTGACGACACCAAACTTTCACAATTCTTCAAATTATCAGTGTATCAATGAAATGAAAGATTGGATTGCAAGAAATTTCCTTCTACTAAACAGAGGTACTAATTATTGGACCACAAACCTCTAAAAATAAGCTGCTAAAATATAATTTGACTCGATGGATGTACTGTTACATCATCTTCTATAGCAAAGGACTTAGGTGTTATATTTGATACCAGTCTGTCCTTTGAAAATCAAATTACCAATGTTTGTAGAATAGCATTTAAGGTGGGAGCTACCATACTATTTAAGGACCCTTATTTTGATGGGTATATACATGTCCGGGTGAGTCTGGGTTCTTCAATTCCTGGCATTTCCATTTAGTTTCCATTCAGGTATGCTGAGGTGCTGCTCACTGTTTAATAATGCCAACATCTCGAGGCAAAAAATGCTGATGTACTGTTTTGATTAGAGCGGAGCTGGTGGCATGCGCGTTGTGGTGAGTTTGTGGCAGAGGTCGCTTTCAGGTATGTCTGGTATTTCTTAAATCTCTAGATTGCATATTGTGGAGGTATTTATTGTTTTATGTTCACAGTAACAGCAGCCTTAGCAGGTGGGTGAATGATGGTCTGTACACTGAGCCACAGGTCTTGTTGTGAACAATCAAACAACTTTGCGTCTGGTGGTTGCTCAACCAAATTGTAAGTACGCCTCTCCCTTTTTCACATCAGGGCTTGGCAGATGTAATTTAACTGTCTTTTTGTTAAGGTAAGCGTGGGCATTTGTTTTTGCTGCTTGTTCACTGGCAATTGTTTTGCTGTTATGCTTTGCGGCTCGCTTGGGCAGTCCGGTTATGAGCCTCATGTTCACTGTGCTGCATATCAGCTCCGTTTGTGTAGTTTGTTTCCCCTTTATGCTTTGTGCTGTGTCTTTTTTCTTTTTTTGTTTTCTTTAATTGTTGCTTTAGTGTCACGTTATCTTGTGGCTATTGTTTTATTTAATTTTATTTTTTAGGTTGAGTAAATTTGTTTTGTGACCACATATAGTGTGAGAGGTGGTTTGTTAAATTGGTGCATGACTCTGCCTCAAACCTGTTATTTCAGGTTAGTATTTCCCACACTTTCACTTTGCATGACTCTGCCTCAAACCTATTATTTCAGGTTAGTATTTCCCACACTTTCACTTTACAATTGATGTGGTGTATGTTGTTGTGTTATTGTATATTGTTATTTCTGTGTAATCCTGGTCTAATTTGTGTTTCTCTTTTCTCCAGGAGCCAGTGAGGACTTTTTGGGGAGCAGGGGAGGCTAGCTGTCTTGATTCAGTGGTGCGCTTCACAAGTGTGTTAAGTTTGCCGACACAACTTTATGGTTGGTTTGAATTTGAGGTGGGTTTGGATAATCTCCTGAGTCGGCTGGCCTGCCTTGCTCCTGCTAAGCCTGGCCCTAGAGAATTGTTTGTTGTTTTTAAATATTTATTGTGCTTCAAGGGAGAGACAACCTATAATTGTATGTTTTTGTATTGACATGTAAGTGTCAATAAAATGTATATTTTTGTATTGATACTCACGTCTCCCTTTTGCTTATTTCTTACCATTGTGCCCTTTATTGGGAGTATTTCCCATGGATCTCCCCCAGGGTGGCGTAATCGGGTTTAATTTAATTTTGATTCACGTTTCCCTCCAGTTGGGAATGCCACAATTGGATCTGTTGTAGTGCTAATTATATAAAGGCGGGTGCACACTGTAAGTTTTTAACCACGATTCTGCCATATGAGACACATTTTGGGAATCCTTAAGGATTTCCATCGTCGCAGGGCAAAATCGGCAATCTTACAATGTTCAGTGTAACATGTTCACAGATGGCCGATTAATAGCCATTTCGATGATCTTCAGCCTCTGACAAATTTCTGGAAGTGACAGAAATTTAGAATCGTAGCTAAATAGCGTGTGACTGCTATTATGAAAATAAAATTGAAATTAAAACTATTGCATTTTCTCATTTTTTTATTTTGTATTTTTAATGCATTGTTAGATAATTTTGTCATGTAATGTATTTGTTTTATTATTCTTGATCTGCAATCCCCATCTCGATGCGACTCAGCTGAGGGAAGAAAGAAATGACACAGAGACCTGAGCTATCAAATCCTTCTTCCACGTTTATTTGTGCAGCACACCATTATATACCTCCATCAGTGCTCAAACTGTCCACAATAGGAAGGAGAGGCTGGACTGAGGGCTTGTAGTCCTGTTGTGAGGCAGGTCCTTACCAGACATCACAACGTCGCCTATGGTTTTTTATGGGCAAAAAACTGCACCTTTGCTAGACCAGACAGAACTGACAAAAAGTGCTCTTAACTGACAAGCCACAGTTTTGTCAAACCAGAGGTGATGGTCGCGTTTGAATGAGGAATGAGCCTTACACTGAGGCCTGTACTCTGGAGCAGGAATGATTTGGAGGTGGAGGGTCCGTCATGGTCTGGGGCAGTGTGTCAGAGCATCATCGGTATGAGCTTGTTGTCATTGCAGGCAATCTCAACACTGTGCATTACAGGGAAGACATCCTCCTCCCTCATGTGGTACCTTTCCTGCAGGCTCATCCTGAAATGACCTTCCAGCATGACAATGCCACCAGCCATACTGCGCGTTGTGTGCATGATTTCCTGCTAGACAGGAATGCCAGTGTTCTGCCATGGCCAGCAAAGAGCCCAGATCTCAATCTCATTGAGCATGTCTGGGACCTGTTGGATGCAAGTACCTTGGTGGAAGAATGGGGAATGTTCAGTTTATGTCTTAGTTGTTGAATTTTTTATGTTCATACAAATATTTAAACATTAAATAAAAGGTAGTTCACTCAAAAATAAAATTTCTAGGCATGATAACTGACTTGGACATGAATATGAATCCCACTCCGGTCATATAGTAACCATGTTTAATTTTGTGGTTACTAAGATTACAAAATTCCATATGATACTAAGTTTATTGTAATAAAACCATGGTATTGTTTTTATGGGAAGATTAGGGTAAGGTTTAGGGGTAGAAGTTTGGTGTAAGGTGTCTGTGGGACTCTAAATAAGCACAATAAACATGCTGCTGTGATGCCTCTATACTGGTGTGGCAGATCACAATTCTTTTCTGAAGGAGGAAGCGAGGGCAGAGTAAAATGTCCAAATTAAATCTTTATTTCACACACTTAGGTCTGTCTAACACAAAGAGTCTTCTTTTCAGCACAACTCATAAATTTACAGATTATCTCTGCTGCGTGTGTCTCTCTCCCCTCCGGCAGTCTGGACTGCCCTTTTAACTCCATCCAGCTCTCACTGCAACACAAAACAGCTGTTAGAGGTGATTTCCCACAGGTGTCATTCCTTACCACTCTTCCTCTCTCGGCCTCTCTCTCCACAGACATCACTTGGCCATGCCCACATCATCACATACCCCCATCGCCTGACTCAGGCCAGAGAGCCATCTAGCCTGTCACTTATACCACCCCCCCCCCCCCCCCACCCTCGTTCAGAGGATTCTGTCCATGAGCCACTGCAATGTAGGCTCCAAACAAACTCAACGCAAGTGTCATCTGAATTAGTGTAATCTGGACGGTGTGGAAAATGCCATCTTTACACAGGACATGGGAGTTAAAGGGATCAACCAATATCCCTTTTTTTAAATCCAGTGTCGAATAAATGCAAGCCACCCCTGCCGATTGAGCAGCACATCAATCCGAGACATCAGGTATGCATCAAATTTAGACACCGCATTGACTTTTCTATAATCCATACAGAACCAGACCACACCATTGCTTTTCAGAACCAAAACTACCAGACTGGCCCAGTCACTGTGGGAATCTTCTATTAACCACATATCCAGCATGGCCCTTAATTCTTCCCAAACCACTTTTTTTGTGGTCGGGTAATCAGTAGGTATGACTGCATACCACTTCCCCGGGGTCATCTCAATATGGTGCTCAATGAGATTCGCATGAGTGGGAACACATCTGAGAATTCTCCTTGGAACCAGGCAACATTTGTGATTTGGGATATTGAGAGGAGCTCTCCTCAAGTGACCAGAATGACTCAATCAGTGGCTTTTAAGTTCACCTCTGGTCCAAGCTCCTCCCTCTCCAGAACCACAATCACCAATGTCATGGGAACCGCCTCTCTCCACGTGTTAGGAGGTTGAGGTGGTAAATCTGATGTGCTCCGCCTCTATCCATTTGTTTCACCTCACAATGGATTTCCCCAACTTACCATGTGACCTCAAAGTGTCCTTGCCACTTGGCGAGTAATTTAGGGCTCGATGTGGGCAGCAATACATGGACTTTGTCTCCTGATGTAAATGCCCGTAGCGAGTACCCCTTTTATGCAGCCGGAGCAAATTCTCTTGTGTTAATTGCTCCACTGTGTGGAGTTTTTCTCTCAGGTTAAGAACATATTGAATTTAGTTTTTGCTGTTTTAAGGTCCCTACTCCCAATTTTCCCATAGGATGTCGAGCATAATACAATAGTTCAAATGGAGAGATCCACGAGAAGGCTTGTGATACCTCTCATACTGCAAATCATAGGGGCTCGAGCCAGTTGTCCCAAGTTTGAGCATCTTCGTGTATGAACTTCCGAATCATATTCTTTAGGGTCTGATTAAATCGTTCAACCATGCCATCCGTTTGGGTGTGTTAAACACTGGTCCGAATCGATTTAACCCTCTGGGGTCGACGGACACACTGGGCATACAGATAAGTGTAAGACATCATTAGAGACTATAAAGGGTCTACTTTTATTTGTGTACACTCACAATAACAACAAAACCTTGTGCTTTTGTAAAATAAAGAAAATAAAAAGGGTGAGCTGTAAGCAGTCTCTGGGTTTGCGAGCATATATCTGAAACACGTCACAAAAATGAACAATAACTCCGTGAATACTTATCACACAAACATGAAACATATGTCTAAAGAAAGCTTAAAATGTCTACTTTTAAATAAAACAATTCTTGTCCTGCAATGTAATCTGTATGAAACAAAGCGATGTACAGTTTTCCTGGCTCAGCTAAATTATCTTTAATGTGATCCCACCCACCAGCAAAGCGCGCCATTCATATGGTAATGTACTGAGACGATCAATACAAATGGTAAACGCCCCCGACTTTGTCTTCAAAACAACAAGTTCGTTCATTTTTCTGCATGTTTGAAAGACAGCACGATACACACGTGAGAAAACTCCTGGATATTGACGAAGAGTTTCAATTTTCCTCAGAAGTAGAGCGGGAATCCGATGAACATTTGCATTTTGAAGAGAGACTTGATCCAGCTGAGGATACAATTTCGGATGTGTAAGTCATTTAGTTTTGCTATTTTATATAAACATGTACATATTTTACTAGTGGGACTGTTTCCAGATTTGCCAGCCAGGATTCAGAGTATTGACATTTGAAATATGACTCCTAATAAGCAAGTTTTAGAAACATTTAAATGCTGTATGTATGCTGTATGATATAAATATGATATGTAATATGATATAAAAAATAATATGAATGTTTAGATTATATTTTATCTAGTGTTTATGCTGCCTCATTATCATCAATGCTTGTGCTTGCAAATATGTGTTCAGGTTAAATGAGTAAAATGCACTTTAAATATGCCCATATTAGAAAGTCAGCATATTATTTTATTTCTGAAGGATCATGTGACACTGAAGACTGCAGTAATGATTCTGAATATTCAGCTTTGATCACAAATTGCATTTTACAATATATTCAAATAGAAAACTGTTCTTTTAAATTGTAAAAATAGTTCAAAATACCACTGTTTTTACTGAATCATGACAATAAGAGTTGTGCAGATCAGTGAAGTGCATCACAGTTCAACCAGCCAGTCATTTTGGTGAGGTCTAGTCCAAGTCCAAGGTTCAGGCAATGGCATATGATGTATCCGATGTCTTATGGTTGGAGTTCATCAGTTCATCCTTTGAAGTCCATTGTAATCAACCGAAGTGATGTTTTGCCAGCACCGGCTGCATTTAGTCGTCATCACTCAGAGAAATGTAGCAGATAAATCCAACCCGAAGCAAGATTGGAGCTGGATCCAGCCAGTTCTGGTGACCTCAGTATTGGTGTCCCGAGGTTGAGGCGTAGGTGCCATTCAAATTATTGCAGAGTTATAGATCATGATCAATGTTTCTGGTTTCTAGTCTTTAGTTTAGACTTAAACTGAGTGAGGGTGTCTGCATCTCGAACAGTGTTAGGGAGACTATTACATAGATTAGGAGCCAAATATGAAAAGTATCTACCTCCTTTTGTGGATTTTGATATTCTAGGAACTATTAACAGGCCAGAATTTTGCGATCGTAATGAACGTGATGGAATATAGCATGGTAGAAAATCACTTAAGTACAGTGGAGCTAGATCATTCAAAGATTTGTATGTAGTTAACAGAATTTTAACAGGTAGCCAATGTAACAACGATAAAATGGGGCTAATATGATCATATTCATTGGTTCTAGTCAGCTCTCTGGCTGCTGCATTTTGAACCAATTGAAGTTTATTTATTGAACTTGCAGGTCATCCTCCCAGTAATGCATTACAATAATCTAGTCTTGAGGTCACGAATGCATAAATTAGTTTTTCAGCATCAGCAACAGAGAGCATGTGTTAGCAATATTTCTTAGGTGGAAGAATGCTGTTTTAAAACATTGGTAATTTGATTTTCAAAAGACAGATTGGTATGAAATATAACAGCTAAGTTCTTCGTTGTTGAAGACAATGTAACAGTACATCCATCAGAGTCAAATGATATTTTAGGGGCTTGTTATTAGAGGTTTTAGGTCCAATAATTTGTCGGACCTGAGTAGAAGAACATTTCTGGCCATCCAATCTTTGATTTAAAATATACAATCTGCTAATTTGGAGAATTGTGAAATTTTGTCAGGTTTTGAAGTAATATAAAGTTGGGAATCGTCAGCATAACAGTGGAAACTTATTCCGCAATTCCTGATAATATTTCCCAGGGGAAGCAAGGAGAAAAGCAGAGTCCCTTAAATTGATCCCTGTGGCACTCCATACTCACCTTTTGTTTGGTTTAACAATTCCTCATTTACATAGAAAAATTGGTAGCTGTCTGCTAAACAGGACATAAACCATGCTAATGCAAGTCCACAAATTCCAGAAATGCAGCCGCAATCATATGATAAGAGTAAGTCATTTGTAACTCTGATAAGTGCAGTCTCTGTACTGTGATTAGGCCTAAATCCTGACTGAAATTGTACATATATACTATTTCTCTGTAGAAATTAACATAGTTTGGAGGACACTACCTTTTCTAGTATTTTTGACATAAACGTGAGATTTGAAATCAGTCTATAATTAGCCAAATCTCCAGGATCAAGTTGTGGCTTCTTAATAAGTGGTTTGATAACTGCCATTTTAAGTTTCTTGGGACATGTCCTAAGGAGAGCAAAGAGTTAATAATATTAAGAAGAGGTTCTGAGATTACAGGGAATACATCTTTTAAGAGCTTAGTTTGTATTAGATCTAACATACATGTTGAAAGACTTCAAGATATTGATATTCATTGCAATTTGACAGGTGTCATTCATAAGAACATGAATTTGTCATTCTTTTAGTTATGATTGTTTCCTTTCGATATGTTCTTACTAAAAAGTTCTGGTGCTCAATTGTAAAATAGTACTCCTCTAGTCTAATATCAATAGGAGTTTTTATTCCTTTTTGTGTAATGATACAATTGCCTTAGTTTTCCCTGAAGGAGGAAGTAAATGATGACACCAACAACAACAACTTACATTTAACTCTTATTGAGCTAAAACTATCCTGCCTCTAGCTTAAACAGGCCTGCAACAACATTTTAGTTACATCTATTTATCTTGGCAAGATGACAAAGGTAGGCCTTGAGATACACAAAACACATTACTTTGTATTAATAAACTAATAAACAATATCCGGTACCATATTATGATATAATTTTAGACATGGTAAAAAAAACCTAACCTGTGTTGTTACCTTAAGAAGCTTATTCTACCTGATCTAACACTAAAACTTTTGTTGGTGTAACCTAATGCTTTCATATTGATTCAGTGATTTTAAATAATATTTTGACTTAATCCAGTTAGTATAGATGTTACCAGATGAATTAGATTTTTTTTCAGTGCAGTACACAATGCTTTACATTCATATAGAGAGGAAAATATTTTTTTATTCCGGCCACAAAAAACAGACGTAACAGTTTGCCACTTAAGGAAATGATTTCTTTTTACATACTCAGTAAAAGTGTGATGCTACAAGCATCCATGCTTATAGTTATCTTCAAATGTCTTGGACCCATCAATCTACCAAATGTAGGTGTGTTCACAATTGTATTTTTTTTTTATCCTCCCAATGTCTTCCCAGTGTTGTAAAGTAGATGCTGAGAAAATGTAATGCAAGAATTGTGGAATTGTGTACTGTTTTCAAACAGTATTTCTTGTTCTCCAATGAGTGGAGCCTATATCAGGATTAAATTACACATTTTCAGCATCTATCCTAGAAACAGGTAATGTTTTTAAGTGAGCTCTTGTTTCATTGAGAGTCTTTCATTTCTTATGGGGCTCAGATGGGGCTAGAAAGAGGTTGTGGTTATATTTGGGATATACTAAAGTAATCAGGGTACAAGTATTAAACTTGCGTGGCTATAAGTGGTGCCCTGACCCGAAGAACCAATCGACTAGCCGTTCCAGTCCAGCCTCGCACTCACGGCGGCCCAGGAAAGCATAGCGGACATCCGTGTGTCAGCCTCAGACTGGAATGCAGGCCCAAAGGTGGCAGCCCAGACGAGTCGCCACTGTGACACTCTTCGATGCAGCGGCGCAATCATCATCCAGCTTGTGGGGTCCGAATGAGACAACGGACTGGACGTGAGGTGAAACGGGATTGCATCGGACCCAGACGGGAAGCAAACAAGCGTTCGTGGGGATTTACCCACCGAAACCGAGCCAGTTGCTCTCCACAAATCGCCCTCATTGCCGGCCGCACTGGCCTTAATCCTGGGAGAAAGCCACGATCACAACATTGCAATGTGAATATAAACCATTCATAAATGCTGCCTCCTTGTGATCGCATCCTGAAAAGGACGTTCAATGCCTGCTGTGTATTGATCTTTTGTGAATGAAAATACTCTCTTTTAGAGGGTAAAGATACTTCTCTTTTAGAGGTATACACTCTTTTACAGAAGCGCTGTCGAAGCGCCCAGGGGCGTGGACTGCACAGCGTGCATTAAGGGAGAAAGCCGCTGGTAACCTGCCGTAGATCCAACAGCAATGCTCTGATAGAGGTGAGTTGAACAGTAGTGAGACTTAGATGTGAAGAAAAAATCTGACTGACAGACACACACCCGCTTCCCTTTATACCCGTATGTCCGGTGGCGGGACATGCAAATTCTGTCTGCCAATTTCTCATTGGTCTTTTCTCAAGTTCAGAGGTACGCGAGGCTCTCAAGAAAGACCCCTTGTGTCACTACATTCGACACAACGTCAAGTGAGTGACAGAAGGGGAAAGAAAGTATAGCATCTAGTTTCTTGAGTAAGCAGGTGAAATTAATCATATACTGTATACAGGGTTGGGAGGGTTACTTTTGAAATATTCCACTACAGATTACAGAATACATGATTATGAGAATACATGCTGTAAAATGTAATTTGTAAATTAATCCATTAGATTACTCAAGATATGGTTTTTGCCCTAATATCAAAGGTCTTACTAGAAAAATGTATAATGTGTAAAGATGACAATTTACACAAGGTTTATTTCTATTTCTTCTGCGCCAAACTTACTCGTATGAATGTAACATATCTTAAAAAAGTGTTTAACCACTGTTCAAACGCACTTTGGATCGCATCATTTATATGTATAAATGTTTTCCATCTGAAAGGATTAAATATTAAATGAAACAAATGACAATGAAATGCAAAGTAATCTCTTCAGAAATCAAAATACTTTTTTTAATGTAACTGTATTCTAATGGCCAATGATTTAAATTGTAACTGTAGTGGAATACAGGTACTTATATTTTGTATTTTAAATGCATAATCCTGTTACATGTATTCTGTTACTCCCAAACACTGACTGTATATGACAATAATATATAGTGACAATTATTGGCATACAAAAGTCAACTTGTATGATATTTAATATTAAGAATCAAAGACCAAAGATGTACTATTCATCTGAATGTAACGAGGCAGGCAAAAAAAATTAGATTTTGTATTAATCTTTTATTAACAAAAAACCTCGGAATAAAGAAAAACCACAGGGAACTTAGCACAGATGCAATATATGACAAATTGACTGGGGAAAACAAGGGCTTAAATACACTAGGGAAAACAAGAAACACCTGGGGAAATAATCAGGGAATGGGAAACAATCAGGGAAAAACCAATCAAAAAAATTAAACTACAAAAGGACTATAAAAACCAAACAGGAACTAAACAAGAACTTCAACATAAAAGCACAAAACAAAAGTCAACAGGGAATCCTGGAGACGTGGAAGGCGGAGCCAAGGAGGACTCCGGGGGCGAAGACGTGGAAGGCTCAGGAGGCGGAGACGTGGGAGGCTCAGGAGGCGGAGACGTGGGAGGCAGAGCCCTGGAAGGCTTGGGAGGCGGAGCCGTGGAGGGCAGAGTCTGGGAAACAGAAGCCCTTCTTCTCCTCCTCTGGACGGATGAGTCTGGCAACGCTGGCTCTGGGACGGATGAGTCTGGCAACGCTGGCTCTGGGACGGACGAGTCTGGAAACGCTGGCTCTGGGACAGACGAATCTGGCAACGCTGGCTCCATGTTGGGTCAGTTATTCTGTAACGAGGGAGTCAAAAAATTAAGATCTTAGTGCAGCTTTTATTAACAAGAAAACTCGGAATAAAGAAAACCACAGGAAACTTAGCACAGAGCATCACAAAACATGCAATAACTGACAAATTGATTGGGGGAAACAAGGGCTTAAATACACTAGGGAAAACAAGGCACACCTGGTGAAACAATCAGGGAATGGGAAACAATCAGGGGAAAACCAATCCAAAAATTAAACTACAAAGGACTACACAAACCAAACAGGAAACAGGAACTAAACAAGAACTTCAACATAAAAGCACAAAAAAAAAAGTCAACACGGAATACGTGACACTAAAAATGTAATTTTGCACACTTGCACAATTTACTTGCACTTTTCACAACCATATAACCTCTGTGTATTGTACAGAGATGTATACACATATTCACTTATATGTGTGCCATTCTTGTTTATTCTATTTTAAGATTTATGTTTCTAATTTCTATTCTTTAGTCAAAAATGTTCATGTTATTTCTTATTATATGTAACTGTTAGATGATTGTTGGACACACAATGTAAAACTTTCTTTGTACAGTTACCCTGATTGCTTGAACTTACAAATTAGATGATGGGATTTGATTTAGTTTGCTTCAATTTGGACATTCAGTTTTAACAGTCACATCCTGTTTCATTTGGAAATCTAACACCCAACAACTTACAGGGATATAATATTATAAAATTTAGGATGTAAAATATTAAAAACAGTTTTTAAAAAACATTTTTTTTTTATAAGGAATCTATCAGGTAATACCACAGACATTATCATTAAGTAAATACAATTTTTGCTATTCATCAGAAGCACACTCAAGCTAGAAGATGTGTTTAATGTGTTTGGTCAGAGCAGTAGGTGTCTTAGTGCCGCAGCTGTGACAGCTGCTCGCTGGCATGAGAATACCCAGTTGGATGTTCGAATACTTCTCGGAAGTGAGTGTAGAACGTATTAACTGACTGGGAAAATGGACTGCACTGCAAAGCTTTTCCAGTCAGAAGGGAGATTATGTATGTGATCTTCGATCTCTCCATGGGTAATTGGTTGGGCTGCATCTCAAATGCCATTGAAAATTGGAGCAGGAAGCCATTACACTCATCTGCAGAGCCAGAATAGTACATCGGTGTAGCCAGGGGGCTGGTTGGAGATAGGACTGAGGGAGCATCAGATAAGGAAGCCCCAGGTGTGAAGTTTGTTGTTGGTGCCACTGCGATTCCAGCTCCAGTGCCCATAACACAGAATCTAAGGTGTGTTTAATTTGTTGCAACATATCCCCATGGCTTTGTAACAGCTGTTTGTGAGTAGCGAGGGTTGGCTGTGATGGACCAGTTCACGCTGGGTCCATTTAAACAGTGTAGTCTTCTGTCAGGAACGAAGATGTAGACGGTCAGAATTAATAACCCAACTGCAGGAATCTTTAATGAAGTTCAACATGAAGAAAAATAACAAGGACACAAGAAATAAAACTGCACACAGAAATAGAAATAATAACAAGCTCTATTTGAAGAGCAACGCAATCTGAGTACATAGAGACAAGACTAGACAATGTGTGTGAACTAAAGGAGAGTATATATAGAGTCCTTAATGGTACTGGACATAGGTGTAGCTGATAATTTAATGATTATGAAGTTAGAATGTTGGCTAGTTGGAGTGGGTGATGGCAGATGATGTGGATTCTAACGGGGGCGTGACTTATATACAGAATCAACTTTAACCCCCATTAAGAACAGAATCCACAATTACTACCACAGTTTTTACTCTCTATATACTGTCATCACTGAGAGCCTTCCAAAAAGGACAAATACATGTCCCATTTCTTACCATATACATCCAATCTGCCAAGCTGCTTATATGACATCTTTTCAAATGCCGCCACACTGCCCAATTCAGTGAACCATTCTTGAAATGAGGGCGCACCAATTGACTTCCATCCTCTAAGAATTATCTGTCTGCCAATCATTATACTAGTTTGGACACAGCTTTTTGTATATTTGTCACCTACTTTAATGACCGCCCCATCACCCAAAATACATAGTCTGGGACAGAATGAGATTTTAATATCTAAAACCTCACAGATAAAATTCTGGACTCTAACCCAGAATTCTTGAATCTTAGCGCAAAACTGCAGAGCATGGGCTATGTCTCCATCCTCCAACTGACATCGCCAGCAGGTCGATGTGTCTTTTAAACAAGCCTAAACAATCTAGAGGGAGTCCAGTAGAAACTATGCAAAATCTTAGACTAAATAAGGCATACACTTGCATCCCTAGACATAGTTTTAACTTTTTCGTTTTTATTCTTTTCCCATCCCCATCCTCCAATGCCAATTTAAAATCTCTTTCCCATAACCTCTTAAAAGCTGTTAAGGCCCCGTCACCAAGGAGTAATAAACTGAAACTTCATGCCACTTTCCAAAGGCCGTGAGCACCATACATCCTGAGGGGGACTTCCCTTTGGAGCAGTCGCGAGACGAAACCCTCAAGCACGCCTTCGACCAAGTGAGAGAAATCAATGGACAACAACTCTGGCCGGACATCGCCCTTTCATATCTCTATTTTTCCATTATAAATGAGCGGTGGTTGTACAGAGTGATGCAGGACAAAAGAAAATACAACTCCGCTTTTGATACCACGGAGCCGTCGGGAAATGGTGTTCCAGACGGCTCATTATAATCCCATAGGGGGTCACTTCGGAGAAAAAAAAAAAAATACACCATCTAATAGCCCGTTTTTATTGGCCAGGCATTGGTGGCGATGTCCGTAGGTGGTGTGCGACATGCCGCGAATGTAAGCTGGTAAATCCACTGGCCACCCCAAAAGCGCAATTGCGCCCCCTTCCACTGATCGAGGTCCCCTTCGAGAGAATTGGGATGGACCTCGTTGGGCCATTAGAATGGACAGCACACAGACATCGCTTTGTATTGTCATTCGGGGAGAATTAGATGCAATGCTCGATATGAGTGTAATAGAGGAATCCCACAGCGATTGGTCCAGCCCAGTTGTTCTAGTGCTTAAGAGACACGGGTCAGTGTGGTTCTGTGTGGATTATAGGAAAGTCAACGCGGTGTCTAAATTTGACGCATAT
The DNA here is from genome assembly GCA_032164185.1 of Moxostoma hubbsi. Lineage (NCBI taxonomy): Eukaryota > Metazoa > Chordata > Actinopteri > Cypriniformes > Catostomidae > Moxostoma > Moxostoma hubbsi. Next base: position 19,949,890 of record JAVLUX010000024.1, read on the forward strand.
CCAATGCCTAGTGTTGATGAGTTACATGATCGGTTTGGCACTGCTCGATTTTATTCGACATTTGAATTAAATTGTTGCTGACTGATCTCACTAAAAAGGGAGCTCTAGACCCAATCCGCTTTTACATTCACCCGATTTCTCTCTCCCTTTTGTTTTACAGACGGACGCTTCAGACAGGGGGCTAGGGGCGTACTCTCACAGGTGATGGAGGGGGAAGAGCGTCCGGTGCTGTACATTAGCCGCAAGCTCTCATTGAGGGAGACTAAGTACAGCACCATAGAAAAAGTACGTCTTGCCATCAAGTGGGCAGTCCTCACTCTCCGATACTACCTGTTGGAGCAGGCCTTCACCCCCTGTTCGGATCACGCTCCACTACAGTGTCTCCACCGCATTAAAGACACCAACACATGGATTACACGTTGGTATCTGGCTCTTCAGCCATTTAAGTTAAAGGTGGTCCACAGACCAGGAGCACAGATGGCGGCTGCCAATTTCCTTTCCAGAAATAGGGGGGGAGTGGGAGTGGTAGGCAGTCCGGATTTCACCCCGGCCTGAATCGGGCAGTGGGGATATGTGGCAGCGGGGGCATGGTCAAGTGTCCGGAGAGAGAGAGAGAGAGAGAGAGAGAGCGGGTAAGGGCGCGTGCACCTGACCTGAGCTAAATTATGTTTAACACCTGTTTCTGATTACAGTAAACACAGGGAGAAGCGGCATAAAAGAGCCACATAGCCAGCAGACAAAAGGAGAGAGTCTGGATCATAAAGTTTATCGTGAACCTGAAGTATTGAAAAGACAAATGTCTATTGTGAAGCTGAACCTTATTGCAAAGCTATATATAGTTATTGTGAAGCTGACATCTACTGTGAAGCTGGCGCGTTGTGACGCCCTGTAAAAGCCAAATAAAAGTCTACTGACTTGAGTTGAAGGAACCTGTTGAGAGGTGTCCTCCTTGGGATCTTCTACACTTATCAATGTGATGACTCCCCTGCTCTTACTCAAACCAGCACTACAAAACACATGCCCACCCCATGCCCTGCCAAGTTTTTCAGCTTCCTGTGGAGAAAGGTGTGTTTTCTTGAAGGAACACTGTATAAAGAATAAAGCTCGGAGGATTATCAAAGACTCCAGCCACCCGAGTTATGGTCTGCTCTCACTGCTGCCATCAGGCAGGCGGTATCGCAGCATCAGGACCTGCACCACCCGACTGCATGACAGCTTCTTCCCCCAAGCAATAAGAATTTTGAACACATGATCTCTCATGATCTACAATCAGCACTGCACTTTATTAATCTTCATTCTGTCAAATATATTCTCGCTCCCAATTCAGTTAGTGTATATATATATTTATACCCTTATCTAGTGTATGTGTATTCTACATTGTGTGTATTGTGTACATTTGATATGTAAATTGTTGTGTAAGTATGTGTACATTTGTTATGTAAATTGTGTTGTGTAAATATGTTGTTATTGTAAAGTGGTTTATGTCTCGTCACTGTCATTACTGCAATGTTGCTCGGAACTGCACACAAGACTTTCACCTACTGTTGCACTCGTGTAAACAGTAGTGTGACAATAAAGTGATTTGATTTGATTAAAAATGTTTTACTCTTTAGAAAAGATACCACCTTCCTTCTTTTTCTAGGGTGCTCCAGCCCATTAACATTCCACATGAAGAGAAATATTTTACCTATATTTAAGTGTGACTTATTGACAAGTAAATATAAATTGTGAACCCAAAATTATATTATATAATATTACATATATATTGGGTTGGGAGGGTTACTTTTGAAATGTATTTCCAACAGATTACAGAATACATAAAATACATAAAATAATGCTATAAAATGTCATTTGTAATGTATTCCATTAGATTACTTAAGGTAAGTAACATATTCTAAATACTTTGTATTAGCTCTTCAGCACTGGTAGATTTTTTCACTTGTTTTGACTATAAAATCTCTGCCAGTACAGTAAGACAAAATACACATGTTAAAAATACATTCTCTGAAAAACCTAAATATCTTATGCAGTGTTGTTTCTAAAACAAGATCAATCAAACTGATCTTGTTTTAAGGATGTTTATATATTTTTACAGGACAACAATACAATATTTATTATCAAGAATATGATTTTGAAAATATTTTGCCCTAATTTCAAGTCTTACTAAATAAATTAGGATCCAGCGTGAATTTTCTTCATAAAAAAATATGATCGTGCCTTGTAACATGTGCATGTAAAGTGGCTAGAAATAGTATTTTAGCTTAGAGTAAAGCTGACAATTTACACAAGGTTTATTTCTATTTCTTCTGCTCCAAACTTCTTTGCAAACTTCTCTGTACATCATAAGAAAGTGTTTCACCGCTGTTCAAATGCACTTTGGATTGCATCATTTATATGTATAAATGTTTTCCATCTGAAAGGACTAAATATTAAATGAAACAAATGACAATAAATTGTAAGTAATCTCTTCAGTAATCAAGATTCCTTTTTAATGTAACTGTATTCTAATTGCCAATTATTTAAATTGTAACTGTAGTGGAAAACAGTTACTTACATTTTGTATTTTAAATACGTATTCCTGTTACATGTATTCCGTTACTCCCCAACCCTGTATGTATAATATATATATATATATATATATATATATATATATATATATATATATATATATATATATATACACAGTGCATCTTGAAAGTATTCACAGCGCTTCACTTTTCCACATTTTGTTATGTGACAGCCTTATTCCAAAATGGATTAAATTCATTATTTTCCTAAAAATTCTACAAATAATACCCCATAATGACAACATTAAGTCAAGTCAAGTCAAGTGGTTTTTATTGTCGTTTCAACCATATACAGTTAGTACAGTACACAGCGAAATGAGACAAAGTTCCTCCAGGACCATGGTGCTACATAAAACAACATAGGACAAACCCAGAACCACATGAGACTACACATACTAAATAAAATACCTATAAAAAAAGTATGGGACAGTACAATAAATTACTAACAATGAACAGGACAATAGACACAGTAAGAGACGGTGCAGCGCCGACCAGTACACAGTAGTGCAAAAGATGACAGTTTCTAAAAATGCCAAATGTAAATATAACATACTATGAGATAGTGTTCTATGCACATAGCAGTTATTGTGGTAGCAGCCAGTTATAAAGTGACAATAATTAAAGTGCAACTCAGGACACGTGTGTGTGTGTCAAACCAGTCTCTGAGTATTGAGGATTCTGATGGCTTGGGGGAAGAAGCTGTTACACAGACTGGCCGTGAGGGCCCAAATGCTTTGGTACCTCTTGCCAGATGACAGGAGGGTGAAGAGTTTGTGTGAGGAGTGTGTGGGATTATCCACAATGCTGGTGGCTTTGCAGATGCAGTGTTTTTTGTAAATGTCTTTGATGGAGGGAAGAGAGACCCCGCTGATCTTCTCAGCTGTCCTCACTATCCTCTGCAGGGCTTTGCGGTCCGAAAGGTGCAAGTCCCAAACCAGGCATTGATGCAGATGCTCAGGATGCTCTCAATAGTAGGATGGGGGGTGGGAGATGTGCTTTCCTCAGCCTTCGAAGAAAGTAGAGATGCTAGTGGGCTTTCTTGGTAATAGAGCTGGTGTTGAGGGACCAGGTGAGGTTCTCCGCCAGGTGAACACCAAGGAATTTGGTGCTCTTGACGATTGATGTTCAGCAGAGAGTGGTCACTCTATGCTCTCCTAAAGTCAACATCCATCTCTTTTGTTTTGTTGACATTCAGAGACAGGTTGTTGGCCCTACACCAGTCCGTTAGCCGCGGCACCTCCTCTCTGTATGCTGACTTGTCGTTCCTGATGATGAGACCCACCACGGTCATGTCATCGGCGAACTTGATGATGTGATTTGAGCTGTGCATTGCTGCACAGTCATGAGTCAGCCGAATGAACAGCAGTGAACTGAGCACACAGCCCTGGGGGGGCCCCAGTGCTCAGTGTGGTGCTGGTGGAGATGCTGTTCCCGATCTGGACTGACTGAGGTCTCCCAGTCAGGAAGTCCAGGATCCAGTTGCAGAGGGAGGAGTCCAGGCCCAGCAGGTTCAGCTTTCCAATCAGGTGCTGGGGAATGATTGTGTTGAACGCTGAGCTGAAGTCTATGAACAGCATTCAAACGTATGAGTCCTTTTTATCTAGGTGGTTGAGGGCCAAATGGAGGGTGGTGGCAATGGCATCGTCTGTTGAACGGTTTGGATGATACGCAAACTGCAGTGGGTCTAGTGAGGGGGGCAGCTGGGTCTTAATGTGCCTCATAACGAGCCTCTCGAAGCACTTCATTATGATGGGTGTGAGTGTGACGGGACGGTAGTCGTTGAGGCAGGACACTGAAGACTTCTTTGGCATGAGGACGATGGTGGTGGCCTTGAAGCACGTTGGAATGACGGCACTGCTCAGAGAGATGTTGAAGATGTTGGTAAGAACATCTGCCAGCTGGTCTGCATATCCTCTGAGCACTCTGCTAGGAATGTTGTCTGGTCCAGCAGCCTTCCGTGGGTTGACTCTATGTAGAGTTTTCCTCACATCAGCCGTGATAAGACCTGGTCGTTGGGAGGAGGGGTGGTCTTCCTCGCCACCACGTCATTCTGCACTTCAAGCCGAGCGTAGAAATCGTTCAGCACATCTGGAAGGGAGGCATCTTTGTCACAGGCCACTGATGTTGTCCTGTAGTTGGTTATGGCCTGGATGCCCTGCCACATGCACCACGTGTCACCGCTGTCCTGGAAGTGACCGTGGATACTCCGGCCGTGTGCGAGCTTTGCTGATGGCCCGGGACAGTTTCGCCCTCGCTGTTCTTAGGGCTGCCTTGTCACCTGCTCTGAAGACAGAGTCTCGGGTCCTCAGCAGCGCGTACACCTCCACAGTTATCCACGGCTTCTGGTTGGAGCGTGTGGTGATGGTCTTGGAGAAAGCGACATCATCAATGCACTTGCTGATGTAGCTGGTCACTGATGCTGTGTATTCCTCCAAGTTGGTAGAGTCGGCATATGTTGCAGCCTCCCTGAGCATGTGCCAGTCAGTACACTCAAAACAGTCCTGAAGAGCAGAGATGGCTCCTGCTGGCCAGGTTTTCACCAGCTTCTGAAGCGGTTTTGTGCATCTGACGAGCGATCTGTATGCTGGAATTACCATAACAGAGATGTGGTCTGAGTAGCCGAGTCCACATACTGATGGAATTTAGGGAGCACTGTCTTGAGATTTGCATGGTTGAAATCTCCGGCGACAATAAACAGTCCGTCAGGGTGAGCGTTCTGCAGTTCGCTCATAGCCCCATACAGTTCACAGTGTGCTTCCTTAGAGTGAAAGAAGTTTGTTTGAAATCTTTGCAAATTTTAAAAAAAAATTAAAATGAAAAAAAAAAAATCACATGTACATAAGTATTCACAGCCTTTGCCATAACATGAAAAATTGAGCTCAGGTGCATCCTGTTTCCACTGATCATCCTTGAGACGTATCTATAACTTGTAAATGTCACAGCAGTGCTGATATAGGGCCATAATGTAGGGCACTCTTGCTCATGTGATATTGCTTAAAAATATATATATATATTCTTTCCTCGTAACAAACCATGCCATTAAACTGTACATAAATGTGTTTAATAAAATAAAAATCAATTCAATTCAAGTTTATTTATAAAGCACTTAAGAACTGTATTTCCTGTTAGTTTTGTTTAGTAGTCTTTTGAAATTCTCATTAGAATTAAAATTTTCCCCTGATTTTTTTCCCCAGGTGTTCCTCATTCCCTTGTTTGCCCTTGTATTTGTAAGTCCTTGTTTCCGCTGGTTTCTTTGTCAGTCTTTACATGTGTTGTCATGTTCTTTGCCCTGTTCCCTGTGTTTTGTTTCCTTTTATTCTGTTGCCTTGGTCATCTTTGTTTTATTAAAAGCTGTGTTTAGATCCTCATTTCATATCTGCCTCGTCACAGGGTGCTAAAGTAGTTAGTCTGATGGCGAAAGTTCAGAAAATGGGCTTAAATCTCCAACGTTAAGCCAAGTCTCCGTACTAAATAAGAAATCCAGATTGTATGATAAAAATAAATTATTAAAATTTTTGTAACAGATCTAGCATTGATTAATGCTAATGTCACTGAATTAGAGTCAGTGAAATGATGATTATTTCGGTCCTTACCAATGACAATCTGTACTCCATATAGTAAAGATTATTGAGGTTTATTCCTTTGTCTGATATCTAATATTTAATCGTAACAGTCCGCAGAATCACCCTACACAGAAGAGAATAACCATACTGTAGACCAGGGCTGGACTGTGAAAAGAAATTGGCCCGGGATTTTACATAGCAACTGTCATTATGTGCGTTTTGTGGTCCATTCTGCATAACGCAGTGTCTCATTTTAGCTTATTGCCCCCAATTAGGCATGTTTCGTGGCCGACCCACCGGCCCGCTCGGTTCTCCCGATGGCCAGTCTACCCCTGATTGGCCCCAAAGTGCGCCTGCCCACCGGGAAAATGCCCGGTATGCCAGATTACAGTCCAGCCCAGCTGTAGACTAGAACTCCTCAGTTCCATTCCAGTACTGTCCTCCATGAAAGTAAAATGATTACAAATCAAAGTGTCAAGCCCTCTCCTTACTCGGACGTGGATTCCAGCTCGTTTCCCACGCCGCCTGCTGCTATGGCGTTTCTTTCTCTAGTGGCTGGAAAATGGCAAGCATCTTCTGGTAAAAATAGCATGGATGGCAAATGAGAAAACCACTTTCCTTCAGAGTCCCGAAGACATCGTTCATAACAGATGAGTACATTTTTAAGTAAAGTATGATGATCATATACCAACTGTGAGCAAGCCGGAGAAATCATGAAACATATACAAAAATAATACACAAAACAGTTAAGGAGTGACAGCTTGCAGATAGACAACTTGACGCCGTCTTGCTCTGATAATGACATGAGTTAGCCAGAGAGGATACCCGAAGTGTTTTTATATAACCCACAAAGAGAATGAATGAGCAAAACAGCAAATCAACAAAGGGAGAAAAAGGAAAAAAAAAGAGAGAGTCAGCCATGAGCCAATGGGCAGACAAAAGAATGGCAAACCCTCTGAGGCTGCATCAGTAAAATGCACAATGTGTAGTCTGTATTGTTGATTGAGTGCAGACAAAATTCACTCCATTGATTTAATGAAAGCCATAGCTTGTTGTGGGCATGTAAAAGTCTTGCGTCCATCCTTGGCGTCAATTCTCAGTTTAGCAGGAAAAAGCAGTCCTTAGCTTCCCCTTCTACTAGTGCAGAAATTTTTTACACTTTTGAAACCATCCTACTTCGCTTGTGTCGCTCTAGCAAAGTCCAGAAAAACTATGATGTTTTAGTCCTCCCAGCACAACATGCCTTTTCCTTGCCACTCGTAAAAAAAGTCTCTGTCAACCGACCGCAAGAATCTTGCCAGGATAGATTGGGTTTTTTCAACTAATGTCAATCAAATTCGGAATACACCCCTCCAAAAACCTTACAATATCTTAACCTTTCTTTCCCTCAGGGATTCCAACAAAACTAGCATTATTATGTCGCTTTTGGTTGACAATTCACACAAGGACAATGATAACACCACTCAGCCAAAACAATTTCTGCTCACGGACACAATCTCAGCTGAGCCCTGCCCACAAAGCTCACCACAGACAGACTGTGACATATTAGAACTGCTCCAAGATTCAGCACCCAAGGACGACTTTCTGGAAAACACCCAGGGAGACCAGGACAGCATATTACAGCCGATAACACCACAGCAACAGCCCCTCTCACCAGACACGTTATCCCTCTCTCCAGCATCTCCACATCTGTGCTTCTCAGAGAAAATGGAAGAACTGGTGTATGCTGGAACCAAACTATCTCACTCATTTGCTGCAAGCCCCCAGATATCAAGCAAAAAACGGCAGGCCCCTAAACCACCAAAGCCTGTGGGCAAAGCTCGCCCTCCCCCTCGTCCTGTGAGAGCTCTTCGGCCTCTGCCACAACGCAAGGGCTCACACCCTCCTCCATCTGCTCGAGGTGAACCAAAAACAACTGATACCAGCTCTCAGTGATATGTGTCGGGTCCCCGCTATGATAACAGTAACTTTCTCAAATGTTTACAAAACAAGTGGGAACCCAGTGTGCCTGTAACTTTCTCTATTGCTGTTCGATGTCATGATAGAAAGTCTAAGGCCTTCAAAAGCCATACAGCAAACCCATCCAATCTGGTGCCTATTACACGCCAAACTAAGATTGCTGTGGGGTCAAAAAGTAAGACTGTTAAGTTAGCACTTTTAAACATCCGCTCACTTAAAAATAAATCACTTCTAGTCAACGACTTAATAAGCACATACAACCTGGATTTTATGTTTTTAAATGAAACTTGGCTAGAAGACAGCTGTAGTGCATCAGTCCTTAATGAAACATCCCCTCCTAACTTTACTTTTCTGAGTGTCTGCAGAGAAGGCAGGAGAGGTGGGGGCTTAGCTGCTCTTTTTAAAGATGTCTATCAATGTAAGCAAATATCATTTGGGAATTACCCGTCTTTTGAATATCTGGGTATTGTCTTAAAAGGTGCTCCACGTGGTTTACTTATCATTATTTACAGGCCTCCAAAATACTCTCCAGCCTTTGCTGAGGACTTTACAGAACTGTTATCAACAATTACCTCAGAGTTTGACTGTTTTGCCATTGCTGGAGATTTTAACATTCACATAGATAATGCAGAAACCAATATGACAAAAGAAATCAAAACTGTTTTAAAAACGTTTGATCTGACTCAGCATGTACATGGACCCACACACAATCATGGACACACTCTAGATTTACTTATCAGTAAGGGTCTAAACATTTCATCGATTGTTATTAAGGATGTAGCACTGTCTGATCATTTCTGTATTTTCTTTGATATATTGATCTCTCCTGCCATTGAAGCTAGATCTGTGTCTGTCAAGAAGAGATGCTTAAATGAGAACACTAGTGTACTATTTATGAAGGCTATATCTTTAACACCAAGAATATCTGCTGACACTGTTGATTTTCTCCTTGATTCTTTTAACTCAAAAGTTAAAAGTGTAATTGATGAAATTGCTCCTGTGAAAGTGAGGAAGAAGAGTGGCAGTCAAAAAGCACCCTGGAGAAACTCAACAGCAGTGCAAAATATGAAAAGACAATGCAGAAAAGCAGAGCGCATTTGGCGGAAGACAAAACTTGTAGTCCATTATAATATCTACAAAGACAGCATCCATGCTTTTAATATGGAACTAGGCAAAGCTAGACAGTCTTTCTTCTCGAATATTATAAACAGCAACTTAAACAACACACGCACTCTATTTGCGACTGTTGAGAGACTGACAAACCCCCCAAGCCAGATTCCCTGTGAACTGCTCTCAGACAGCAAGTGCAGTGAGTTTGCTTCTTTCTTCTCTGAGAAAATAAATAATATCAGAAAGGTGATCAGCACATCCTTGAGTTGTGCTGGGGTCAGACAAATCAAACCACAACCTGAGAAAGTGGTTACTTTGTCTGACTTCAAAGAAATTGATGGCAAAATTTTGGAAGAAACCGTACGGCACCTTAAAACATCAACCTGCGCCCTTGATGCACTTCCAACATCTTTTTTCAAAAGTGTGTTCAACTGTTTAGAAGCAGATCTCCTAGAAGTGATAAACTCCTCACTTCTCTCTGGGAGTTTTCCAAACTCCCTGAAAACTGCAGTTGTCAAGCCCCTCTTGAAAAAGAGCAATCTGGATAAGACAATATTAAGCAACTATAGACCGATCTCAAATCTTCCTTTCATAGGCAAGATCATTGAAAAAGTTGTCTTCAATCAACTGAACAAATTCTTGAACTCGAATGGATACTTTGACAATTTTCAATCTGGTTTCCGATCACATCACAGCACAGAGACAGCGCTCATAAAGATAATAAACGATATTCGCTTAAATACTGATACAGGCAAATTATCAGTACTGGTACTACTCGACCTCAGTGCTGCATTTGACACGGTCGATCACAACATACTTCTGGAAAGGCTGGAAAACTGGGTGTGGCTTTCTGGGATGGTCCTAAAATGGTTCAGGTCATACTTAGAAGGGAGAGGTTATTATGTGAGTATAGGAGACCATAAGTCTGAGTGGACGCCCATGACATGCGGAGTCCCTCAAGGCTCAATTCTTGCTCCACTCCTGTTCAACCTGTATATGCTCCCAATTAGCCAAATAATGAGAAAGAACCAAATGGCTTACCACAGCTATGCAGATGATACACAGATCTACTTAGCCCTATCACCTAACGATTACAGCCCCATTGACTCCCTGTGCCAATGTATTGATGAAGTAAACAGTTGGATGTGCCAAAACTTTCTTCAGTTAAACAAAGACAAAACTGAAGTCATTGCGTTTGGAAACAAAGATGAAGTTCTCAAGGTGAATGCATACCTTGACGCTAGGGGTCAAACAACTAAAAATCAAGTCAGGAATCTTGGTGTGTCTCTAGAGTCAGACCTTAGTTTCAGTAGTCATGTCAAAGCAATAACTAAATCAGCATACTATCATCTGAAAAATATTGCAAGAATTAGATGCTTTGTTTCCAGTCAAGACCTAGAGAAACTTGTGCATGCTTTCATCACCAGCAGGGTGGATTATTGTAATGGACTCCTCACGGGCCTTCCCAAGAAGACCATAAGACAGTTGCAGCTCATACAGAACGCTGCTGCCAGAATTCTGAGCAAAACCAGAAAATATGAACATATCACACCAGTCATCAGGTCTTTACACTGGCTCCCAGTTACATTTAGGATTGATTTTAAAGTATTATTACTGATATATAATCACTCAATGGGCTAGGACCTCAATATATTGCAGATATGCTCACTGAATATAAACTCAACAGATCACTCAGATCATTAGAATCACATCAGCTAGAAATACCAAGGGTTCACTCTAAGCAAGGACAGTCTGCTTTTAGCTATTATGCCAGCCGCAGCTGGAACCAGGTTCCAGAAGAGATCAGATGTGCTCCTACAGTAGTCACATTCAAATCCAGACTCAAAACACATCTGTTTAGCTGTGCATTTACTGAATGAGCACTGTGCCACTGTGTGTCCGACTGTTTGTACTGTGTTTTATTAGATTTTTTTTATTCTAAACTGTTTTAATTATTCTTGTTTTTTTTTTCTTTTTAATTTCTACTATGTAAAGCATTTTGAATTACCATTGTGTATGAAATGTGCTATATAAATAAACTTGCCTTGCCTTGCCTTGCCTTGCTTTGATTTTCTATATACTCCAGTTTTTCCCACACCTGTTCTACATCAGCCTTGTGATTTCTTGACACACCTCTGCGAGGCCCCCCATGTCGGCCAAGACCCCAGCCACCGCTGCATAAATGTTCAAGAAATCCCAACCTACGTCGTGAAGACTACCACCAACACCAACTGGACCTCCGCCATCCCATCCTCGCGAGGTGTCCGATGCGCAAGAACGTAAGTGCTTTTTAACACTAGAACTACCAAGGCAGTCCGTTTTTGACTGTTTTAAAATTTGCAATGTAATAAATTTGTTGAAATAAAATTCATATACCATAGGACCCTGACATTTCTTAAATGTGTGTATATTTTATTCTAACATTGTTATTTTATTAAAATTACAAAACACAAAAGAGTTCTGAGCATTTCTACCTTGAATGGCCATAACGGTCATATTGACCGTATGCATTATAGCCGGTGTATCTTTTCAGTGTTTGCTACTTTTTCCTGCCATTGAATATGCGCATCACTATTGCCTAGCAACCATTTTTTCTAGTTTTTTTATATCCTATTGCTAAGGTAAAACTTAGCTTTAGCTTTGAAATTTCAGCAAGAAAAAGACTGACTGCCACAGAGGCTTTAGCCTTGCTTTAGAGCCTTCACGATGCTGAGTCTGATGGAGGAGCAAGTTCAGATAGTGATGTCTCTTGGTCTCTTGACAGTTCATCTGACTCTGAGAGTGATTCAGAGAGTGATTCAGAGATAATACTGTTTTGTAAAAAAAAAAAAAAGAGATTACCTGTGCTGACTGAGTAATCGATCCACAAACATCAGTGAATGATGTGTGGTGTTTGCCCCCAAAACAATCAGATGCCTTGATCAAGTGAGCCCACTTATAGGAGAATGTGTTCATTTGGATTTTTAAGCATGATATTTTCATTATAATTTTACAGCATGATAATTTTGCTCACTGTAAGACAAATACTGTTTTCTAAATCAGTTTGTTTTCCCGCAGTTTAGCGAATTTTCATATTCTTTAACTGTGGCCATTTGGGTTAGGCCTATATGTGTTTCATACATGTCCATAAAGGTTTTTACTGTGGATTGAAATGCATATTGGTGATGTTTTTATAAGTTATTATATCCTAAGGTTTGTTTTTATTTTACAAAGAAACTAATAGAATATATTAGTATATTCTATAAACGAAAACACACGTGCATGCACGCACGCACTCACACATGAAAGGGGTGATTTTCTTTGGATCCTTTGTTTGTTCTAAGTTATTTTTGTTAAGGCAATTGCAAAATTAGCACAGTCCTCTCATTAGCAGGCTAGTAGTTAGTTGTTTACTATTGGTGACTATGGAGCCCCTCTCATTTCTGCAGGTTTTTGAACAATCACAATCTGCAGCACCTTCCACAGTCCCACAGTTCCTGTCCATCCCAAAAGTATCTACCCCAGAGTAGGAGCTAAAAATGTCCCCTAAAATGGCTCAGAGGAACTATAGTTCCTTTGGTGCAAAAGCACTAGACCCGGGGAAAAGTACCTAAAATGGGCTTTAGTACAGCCAGTGGGAAAGGCCCTGTTCAGGTCCAATCAATCGTCTTATGTCCCTATTTTTAACAACAGTCATTCATGTGAATTGATTGCTATGAATTGAATTAATAAGGCTGCATATTATAGTTTAACTTCTAACCTGTTCATCAAAACCAATGTGAGTTGATATAAGATGCTGAATTAAATAACTTTGGATGTTAAAATGCTCTCTAATCTCCATCACACAGTGTTGATATGTATGACTTTCTTTCATCTGCTGAACAAAGTGAAGATTTTTTGAAGAATATTTCAGCTCTGTTGGTCCATACAGTGAATGGGTGCCAAAAGTTTGAAGCTCCAAAATCCACACGAGGGCAACATATAGTACTCCAGACGACTCTGGTGGTTACACCCATATCTTCTGAAGTTTTATGATTAATGTGGGTGAGAATATCACCCCTTACTGTGTGCATATCACCCCTTACTGGGTGCTGAGGCAGGTTTTGCCATACAAGCTAGAACCACTACTGTTGGTAGATCTTTTAATTTTCATAAAGTAGACAACCTTTAGTAGCTTAACCTGTTGATACGCACCCCCTTTTTGAGCACAAACCATGAAAATGACATACTTGAACTTAAATGGTTGTATTTACTGGACCCTTTTGAGTATGGACACAGTTGTAGTATCTTCTGAAAGAAGACACATTGGGCTGTATTTCTCAAGTTTCAGAATTAATATATGTTGTTATTCTTTAAAGTTAGAGAAGGTGATGGATTTATAGTAATGGAAATATTTTGTGCTGAACATTTTTTTATAATTAAAAAAAAAACAATAATAAAATTGCCAAGACAACCCAGAAATACAATGTTCTCAAAGCCACAAGTCTAAAGAAGTTATGTTTCAAATTTGAAGATCTAGCAAAAAATGAGGTTCCTGCAAGCTTTTTTCTCTGTAAAATTGCTGAAAGTGTACAGAGTAAAATTAAGGCTCCGTCTTTCAAGACGACACAAAATTTGACTGCACTGCTTGGCTATTATGAATAAAACTATGCCCCATTTTTAAAATAAACTTTGGAGACAGGCTAATTTTGTTTATGAAATTCTAACATATAAGATTATATACAGTTTTACAACATGAATGCTGCGAAGAACCCCGGTTGAAGCCGATAGGCTGGAGGACCATGGTGGAGCTTAGGGAACGTAGAGCCGAGGTGATTACGAGGGATCGGAGGGCCAAGGCAGAGTCCAGTGCTCAGAGGGCCTAGGCGGAGTCAGAGGGTCAGAAGTTCCCCTTGATTGCTCCGCTCACTTCCCCATAGTCTCCTCCTTCAGCAGTTCCATTTCCTGACCTAGTCCTTGCCCTGTGGCCACCTCCCAGGCCTCCAGACCCAGTCCTTGCCCTGTGGCCGCCTCCCAGGCCTCCAGACCCACTCCCTGCCCTGAAGCCGCCCCCCCAGGCCAACAGATCATCCTCCTGGCATCCTTCTTCTGCATTTCCCTACCATCATTTGTCACCAGGGGCACCAGGACTCCCCCTTTAAAGGAGGGGGGGTAATGTCACAGTTTGTCACCATCATGTTCAAGGACTCTTATTTTGAAGTTTTCTCCTGCACTACATTTCCCAGTATCCACTGCCCTAATCACTTCATGTTATCCCCACCTGTATGCCATTCCCTCATTAAGTTTCCATGTGTTTATATATCCTCTAGTTTTGTTCATAGTTAGTCAGTCCTTGAAATGGAAATGTTTGAAGAGTAATGTTTGATGTTAAGTTTTATGGTTTGTTTTCACTCCTGCTTTTGTTCTACTCCAGTTTGTATAATTAAAAGATTCTAAGATTCTACTCCTGCGTCTCCTCTCTTCCACTCATTGGGCACCAAACATTACAGAAGTAGAGGCACTTCAGAATATGATGAGTAATGAAATTACACTGACCAATCATCTGACTGAGATGACTGAGCTCCTGAATTCTTCCCTTTAAAATGTTTTACTCATTGTTTTAGCACAGCTCACGAGGAACTGGTTTCAACAGCTGATGTGTCAACAATGCTCACAGAGGTTAAAGAGTCTGGACTAATAGGTCCATCAAGAAGAAACAAATGAGAGACAGAAAGAAAGCATGTTTTGAATAAGACTGATATGAGGACACAGAGGAAAGGGTCTTTTGGTGTAGTGGTGCAGATGACACTGGCTGTCTAGAGAATAAGCCTCCTCTCCCTGTGACATTAAACTGCATGACAAGACAATGGAATGTCATTAGTGCTGGGTGGAAACAGGATCAATTTGTATATACTGGTGTGGGTCTGCACAGGCTCCTTATTCAAGTGATTACCCACTAGGAGTCATCTGTTGTGCTGGAGGCCAAACAAGACCGTTAAAGTTTGTGAAGAGGATTGGGCAGAGATGTGTGCCAGTTGCGAGCACCCACTAAAAAGTTTTATTTAAGTTTGTAGAGGGTGTCGAAAACCCTGTGAAAAACTCTTGACTCCACCACTGCAAACATAAGAGTTCCATGTTGTTTAGATTACTGAATTTTTTTGCAAATAATTTAACAGAGATTGCACTCACAAAGAGCAATATCTAGCAACTAAATACTGTATATTAGAGTGGAGCATAACTAGAAAGAATGATTCCCCTTCTATTACTCACTCGACTTTGTGTCGATGTAGTGACACTAGCGAACTTCAGACACCTTCAGATCTTTGAGAAAATGCCAAAGAGAATTGGCAAGTAGAATTAGCATGCCACTCCCCCGACATACGGGTATAAAATGGAGCTGGAATGCGAGATTCATTAAAATTTCTTCTTCGGAGCCGAGCGGTTGTATATCAGCTAGCTGAATATTACTACTATTCCATTCACCTCTTTAGAAGCGTATGCTGTTGGATATATGGCGCATTCCAGCAGCTTTTTCTCCCTCTGCATGCCAGTGGAGACTACACCCCATGGGTGCTTCGACAGTGCTAAAAGTTGTATTTTCTCTAAAAGAGTAATGTTTCCTCTATTAGAGCAAGCACATTGACATTGAATGTCTTTTTAAAGATGTGTCTTTTTAAAGATGCCTTTCCATCTTTGTGCATTTCCTGGGTGCGGTCATTACCTCTCTGCCTCTCGTGGCCACAATCACTACCTTACTTGTCTGGGCAATAAACACGTTGAGGGAAGCGTTCGTGGATGCGAGAACATGACCATGGCATTGTTGTGGTCGTGGCTTTCCTTCTTTCGAGGGAAAGCCACTTCAGCAGTCCCAGCCTAGTGTCTCTTTCGGAGCTCATGGGTTGGATGAGATTTAGATCGCTGCATCAGATCGCCTTGGTGATGTCGTACGCCACTAAGGACACAGTGCGTGCACTCGGGCAGACAATGTCCACACTTGTGGTCCAGGAGCACCACCTGTGGCTGAACTTGGTCTAGATGTCCGAAGCTGATAAGGCACGCTTTCTGAACGTTCCCATCTGCCAGGTTGGCCTTTTCGGCGACTCTGTCAAGGACTTCGCCCAGCAGTTCTTGGCGGTGAAGCAACAGACAGAGGCCATACAGCACATATTGCCCTGGCACAGCTCAAGTGTGCGCACCCTGTCTGTTCGCCGAGGGCGTCCCCCTGCGGTGACACAAGCCCAAGTGGTTCCACCCCAGGCCAAACCAAGAATGAGCTCTCAGCCACGGGGTAGAGCAGGAGATCGACTCCTCCCACCACTCAACCCACCGCTAAGACCCCCAAAAGGGCTCCTAGATGACCCTGAGACAGGTGACCCGAGGTAAGAGATGACTGCAGGAATGCAGGAGCTGGTGAATAGACCACCCCACCCCCCACCCCCCTAGTGGAGGGCCGGGAGGAGAATCCTTTATTCCCCCTTTCCTCGTGCGCACTGGACAATGGCACCACTCTAGCAGGCCTCTGCAGAGCAGCGTACTGGGCAACACCCAATACCTTCTCGAGATTTTACAATCTCCCGGTTGAGCCAGTTTTCGTCCCGTGTTCTTTCAAGTATGAACAGGTAAGATTCCTAATGTGGGCAGCTGGCTGGGTGTACCGCTTGCATATAGCGCCTTTCCCCACCACAAGGTGAAGCCGTGCGCTCTTCTCTCCCATGTGTGTTCACGATCTTTGAACCCTGGATGTCCTTCCTCCCAGCCCTCAGTGGAGGAATTCGTAATCAGACCCAGTATGTGTGCTAATGTACCCTGTACTGGGGTAAGTGCTCCACAGGTCTCGGTTACCCCAGTAACCTCCTGTGATGTATCTTCCACAGTACAGTCTATCTTGGGCCGAGCCCTCTCTGCCCCAGTTACTGCATTTGTAGAGCTCCTCCCCTACGAAGGGCAGAACCTACCACCGCGCCTCTTCCATGTGCGGCCTCGAGCCCATGTAATGTATTCACCACATTTTTACCCCCCGTCGTTACTCGAGAACGTCGAGTGAGTGACAAAAGGGGAACGTCCGTTCCCTGATGCATGGAATGAGACATTGTGTCCCTTTTTCCACAGGCTGTACTACACCGCTGTAATGGCCGGGACCTTGTCTTGACTCCTCAGTGCAAAACCTAAATGAATCCACATTCCAGCTCCCTTTTATACCCGTATGGGTGTGGAGTGGCATGCATAATATTCTCGCCAGTTCTCATTGGCCTTTTCACAAAGATTTGAAGGTGTCTGGGGCTCTCAAGATTGACCCCTAGTGTCACTACATCGACACAATGTCTTGTTCCCTCCATCAGGGAATGGAGGTTAAGTCAGAAACTGAGACATTTTCGCTATAGTTTCAAGTCATTTCCATGATTTATGTGGGGCATGCCTTGCACCCCATCTGCCGGCTGGTCATGCCCGCCTTCCTCTACCTGGGAGGAGGAAGGAGGGGAAAAACAACAACAACAAAAAACAAAATGGGTGAGGAAAAAAAGGCCAACACGGAGTGACAGAGAGAGAAAGAGGAGTGAGGATGGTCCACCGTCACATGGTCCCCGATCACTTCCCCACACTCTCAGGCAGACGACAGCCACTCCTCCCCGGGTGGACTGGAGTCAAACCTCCAACCCCCAGTAGACAGAACTATCCTCCGCGTTCCCTGCAAACCATGGGGACACTCCTCCGCCCCTGGCAGTGGCTCCGTTGCTCCAGGCGGTCTTGGAGTCCAGTCCCCACTCGCACCGTGGACGGCAGCCGTTCCCCACATCCAGGCGGTCGGGCTATTCCTTCACCCGGCGGATGGCAGTGGTGCTCCCCTGGGTAGACGGCAGTGTCAAGGACTCTGCGACAGGCATCACTCCTCCTTCCCGGGTTTCGGCACGGTTTCGGGAAAGGAGGAGGCGAGAACTGGCTTAATAATATAAAAAATATTTAATTAAATAAAAACACACACGCAAACACATACAGGGCAGCTTCCCGTAATTCTCTCTCTCTCTAACTGTCGTCACCGGCCGCCTATATCCCTCGTGTGCACCATCAGGCTGATTGGGGACCAGACAAGTGTCGTTCCAGCCTGGCCCGCCCTCCTCTGCTCTACAGACTCATTTCCAAGCATGGCTGGAAATCCCTATTTTAAAATTCCATTACATTTTCAGGTTTTCTATGACCATGGGATCACTTCTGTGGAACACTTCATGGGCACTATAAGAAAAGCTCATACACAGTGGCACAAGTGTTCATGCAAGAACCTGTGATATTTAGCTCTAAAAACAAGTTCTCGAGTGAACATACATGCCACTGTGAGCAAGCATTTCTCATGCAATCACAAGATTATCACTGAAAAATTGCATACATTTTGGGTTGTTTCTCACCAATATATATATCATATGACTTCAGAAGACTTTGAATATGATGAATGATTCAATACTTTTGGGTCCTTTTAGGCTTTAATTACAATCAACTGCCATTGTATTGAAAAGATGGACTAGAATATTCTATCTGTTGTGTTCCACATTAGACAGAATGTCATACGGGTTTGGAAAGACATGAGGTTGAGTAATTTCTGACAGTATTACAATTTTTGTGTGAACTTTTCCTTTAATCAACCATACTTCTGAAAATTGGGGGGGAGCATGCCTCCCTCAATGTCTATGGTGTTTTGGGTTCCTGGTTGTTAGTGAAAATAGGAAATCCCGTTCCACTACTAGTGTACTTAGCCTCAATATCACTTTTGCCAGCTCAAAGATGATTTTGGGCTATTTTATCATTTTGCCAAAACTCTGGTAAAAGCAGCGCTCAGTCTCAGGTAATGACAGGAGTTGAGAAGGGACATGAAAAATTGCCTTTAGTTTGTTATTTCTCTCTCTCTTAGCACAGTCGTTATTTCTCATTAAAGGGAACCAGATCAAAAATCTCTAAACTGCTGACATTTAAATTAGGCAGGAGGCATTTTTGGTTTCCCTTGTGTGCTTCCACCATCTTGTTGACTGAGGTCGCACACATCAAATATTAACTGCTTTGTTTTGTACCTGCACTGCAGCCACAACAAATGGTGTCCCTCAGGCTGGAAATGTCAGAGAAACCTTTGCAGGCTCCCATTTAGCTCCTCTGGGTGATTTTATGTAATGGCAGCTTTTGGCCTCTTCATCTCATGAATTTTTCTTGTGTCAAATTCTCCTGCTTTTCATTCCAAGAATACGTTTTATAGGCAGCTGACTGTTTCATCTGGAAGCCTTTTATCTCTTGAACTTTTACTCTCCTGCATCTTGACAGGATTTAGGGATTGTCAGTAGATCTTTAGATGCCCCTATTCCTCATGTCAAACGAAAGAGTGCTGTGTAAATTTCAAATAACTATTGTAAGGTTGTGTGATGATTAGGTTACTTTTGACCACCATAATGGCTGTCCTTCTAAAATATAATTAGAAATGATTTATAAAACGTATGTAACAGTCAACAAGAATCAATCTACAGACCATTTCAAGTCAGACCCGACACCGCAGGGGGCCTGGGTGGGACTGGCCCACCCAATCATGAGCTTGGCCCACCTTGGAAACCACACCCCACCCACCCCTCCAACTGTTTGGCCCACCTTACACCTTAGAGCAGGAGTCTGGGCTGTTTCAAAAACTATTTGTCAGTTTAAGGAAGTGACATCTTTGTTCCTTGAACATTTCCTACTAGTTGCCATATACATTCAAGATAACAGTGGGAGGTGCTTCATTCATATGACTTTAACATGATTAACGTTACTCACATTAAAACAATTGTCATAAAAATCCACATTCCCTGGATGCCTGGAACTAATGGAAATTAAAGTGTTTAGACAACCACAAATGGATTCATGAACCACTGTAGTAAAGCTGGATACATTGCATATTTAAAAACTGTACCACACATCATATCTTTGGTAGGTGAACAAATTTATGCTAAGTTTAATTGGTAGAGCTATAAAAGTAACTTTAGATCACTCCCATTATAATGAATGAAGCTGTGCAAGTAATTTACTATTACATTTAGTAATTGACAAATTAGGAACACAAAATAAGAAATCCTTACCTTGTCCATGGGTCACCAGACAGCTTTATTGAACAGCTGAGGAAGTACTTGTGAGCATCTAAACTACAATACAATTTCATCGCCTGTCTTGTATAGATGGCCATTATCAACAACATGTCTGGATATGTCACTTCAGGTAAATATTTGATGGCTCCCAGGCTAGTAGCATTCTAATTCCTTTGTTATTGTTTACATTCTTGAAATGGTCTATAGTCTCCTCCATCCAAATATAGCATTTATGTGACAGACAAACATTTACTTAAGGAAGTGCTTGTGATATTTCTTTCCCCTGTGCAGTTTGCTATAAGGCCTACACTCTCCACCTTTTTCCTGAACACAGAAGTGTTCCACGATTTGTATCGGACGCCTGTTTTATACTTACGATCTCAGAATTTATTTCCACTCACATTGGTGCATGCTCTTAGTGGGTAGTGTGATGTTTAGAGTATTACATTTGTAAAAATTGTCAAAAAAAACATGTGGCTTCATAATGCCGGTACTTTAGAGTCGAGATGACAGTATTTTGACAGTGCCTCACCTAAGTGGGTTGATAACTTGAAACGCTGGCTGGAGGTAGTTATGTTGATATAATTTAAGATGTTATGACATCCAACAACTGCACAAGTTGAGCCAAAATGCATTTTTACTCCCATATAATAATTAAATAGTTGTTGTTCTACATCTGGATCACTCGTTTTGGAGTTTTTATTTTGCTTCTTGAGGCCAGAGACAGAAAACAGACAATTAGAATCATCATGGTGTAACGGGAGCCGGCTGGTATGTGATAGCTATGCGGTATGTGTCAACCTCACTCCCCTGGCCTCAAGAGGCGCACTAGCGAATGATGCTAGAGGCTGTAGCCTTTAGCCTCCTCATTAGCGTGCCTGCCCCCCATGCCAGCTGACTTATTACATTAGCTAGTAGTTCATGAGCCATGCATGTTAGCAAGACAAAAGTTAACTATATTTGTCTTTTGGCTAATTAGCTGTAAAGTCGAGACAGTGGTAGCTTGTCTTTTGTTCATCACCACTCACCTCCACACAAGCCAAGATATCATTAAATCCCGCTCGGAGCAGGTCGAGCAGAACCGGTTACAATGGTGCCACCCAGTGAGGGGGTTAGTTGACCCCCAAATTTGTATTCTCTCATTGTTTACTCAAGCCATACCAGATGTGTAAGCCCTTTTTTTTTTTACTTTAAATCTCCACTTTCACTTTTACATTTGAAAGTCACATATGGTGTCTTTTTACTTTAACATAAAAAGTGAAAGTTAAAGTGAAGATTTAGAGTAATAAAAAAAAAAAAAAACTTAAATATTGTTCTGCTTATCAACCACACCTATTATATCTTCTTTAAAGATATGGACTTAAACACTGGAGTCTTATGGATTAATTTAATGTTTACCTTTATGACATTTTTGGAGCTACAAATGTCTGATCACCATTCACTTGCATTGTGAGGACCATCAGAGCTGATAAATGTTTCTAAAAAATCTTTTTTGTGTTCTGCTGAAAAAAAGATACACTTTGGTAATGACATGAGGGTGAGTAAATGATAAGAGCCTTGTGGCTGACAGGTGATATCTTAAAATATATATATATATTTAAAGAAAATATATGTTCTTGCAATTACAGAAATTGGCAGAGATGCCTTAGATGACTAAGAAAGACTCAAAAATCAGTTTTCCTCCATTGGACTGAAAAGTTCTAATTCTGAGCATGGTGAGTAAATGGTTACTTGTTAAAGATCTTGTGCCTATAGCACCATCAACTGTCTGGGAAGGGTTACTGAAAGACCTAAGGTTTGAAACTGTTCTGTTACGAAATTTTAGTCACATAAAACAATTTCCAAACAAACAATTTCCAGACTGACAAAACATTACTTTTAAAGGGGCTATCTATCCTAACAGCATGTCTACTCTGCAGTTTTCATCAAGAACATCAGTGAAATCTATCTATCTATCTATCTATCTATCTATCTATCTACACTATTGTAAAAGGCTTTGTTCAAAAATAAAAATAAAAATCTGAGGGGGCAATGCCATCTGTTGCAGGGCTCCCTGTTCTTCTATTCTATTCTATTTGCAAAAGGAACGTTTGGGAGTCTAAAATTTATATTTCCTATTGACACACTAAAACTGAAAATATAAAAAACATCTTAAGGCAAATGTTTTTGTGAAACATCTTAAGTGCCTAAGATTTTTACACAGTACTGTATCTGTCTGTCTGTCTGTCTGTCCGGCCATCCATCCATATGTCCATCTATACAGTGTGTGCAAACCATACTACCCTTGCCTCAAGAGGCACACTAGCAACTGACACTTGCCTTTTTGTTGCCTTTAGCCTCCACATTATCGTGCCCGCCTCCCAAGCTGAAGACGCAGGTTCACATCCCACTTGGAGTGGGTCGAGCAGGACCGGTTACAGTGGTGCCATAACCCAGATGGGAGTGAGGTTTAGGGGGGTGAGTGTAAGGGTAGCCAGCTGGTACATGTTGTGCAGCGTGTGTAAACTTCACTCCCCTTGCCTCAAGAGGCGCACCAGCGACTGACACTAGAGGGTGCAGCCTTTAGCCTCCTTGTTAGCTTGCCTGCCTCCCATGCCAAAGATACTGGTTTGATTCCCGTTCGGAGCACGTCAAGCAGGACGGTTACATATCTATCTGTCTGACTTTATGTGTGTCTGAGTGTAATGCCTGTATAACCTTTAAATTTAAACTCTCAAAATCAAACATTATTTAGTTGCTTTCTTAGTGTATGATCAAATGCCTCTAGATTAAGAATACTACAGTATATTGTTTTGCATGCACTGCTTGTTTTAGGATTGTGGGACCCTTTTAAAAACCTTAATCTTTTATATGTCAAAGTCATTCATGTCATATACAAATTGCAATTTTTTATTTAAATGATTTTAGAACAAAGAATTTAGTTACAGTAAGCGCATCCACTGGATTAATAAGACAATTGTACATTGCTTTGTGCACCACCAGTCTTTGTTCTAGTTTGATTTCTCAGCACCATCCTCATTTTTGTTTGTGCTGTCTTTGTTGATGGGGAAATTCAGAGATGTTCTGAAGTTAATTGGAATGGTACACTCCTCTGAAGACTCATCTTTGGACTTCGGTGATTCAATATGAAGGAGTCCATCTTCTCCAAGTGAGCAGGTCAAGGTGGCTGGATTTATTTGATCAGGAATCACCACAGCCTGAACAAATTCTTGTGTCTGGGAGTCTTTGGTGTTATTGGCGCTATTAGGTGATGAGGAAGCGTCTGACTCTGCCCGCTTTGCTGCCATCACCTCCAACTTCCTCCCAGATAGTGTCACAGTGACATCCTCTGGAGAGAAATCTCGAGTGTCCACAGTAAGAGAGAGGTCTCGCTGCTTGTTCTGCTCTGTCTCTGTGTTGACGAGTCTGGAGAACATGGAGGAACGCTGATCATCTAGACTCTGGAAGAACTCTCTGTCAAGGTCTTCACTGAGTTCATTCAGCAAGTTGTCTCGGATCTTATTCCTGAGGCTCTGTATTAGCTGGGCTCTACGGTGGAGGAAGTCTTCTCTGATAGTGGAAAGGGCCATGCTGTGCCTGGGCCACAAAAAATGAGAGTTTGAAAAGAATGGGTCCTCCATGAAGAAGCTCTCTGTGTGGGACATTTCTCTCTTCTGTTTGTCTGGGATATCAAAAAAAAAAAAAGCTTCTAGAGGTAATAGTGCTGTCTTGAGGGCTTGGTTTGTGCTCTGAACAAAGTGCTCTGTTTATGTTAGATCCATTCAGTTTATATGCTCCTCCAACAGACATCTAGAACCTCCTACTGTTGGTCTTTTTACACCAGTGAGGTCATCAACACGAATTTGAAGCTACTAATAAACAGAATGTCCAAGGCACTCAGAAGGCTATTTTAAGATTTCAGTTGTAGTCTGGTCAGTGTCACTTTTACTGACTCACAGCCATCATTGGTCTCGCAGTCTCTTCCAGCAGGAGTTGGGATTGCCCAATGACCCATGCATAGAGAGTGACCTCACCGTGCTAATTTTGCACCCTATGTGTGTTTTACACCCTGTATGCAAGAACTGTACTCACTACAGTAATTATGCTATTTCCAAATGCAGGATGGATACTATTTCAAAAAGCCATAGATATTAAATACTTATTTACAAAAAATATATATTTTCAAAATATAATATAATATAATATATATATATATATATATATATATATATATATATATATATATATATATATAATTAAATAAGACAAATCCTCTTCAGAATAAGAAAGTATTATCTTGCTGGATACAAAGAACAAAACATGTAGGTTCTTTAATTGTATTTAATATTTTGGTTACACTTTAAAATAAGGTTCCATTCGTTAACATTTGTTAATGCATTAGGTATCATGAACTGACAATTATCAGTATATTTTTACAGTATTTATTAATCTTGGTTAATGTTAGTTAATAAGAATAAAAATTGCTCTTGTTAGTTCATGTTAGTTCATGATGCATTAACTAATGTTAACAAATACAACTTTTGATTTAAAAAATGTATTATATGTTACATTAACTAAGCTAAATAAATGCTTAATAAGTATTGCTCATTGTGAGTTCAACTAATGTTGTTAACTAATGTTAACAAATGGAATCTTATTGTAAAGTGTTTACAAATATTTGTAAAAAATGTTGTATTGTTTATTAATTAGATAAAACATTTTTTTAATGATCTTAGAATAATCTACCCAACAAAATGCTATCATATGATTCATATGGAGTGTAATTTGACAAAAATAAAATGTTGCCCTTTTTTGTCTTCTCCATATGCGTCAAGTGTCCCCCTCACATTCCCCATGAATGAAAAGTTACCCTGTGATCTAATCTAGAAAGCATTTAGCTAAGCACAGAACAGAAGCTGTGACTAAAGCCTCCTAAACATCCAAAAGGAAGAGCAGACAGCTGCGCCATGACCACTCATTTATATTTAACACAGAGATGTGTTTACATATGACACAGTTAAGGCTTATGACACACATTTTGAAACAGTAGGCCAAACACAATACCAGTTTACTCTGAAACTGGAATAAAAACAAGTAATTAAAGTAAGCAGTATGGGAGTGAGGACATCTAGTCATTCTCACATGGAAATATTTGTATCCCCATGACTTAGTGCTGATATAGGATACAGAATAAAACAATGCAAAAAAAAAAAATACAAATATAGATATTTTCAAGTTTATTTTTCATTAAAAATTCATCACCATTCTTTCCCATTCATTAAATGTCAATGGGTTATATAGAATTTTAAAAAAATAATTATTTAACAGTATTTTATTAATAACTCTTATATATGCCCCATCAAGCCTAAAAAATCAAAATCTTTTCCCATTTGAGTTTTTTTTTGTTTGTTTGTTTGTTTGTTTGTTTGTTTGTTTTTGTACAAAGTACAAAATATTTGACTGTGAATAATGTGGTGTGAAAAATGTGGTGTGACATGATATTTGGTAGTCTGGTTTGTGTGGTTAATGACAACCTTTTATCTTAGGTTACAAACTGGTAATTACAAGGGTATTATGCAATAAATGTGGTTTATGAGGATATTTCTAGTGTTTCCATAATTTAAATAGCTTAAAAATAATACTAAACTATTAATTTTTTTAAATGTTAAAATGCAGAAAGTTGTTTGTGAGGGTTAGGTTTAGGGGTAGGGTTAGGGGATAGAATCTATTGTTCATACAATATAAAAATCATTATGTCTATTTGTTCTCATAAGGATCTGCACCAACGTGTGTGTGTGTGTGTGTGTGTGTGTGTGTGTGTGTGCAGGCACTTGCACACATAGACATTGAGTGGGCTTACGCACAGCTTCCCTGTCAAACAAATATATTTATTGAATAAAAATTTCAAAATATTGGGTCGGGAGATGAGACTTTGTTGAGTTCCGATGCAATATGTGTCTAATAGCATTTTTTATTAATTATTGTTTATTAATTAGATAAAACATTTTTTTAATGACCTTAGAATAATCTACCCAACAAAATGCTATCATATGATTCATATGGAGTGTAATTTGACAAAATATGCGTCAAGTGTCCCCCTCACATTCCCCATGAATGAAAAGTTACCCTGTGATCTAATCTAGAAAGCATTTAGCTAAGCACAGAACAGAAGCTGTGACTAAAGCTTCCTAAACATCCAAAAGGAAGAGCAGACAGCTGCGCCATGACCACTCATTTATATTTAACAAAGAGATGTGTTTACATATGACACAGTTAAGGCTTATGACACACCGTGTTATGCAGAACGGACCACAAAACGGCACTATATGCAGAAAAGGGCCGCTCAACAACCTTTGGGCCAGTTGCCATGTAAAAATGTGTGTGTGTGTGTGTGTGTGTGTGTGTGTGTGTGTGTGTGTGTGTGTGTGTGTGTGTGTGTTAAAAACTCATGAGATCAACATGTTTTGTGCCAGTTTTTATTCAAAAAGATACATTCACAACATTACAGGGCTGAATCTAAAATTGTTAATATCCTGAAATGTTTTAGGCACCATTTCCTTAGAATGACCCCAAAAACAATTTAGTATACAGAATATATTAAACATTTTAGTATTTTATAATATATTTTAATTACTTTATGTAAAATCGTGGAAAACATGAAATATATATAAAACAGAATGACCCATTTACTGTAGAAATAACAGAAAGTTTAGACTAAGACATTTTAGTGACTTCCTATGACCAACCAGCAATTCTAACGTTAGGTGGAGCTATTAGCTAAGTAACTAAGCATAACTCATCCACATTTCCACACCCCATGCCTTTACACTTCTGAGCGCTGTGCAGCTCTCTGCCTGTAGAGGGCGCTTTAGCATTTGCATAAGGAACTGTACCGCATTTTTGTGTGTGTGTATATATAGAGAGAGAGAGAGAGAGAGAGAGAGAGAGAGAGAGAGAGAGAGAGAGAGAGAGAGAGACTTGGAGTGAAATGAATGATAAACCTTAAAAACCATTAGCACTCTTTGGCATTAACTGCACCATACAGAAGTTACAGGCATGTTACAGCTCTATAAACACATGTCAACAACAACAAAAAAAATACCTAGATCTCCTGCACGCACACATGCACACACACACATTAGCATGCATACTGTAAATATATACAGTATATGCCTTCACTACCACACCACGATCATATAGGCCTTCTACTGGCCCTGTAAAAACTTTCCTTTTAGTACATCCCAGCAGTGAGGGTTTTTGCACTGTTCACATCAGAGCAAGAAAGGAAATCTATTTGTCTTACAGCTCCCCCAAAAAGCATGGCCGCTGCTGCTCCCCTCAGACCTTCCAACTGACAGTTTGCATGAGAAGGGAAGTGACGGGGAAGAGACAGGGAGAGTGAGAGACCAGAGTGGAAGAAGCAGGGTGATGGAGTCTGGGTAGGAGGTGGGTCTGAATTAGAGACTGCAACTAGCTTTGAAGATTAGCTTTTGAATTAGCGTTTTCTCTGAATGCTTTCAGAAACCATAGTGAACAAGGGAGCAGGTGTTTCATCCTGACAGCCGGTGTAATGGTGCTGAGACAGAGCATTAAACTAATGCTATTCATTCTGAGGCCAGGTCAAAACTGTAGAGAGTTAGTGCTTAACCTTCAAGGCCTACAAGCAAGGGCTTACCAATACTAAAAGACAAGAAGGAGAGAAGGTGAGAGAGAGGGAAGGAAGGAAGAAACAGAGGGAGACAGAGAGAATTTTAGCATTTGCAGCAATAGATGAAATATGACTGAGGCAGTTATGCTGTCTCTCTGTCCACATAAGTCATATGACACAATAAGCATTGATGCCCCTAGAATGTATTTTAGTTTTAATTAGGGGTGCAAAAAAGAATCTGCAACTATTTTTACCAGGTTGTAACTAGCATCTAACACTATTTTCACTTAGTGCAAAAAAGATGCTTTTTGTAGCTATTTACACAATCTAAATAGCATATGTTGCTATATGTAGTTAGTGCAAATAGCCTCTGCTAATTAAAACATGCTGTGCTAAAAATGCTAAAAATTATGTACCAGAAGAGCAAACATCACATAGGTTAGAGTGCTGATGAATGATTAATGGGAGGCAGCTGTTTCTGACTTGATATTTCAGAACATTCAAGTCTACAAGTCCAATGAAAAACTGAAAAGATTACAGTCACTCTGCCAGAAAAAGAGCTGACTGTCTTATCTTGTGTGCTGAGAGTGAGGTTTGCGTGAGAAGGCTGGCCTCAAGAGGAAGTGAAATGTGTGAGAATGGCAGTCACCACAGTCTCATCTCAGAACACTCACCGTCAACTCGTGCCTGCCCTCACTCTCAAACCTACTGCTCCTGCATTCACCCCTCTCACTTCCTGTCTTGTTTAAAGCTTCTCTCTCTGACTGTTTGCAGTGCTGCTTTAAACCTCGAAACACTGTTGAACTTTATAAGAATAATGCAGGACTCTGCCTCCAAGATAATGGTGCTTCTTAAGTTAAAAAGATCAGCAATTATGCTGTTTGATACAAGCAATGGCAACATACTGGGAAAAAAAACATCATAAACCAGCCTAAGTTGGTCTTATCTGGTTTAAGCTGGATCCAAAGTCTGTCTCTCAGCCTGCGCTGAAAAGATGCCAAACACCCTCAAACCAGACCAGCCTAACCAGGCAACATTACCAAGTTGTTGTTTTTTGTTGTTTTTAAGCAGGGAAATTAAAGGTATTCATTGCTAAATCTGCTTCTTGCTTCTCCAAGTTATTTGATGGTTTTAGTCCTTGTACTCTCATTATTTGTAATTGCATGCACGCACACACATGCAC
Organism: Moxostoma hubbsi; assembly: GCA_032164185.1. Classification (NCBI taxonomy): domain Eukaryota; kingdom Metazoa; phylum Chordata; class Actinopteri; order Cypriniformes; family Catostomidae; genus Moxostoma; species Moxostoma hubbsi. The sequence goes on from JAVLUX010000024.1 coordinate 19,978,947, forward strand.
ACACACGCACACACTGTAACATCTGGTCTGGTGGCTATAGATGCAGACCCATTAGCTGAGTGGTATCCAATAAACTAACAGTTGCTCAGATCTCAAAGAGAATTCCTGCCTTGACTTGAGAACAGCTGCTGTCTAGCAAAGATCCTGTAATTCTTTCACTCTTAGAAATATAGAAGGTGTTATATGCACTAGCCCACTGCCCAGACACACCCCTAGATCCTTAAACAATTGTGTGCATGTAAATGCATAATATTGCAAGAGAGAGAGAGAGAGAAAAAGAGAGAGTGAGAGAACGTTCCAGAAGAGCAAACCAGCAATTTCCCCAGTCATGAACTTGTTTACATGCACACCAATACACTGACAACTAACAAAAATTAGCTCATTCAAAAAAAAAAATCATCAACGATAAAAAATGGTGTGTAAAGGGAGTTCAAGGGGAAGGAGGAGGCGAGAACCAGCCTGACAATATAAATAATATTTTAATAGTAAACTGAAACAAAAGACAAAACACACACATGACGGACATGTCCGTAAACGATCTCTCTCCCTGCACCATCCTCTGCAGTCGGCCTTTATCCCTCTCGGAGGCTTGATTAGCCTAATACGGGACCGGGTGTGTTGGATCACGACCCGGCCCCGCCCTCCGCCCTGCCACATGGTGTTTACATTAATCTTGAAATAATCGGGCTGTTCTGTGCTTTTGATATCAAAATGTAAACCGTCATGGCCACAGAGAACGCCGGTAAAGGTGTTTACATGCAGAGCGAAATCGGGAAAATGGGCAAAAGTCTATGTGTGTTGATCGGTTTATGCTTAAAACATTTGCATCATTACACTGATAAAGGAACACAGTTTAAGGCATTATTTTTATATAAAATATGAAAATATATTTTTGTGGTATGTGTAAGTATGTGGCTTTTTATATGAACATGTATTTCTTTTTTTTCAGCTGGGCAAAAGAGATTTTCTAATGATACTGAGATCTTCACACATTTAACAACAGTGTAACAGTAACTGGAATAACTAATTGCTTTTAGAATTCAAAAATACACAGTGACTGCTTGCTAGGCTAACCATGTACACTAAAGCAGAAAACAGCAGTATTTTGATGATTGTGAAGTGATACTTAAACTAGTATTTTATCATATCACATCCTCAGCGACAGTCAGAGAGAGTTCAGAGGTTTGCATGCCCCATGTGTATGTATGCCAGCAATTTCTCATGACCTTGAGTACTGACATGCTCATCAAAGACTAATACTTTGATGCTTGCCACTTCCTGCCTCAGTATCTACATCCTGTATTTTCACATCATGACCTTGAGTTACCACACCTAACTGGGCGTCACATTGACTTTCGTAATAAACTCTCACGCTGACTTTTGTAATATGCACTTGTACTGTTTTGTTGATGTTAATCTTCACAAGCAAGTCTCCCAAGTCCTTTATTTACAATATTAATGTCTGAAGTTAAAAACAAATACAAATCTTATTATGTGTGTATGTGTACGAAGGGATACTAGACAATAAAACTCCAGACAAAATGTTTTGTTATTTATCTTTTCAAACTGAATGTTTTAAGAAACATATAACAATTTAATTGCTAATGTCAAGTTTAAAGAATCTGCCTCTTTTAGAGGTCTTAATCTTGCAGCCAGTATTTTGTATGGCTTGTTAGGGTTCAGGCAGGCAGATGTAGCGAATGATATCTGTCTCTCAAAATGATGCTAAACCCTCTGTTGAGATTGACCTTGCATTCTTTATGAATGACGCTGTAGACTACAAGTTATAAAAAATTATAGTTATTTAGAAATGTTATCTTTGAATTCTTTAAATTGCAATAGGCATGAATCACGGAAGCTTTTTACTTTTCAGAAATCAATAGTAAAATTGTTTTTGTTTAGGGACAATATGACCCAAGCCAAAAAGAATGTAGAAAAAGACAACAAAACAAATGAAAATAAAGAACTGTGTACACCAATCAGAGAATGTTATTATGTCAAAATTAATTGCATTTATTCATGTTTATATCATGTTGAGACCCCAAACATAAGTAATGTAACATTTTTCAGTGAGGATGTTTTTGAAGAATATCATTATGAAGATTATGCATTTTGAGCATTTTGTGCATTTAGGAAAAGTCATAAAGTATCAAATTGAAACTTAAATGCAAGTGTGTTTTTGTGTTATTAAGACCTCAAACAGAACATGTAGTTGTGGAACAGTATTCATACCAGATTTGAGATGCGGAAATAGGGACAAATTATTGAACATTAGCTCCATCCATTACAGACACAGATTGAAATGCTAAATGCTTTTCCCTTTGCAAAAGTTTCAGCTTGATTTCTTCAGGTTTCGTAGTGGAATTCAGACATTTACAAAAACATTGCTAATTGAATGCAAGCTTTTACAATCTACCCCCATTCTTATATTTGGATCCTCTCTCTCTCTCTCTCTCTCTCTCTCTCATCCCCATACTTCCTGTTGTGCTGGCTAGACTCCATTGGCAGATTTACAACTGTGGGGTCAAAGTTTTACAGCAGCCTCATATAAATCTTGTTCCACCCTCTCCCCATATGCCCCTCTCTCTTCCCCCTTTGCATCCTCACAGCCACAGTGCCCAACCCCCAGCGCTTTCATGTGTCTCTATACCTGTGTGTGTGTGGTTCTGAGAGAGCAAGAGAAAGAGAGAAAGAATGCAGTTGGTATTTATTATGTTATTTAGTTCTACTTCTTTGCAATATGACTGCAATATATTTTGAATTCCGTACCAGGCTACTGTGATCTTTATCTGGAACAGAAAGACTTCAGAAACCATCATGTTTTGTTTGGGGCTTGAGAGGCCCTAGTAAGCTAACTTTACTCAATAGAGTGAGTAAACTCATTCCCTCAATTGAAGTATAGTACAGTAATTGCTCCTCAAAACTCATGTAATTAAATTCACTTAACCTGTTGTTCATAAAGAATGAACTTAACTATTCAAGTTAAGGTAGCTTGATGCAAGTAGACTTAACTCAGATTTGCTATTTAAGTGTTGTTGCTTCTACTTAATCATTTTCATTGAATTGACTCAAATTTGGATCCCACAATAGCACAGCACACATAAAGAAGATTCTAACTGATTCTAGGTCAATCATAAAATAAACTTAATTCTCTACAGAAATGCATAAATACCTGTACTTCAGTAGCACTTGCACAAGGAGAACTGAGACAGAGTTAACAGGGTCCAACTTGACCACAGGTGACAACGATCACTCTAATGGTGACATCACACAAACAACAATTTGCAGCAAAACAACATGCAGTAAATTATATTCAAAAGAGCTAAAACCTCTTTAAATCAACTATTTAAATGCCTTGAAGAATTCCCTTTGACCAATGAAACATACAGTAATTAAACCATTCAAGCATAAGGAATAATGCGATCTTCAATAATAGCTGTCAATTAATTTTTTAATTGGTCAGAGGAACATATTAAAATAAATCATTGGGGATCATTGGGAAAAAGCATAAAAACAGTAAAGTCTCAATAGAAAATGAAGGTTTTGTGATATATAAATATTTGTAGATATGATCACTAGCTTCCATCATCCAAAAACACAAACAATCAAGCAAGCAGTGTTGTCAATACTTCACACCCACTTCAAATCTCCATTTGCCTTACCAAGTTACCCTGTTACAAAGCGGTCAGCTGGAGACTAAGCTGCAAACTCGCTCTTTTTTTTTCATGCCCACATGCGCATGCTGAGCACAAATCCAAAGCAGATGCAGCATGATCCCTCACATATGCACGCTGACACACTGACTCACACACCGCATGTTGGATCGATAAGGTGTATTAATTATGCCCGTTGCTGACAGGCCCTTCTGCAACTCTGCCTGCTCTGATCAATTCAGAGCTGCACTGGGATGTCTTGAGGTTAATTATATTTATCGAGGCGAACAACTCAAGGGTGTGTGTGTGTGTGTGTGTTTTAACACATAGGCTTAGACTTCACAATACCAGTTTGATTGGGGGGTTGGGGTTTGTTTGAGTTTTGTAAGATTTTATTGTATCTTTGAGCCCAGCGGGTGTATTAATGCAGGTTCTTTATTTCAGAACACTGCAAGAGTGAGTATTTGTGTATGTGGCCTTGCACAATTGTTGGCTCTTTCCATTGCATTGCTGGGTATTTCCAATGTATAATACATTATACAACAACAATCAGTTCCGGTATTCTAATCTGGCACTGGGACACTTCACTGTTTGTATCACGTTTGTATCACTGTCTGTGTTTGTGGCACAGAACTTAATCCTGCTTTGGTTTCTTTTGGAACAATTTTATGTAGCTAAGCAAACATAGACAAAATAGCTGACAATATTGTTTCTAAAGTGCAGGTTACTCAATAATTACTTCTCGTTTATAAAACTGTTGCATAAAACCATGACACTTGCAATTATGTTGTATTGAATGTCAGCACGGCATTGCTGGGTGGCTTACACAGCCCTGGAGATATTCAGTGTAATGAGGAGGAGGGTGGGGCCAACCATGAGTGTGCACGGCTGGGCCCCAATCAGGCTAATCAGCCAAGGAGAGGGATAAGGAAGAGCCAGAAGAGGCAGTTAGAGAGAGAGACAGCCACACGCAGCTGCTGCGTGTGTATGGTTACGTTTTTTTTAAGTTTTCATTAAAAATTATTTTATCACACTGGTGCCGAGACCCAGGAGGGAGTCCTTTCGTGGAGTCCTCACCGCTGCCATCCACCCAAAGGAGCAGCCGCGGCCATCCGCCGGGGGACAGAGGAGTTGCTGACGGCCGCCTGGATGTGGAGGAACGGCCACCATCCGTGAGGGGAGGAGGGGCTTGCTGCTGGCTGCCCAGGGAGGAGCAGCTGTTATCCAGTAGAGGGTGGGAAGTGGTTGAGGACCAGACAACAGCGTGTCTGGGAACCGGCGAGCAATTTTTTTCTCCCCCCTCTCACTTTCGCTCCACCTTGCTCTTTCCCTCTCCTCTTTTCCGGGGGTTCCCCGGCCTGAGGCAAAGGAGGGAGTAGTGTGAGGAGGAGGAGGGCGGGGCTGGGCCGTAAGTGTGCATGGCCGGCCCCCAATCGGGCTAATCAGCCGAGGAGAGGGATAAGGCAGAGCCGGAAGAGGCAGTTAGAGAGAGAGAGAGCCACATGCAGCTGCCGTATGTGTTTATGTTTATGTCTTTTTAAGTTTCATTAAACATTATTTTGACTGTTCAGCCGGTTCCTGCCTCCTCCTTCCCCGTCCTTAGCCCTGTTATAAATAGCACTCTTGCTTGTGTCATTACTTAAATAGACACATATTTCTACAGATTTCGTGATTATGCTTTTTTGATGTTCTGTTCTGCTGTGTCATGTGACATGCTGCATGATCTGCAGTTAAATGTTGTTGTTAGATGGTGAAACAGAAATTATAAACACACTAACAACTTTTACCTCTTGTCTGGTGAATGACAGCTATACTGGTTGTATATCTGGATATCCAGCAGTGTATGTACATGCATCACAGAAGATTTATTTCTGACCACCGGCATCGACAATCGTCCATGCGATTTATCTAATCAGCCAATCGTGAGACAGCAATACAGTGCATAAAATCACACAGATATGGGTCAGGAGCTTTAGTTAATGTTCATATTATCAACCATCAGAATGGGGGAAAAATGTGATCTCAGTGATTTGGACCATGGTATGATTGTTGGTGTCAGATGGGCTGGTTTGAATATTTCTGTAACTGCTGATCTCCTGGGATTTTCACACACAACAGTCTCTAGAATTTACTCCGAATGGTGCCAAAAACAAAAAAACATCCAGTGAGTGGCAGTTATGTGGATGAAAATGCTTTGTTGATGAGAGAGGTCAACAGAGAATGGCCAGACTGGTTTGAAGTGACAAAGTCTATGGTAACTCAGATAAACACTCAATTGTAATTGTGACGAGAAGAATATCATCTCAGAATGCTACATGGGGGGTGTCATTCTTCGCAGTTACATCCTGCTGAAATGCCCCTGTTGAAGATTAATTTCTATGCTGGTCCAGGCTATTTTATGCTGATTTGTGTTGGTTTAGTGCTGGCCTAGCTGGAGGTAAATGCAAAAAATCTTGGTCAACCAGCATGGTCTGTCTGATGAAGCTGGTTAACCAAGTCAGGCTTGCTGGTTAAGCTAGTTAAGAAGCCAAGTAGAAACACAAGTACGCCAGCATCCCATGCTTGGTACCATCATCCAAAACACAACATACTGTATGCTGGTGACCAGCAATGCTAGTCTTTTCAATACTATAGAGAGGTAAATAAAAAAATCAAAACATGGATCAGTTCCATCTATTTTTTGTGGCCATGGGATCTTTAGTGGGCATGTCTGTGCCTCAGGAGTAACTGAAGTGCACTGAGGTGGCCCTGGTTTCACTTCTCATTTGAGAGGGTGTTGATGTTAGTGCTCGGGCACCAAATAAACAACAGCAAGAGGAACAGGAAACCCTTGGTGAGGAGCATTGCGTGAGAATGAGAAGTGGGCTGAGGTTTTGAAAGTATGTGTGTCTGTGTGATAGTGTTCACTTGTGGGTGAATGACAGGCACTGGGCCATTCTCTTCATTCAAAGGTGTTGAATGCTTTTTAGAAGCAGTGAAAGCAAGATTTTGGTATGCAGAAGCAGTCTGCCTGTAACTTATCGTGGATATTTAAATCTTAATGAATACTTGCCACTCAATGCAGTGTCACTCACTCTTAAGGTAAGAAGAAATCAACTTTAATTTTATTGAAATCAAATTAATATTACAGTAGCGGAAATCTGCGCAGCTTGTAGCTGGTGCTCTATAAGAGAAAAAAAACATGCATAGTGCTACATCTACCTCTTGCACAGAGACATTTTTAGGCAATGTGGAAGAGAGGATGTGTGTTTTATGAAGGGTTCTTGCTAGTGAGGGTTGAGTGCCCAATGTCTGCTCACTCTAATGTGAAGCGACAGCTAGCCTTCACACGCCAGTGGGCTCCGTGTCCTAAAATGGACAGAGGAGGACTCTTGCAGAAAAACAAAAAACAGGAGTAGAAGCAGGAGTATGTAAGAACTTCTTTTTGATTAAAGGGAGTGTGAGAGACAGGAAATGCTGATTAATTTATTGTGTAATTAAATTATTATTTTTTTAACATTTTGGACTGAAATAACTGATAAGATATCGGCAAAATATTTATCTGTCTTTGAATGAAAAATGGATTCACATATGAAAAAAATTCACAGTTTGTGGTATGCTGCTGTTTTAATTTGTGATACCTACAACATACAACTCCATAAAGCACATATGAAGTTGAGTGGACTGATTTCATAAACAGGTAGGAGGGAAAGAGAGTGAAAGGAGAGTTGGAGAGCAAATATATCCCACCTTCCTCCACCCCTTAGTATCTTGTGACCTATATATTGAACTTAGTGTTTATTTATGTATAAGTGATACACAAAATTTACCCCATCTTCATCCACCCCCTTAGTTTTATGTGACCTACATATTGAACTTGGTGCTTATTTGTGTAGAAGTGGGACGAAAGTATTGTTATGTCCTTACAAAGTTGAACTGTAAAGCTATTCCACGATAATGGAATTGATGGAATCACATGGCAGTACTATGGTACTTTAAAATATACCATGGTATTTACATGGTACTTAAGATTTAAGGTATCTGGGCCCATGAGCTCGCTGGTCCCTTCCATTTTTTGGCTGGGGGGACTACTGTGCATTGAACAAGCACTACACCGACGCCTTTAACGGTTGTGCACTATCACCATTTCAACAACTGTCTCCTGTGAGCATGGACAGGTGAAAATGGGCCACATGGCCACGAGCTGGGACCCATGGGAGTTGTAGGACCCCTGGGCTTCAGCCAGTATAAGCCTGTGCGTTAAAGCGCCCCTGAGTGCACCGTATTGTCATGTCATCATAGTTGTCATGTATTTGATGTGTATTTGTGAAAACAATCTTTTAACTGGGGTGCACCAATCGATCAGCCATCGATCCAAATTAGCCAATTTTCATCTTAAATCCATGATCAGCAATCGTACCTAGATTCAGTACCTAGATAAACTTGAGTACATTTACACATTAATGAGCATTAGAACAAGACAATGGTATACAGTAATGAAAAAAACATATATTCAGAGTAAAGATTATACAGATTATTTGCAATGATAATGATCACATTATATAATCTACATGTATGATATAAGATCCATTTTAAAAAAAATTAAATAAAAGAAATGTTTCCATTCCAGGGTCCGATTAAAGAATTAAAATTAATTAAAATGCTGTTAAATAATTAATAAAATAATTAGTTAAAATGCTGTAAACGTTGATTATTGAAGCATCCACTCGTGAGTCGTGACCGAATGCAATGTAAACAAAACATAGAGATGAAACTGTCCCAGTGTCTACAACTGTATTATATTTACAAAAGACAGATGAGCATGCTGCAATAGTGAAAAAAATGACATTAAAACGCTTTTTTTAGCGTATCGGCTGATCTTAATGTTAAAAAATCATTGATCTTATCGGCCTCAAATTTCCTGATCGGTGCAACACTTTTAACTTTAAGGTTTTACACTCATACATATTAACACATGAGGACATATGCATGAACACCAAAGGCCATGTAAAATGGGCAAAAACAATTATCTTTTTATGCACTGTAATTGAGGCAGTCCAAGACCCTGCTCCTTCTCTAAGGCTCTGTGTTTTGATCAATAACTAATTAAAAAGGATCAGCAGATTATCCTTGTCACATTCGAACTTTCAACACAAGCATTAAAAACAAGAACAAGAACATCTTACCAGTGCCTAGAATGCATATTGACACATTTGTAAAGCATGAAAGTGTGTAGTAGTTAATAATGTATGTGAAGAAATCTTTAAGTTGGAAACTGGCATTAGGTAAGGCACCATGCACGGGGGTTAATGAAATAGTTGCAATGGATTTTGGCAGTCATGTTGAGTCAATTTCCTAAACTTGCTCTCTTTTAACAAGCATTCATTTCCACCTAATTAGTGCTCTGCATTTTAATTGCAGTTTACAGAGTTGTTCAGTTTTATTGAGCTTGTGAATGTGCCTGTGCTCATGCAGAGAGGCCTTGTTACCCACCAATTTGTGCAGGCAACTGTTACAGTTTTGCCTTTTGTGGTTGTTGTTTTGATTTTGAGCATGTTTTTGCATAACATCCACAGAAATAACACCTCAATAGTCAACTATATTTCGTCCTCTTCCTCAGTTATTTCATGCCATACATATTAAAGTTTATAAGAGGTTCTAGTCCCAGACTGATGAATGAATTAATTAATGATACATTTATATAGCACTTTTTCCTGACACTACACTCAAAGTGCTTTACATAGTGAACAGGGGACTCTCCTCAACCACCACCAGTGTGCACCATCCACCTGGAAGATGCGATGGCAGCCACAGTGCGCCAGTACACTCACCACACACCAGCTGATTTGTGCAGAGGAGAGAGTAGAGTGAAAGAACCAATTTATAGATGTGGATTTTTAGGAGGCAATGATTGAAAAGGGTCAATGGGGGGATTTGGCCAGGACAACGAGGTTAGACCCCTACTTTTACAAGAAGTGCCCTGGGATTTTTAATGACCACAGAGAGTTAGAACCTCAGTTTAACATCTCATCGGAAGGACGGAATCTCACAATGTGAACTCACAATAAAACGTCTTGGTTACTGTCGTAACCTCCGTTACCTGATGGAGGGAACAAGACGTTGTGTCGATGTAGTGACACTAGGGGTCTCTCTTGAGAGTCTCGGTTACCTCATATCTTTCAGAAAAGGCCAATGAGAATTGGCGAACAAAATTAGCATGCCCCTCCCCCAGACATACAGGTATAAAAACAGTGAAGCATGCATCTGGTCAGACAGGTTTTGTGCTGAGGAGCAGAGAGTAAGTTCCCGGGCATTTCAGCAGCATAGTACAGTGTTGTGGCAAGAGGGAACAGAGGTTACGACAGTAACCAAGACGTTTCCCTTCTATCACTCACTCAACGTTGTGTCGATGTAGTGACACTAGGGGTCCCTATTTAAAAACGCCACAACACTGAACGTGTTACATGGACTGCCGATACAGGTGCAAGCAAGCTGTTGTGTGCGAAAATTGCAGGTGGACCCTGAGGGAGGGAAGTGACGTATCTAGCCTGGGAGCTGGCCGCGCCAGCCGCAGCCTTTTCGGCTATCTATGTTTTCTCTCCATAGAGTGTTAGATGTGGCTGGGGCCATCTAACACTATAACACGCATCAGGGAAGCGTTCTTTTCCAATCCTATTCTTTCGGGGGAAAAGACCCTGTGGAAACCAAACCCAACAGGGGAGGTTACATGTGGAAATATGTCATATGGGCTTACCAGCCACACATGGAAGTGGTGCGGTGGTAGGTCCTGCCTCGACAGGGAGGAGCTCTAAAAACACAGCAACCGGGGGGCAGAGGGAGCTCTGCCCAAGGGAGACGCGGGTCCACCGACAGGGGGACTGTACCATGGAAAATACTTCACAGAAGATATTGGAATGATCAGAACCTGTGGAGCACCTATTCCAGCACAGTCAAGTCAGTGCCTGCGGTGGGTCAGGTGCGCCGTAACAGCCTTATCCACCTGAGGGAGTTCCATGTATCCGTGGACAGCCCCGCCATCAAGGGTAGTGAGAGCGGATGAGCGAGGAAGTCAGTTTTGAGTAGTAAAAGGAGCCCTCCACGTCAGCACATCGTGCAACCCCATGAAGAAGGAAAGCCGTGACTGCAAGTAGCCATGGTCATGTTCTCACAATGAGAGCATGAACCATCCACAAACGCCACCTCAGTGTGTTCTCTGCCCAGACACGCGAGGCAGTACCCGTGGCCGTCTGAAGCAGAGAGGTAACGACCACATCCAGGAATAACGGAAAGGCATCTTGAAAAAGATGTGTCTTTAAAAAGACGTTCAATGTCCAAGTGCTTGCTCTTTTAGAGAAATAAACTCTTTTAGAGAATAACATTTTTTTTAGGTGGCTGTCGAAGTGCCCAGTGGCGTAGTCTGCACTGGGGTGCAGAGAAGGGAAAAGCAGCTGATTTGCGGCATATCTCCAACAGCATTCACTCTTGTAGAGGTGAGTGGAACAGCAGTGGATTTATTCAGCTCGCTGAAACACAACCGCTCGGCTCCGAAGATAAAAATCTGTCTGAACAGACGCATGCGTCCCACCTTTTATAGCCATATGTCCAGGGGAGGGGCATGCAAATTTTCTTCGCCAATTTGCATTGGTCGTTTCTCAAAGATAAGAGGCTCTAAAGAGAGACCCCTAGTGTCACTACATCAACACAATGTTGAGTGAGTGACAGAAGGGGAAAAGTAGGTTGACTTTTCTTTAGCTAAAGTCAGTCTGTGCTTTCCAAAATGCAAAACACTGCCCCCATTGGCCAATGCTGTTAATGTTGCTGGGCGCAATTAGAACTCTCGGAAACCAGCCTGATCTCACAGGGAAATCGGAAAGAGTAGGTTGAATTTTCAATAACAAAAATCAGTATATGCCTACCGAAATGTAAAACACTCCCCCCAGAGGCCAAAGTAGTAAGTGCTGTAGGCCGTATAGGCACTTGTGAGTTCCATTTATGTCCAGGAGAGGTCTCCAAAAGCTAGTTGTTAAGCAAGTTCTTCTCAGCTTTACAAGTTGTAATACAGTGCATATTTTATGGACTATATCCCCCAAACCAAACCGAATCACACTAGTCACTGATTAAACTTCCTGGTTTCAACGTGGATATGAACCCAGGTCTCTCATGCTGCTGACACAATGTGCTGCCGGTTAAGCCACATGGGAAGCAGGGCTGGACTGGTAATCTGGCATACCAGGCATTTTCCTGGTGGGCCGACGCGCTTTGGGGCAGATCAGGGGCATAATGGCCACCGGTAGAACCGAGCGGGCCGGTGAGTCAGCCGCGAAACGTGCCGAATGGGCCGCAATAACAAAAAATGCAGAATGCACCACAAAATGCCATCGTAATATGCAGAAAAGGACAGCGAACACCCAGTCCAGCCCTGATTGTTAAGATAAACAAACTGAAACTGATGCAAAAATGTCTGATGGGAAATGTCAGTGATTCTGTACACTTTTTCCGATCCTAGAGGTACCAGAACTTTTGGCAACAACATGCTGACATTCAGTCTGATCATGTCTCTCTCGTTCATATGGTGAAGGTGGATCAGAACCAGTATTTCCATCAGTTAGGCTTTATATAAAGGTTAAGGGGAATTTTCAGAAAGGAATAGACTAGAATAGAAAACAAGGTGACTGATAAATCCCATATGCAGAGAGAAGAAGCTTGATTTGTGGATTGTTGACAAAAATCCAGAATCAGACCAAATAAATATGAATCAGGTCAGTAACAACAGGGCACTGTTTAAACTATGTCTTGGGCAACTTTTTCATAGGGAATGTGGGTCAGTGGATTTTCAAAGAGCACATGAAGAAGACATGTGGTAGGTGAGGTGAATAATTCATTTGTCCATCTTCCATGTGTGCCCTGTCTGCACTCTCATCACCCTCATTATCCCTGTCATCACGCAGCTCTGTCCTCTCTATCGGCTCATGGTGCCATTCACTCACTGCCTCTGAGCAGTACTGTGCCTAATGGGGATATATTTCAACAGATTAGTTAACCTGAGAAGAGAGGATGGATTGAGTACTTTGTGCCCATTAAATGATACATTACCTACTGTTGCCTTGCTGGAAACATTGAGAAATATATAGTAGGCAGAGGCTAATTGCAAGTGTAAAATGCACAAAACAAAGCATCTCCTTTGCACTGAGTGCAAACTGTGTTAGATGATATTTGCACCTACATTAATTAATAACCTAATTATACTAATTAAATATCTGCCATTTTTAAGCGCGCATTGGGTTTTCTCTCATATCATTCTCTTATCACGATTCAACTGCGCGCACATTCCACCTGCATCCGCGTTCTATATATATATCGCGATTAAACTGTATGCATTTTTTTCAACGCGCACCCATTTTTTTCTCCTCTGCGGTACACAGATTATTGCATCGATCTCAAAGCACCGCTTATCAAGAACAACCAACAACAACAAACAATTGCGTGAGGGATTCACATTAATCTCAAACCCTCACCGCTCAGGAACAACCAACAACAAACAATTTGCGGTAAGTCATGGCATCCGCTCATGCTATTTCTTCCTGCACTGCATGTCACATGTTTACAATAGCCTCCTCCGTCAGCAGTGAGGGATTTACATGTGATAAATGTAACGAATTAGTCAGGTTGACAGAGAAGGTTAATGAGTTAGAGACTCGCATCCAAACGCTAGTGGAGGTCAGTGAGAAAGAAAAGCCGGTAGATACTGTTTTGGATGCGAGTAGTACAGAGGGCAACATACACACTTTGGTTCCGGCTGTAGAGCCCCTGCAGCAGGGCATTTGGGTGACGTCTCGGCGGCATACTCACTCAGCAAAGAGACACCACTCTCCTGTTCCTGTTAGGGTTTCCAATCGATTCTCCCCACTCAGTGATACACTCACTGAGAATCATGTTGAAAGAGCCCTTGTTATTGGCGATTCTATTGTAAGGAACGCGGAAATAGAGACTCCAGCCACTATTGTTAATTGCATTTCGGGGGCCAGAGCGTCTAATGCTGGCTAATGCTAAACGTAGATTTTCTAAAATTGTTATCCATGTCAGCACTAACAATGTCTGGCTTCGCCAGTCAGAGATCACTAAAGATAATGTTAAAGAGGCAAATTTGCAAAAACGATGTCAGACACTGTAATATGCTCTGGTTCCCTCCCTGCTCGTCGTGGTGACGAGGTTTATAGTAGATTAGTGTCACTGAATGGCTGGATGTCTGAGTGGTGTCTGAAGAATAAAATAGAATTTATAGACAATTGGAAGAGTTTTTGGGGTAGACCTGACCTGCTAAAGAGAGACGGACTCCATCCCTCCAGGGAAGGTGCCACTCTCCTCTCTAATAATTTGGCTCATAGTCTTAATAATGATAGTATTTGACTAACTGGGGCCCAGGTCAGGAAGCAGACAAACCGAACATCTCCTAGCTGCCTTGAGACGTCACACGGGTCACATAAACTACAACACATAGAGACTATATCACCTAGATACCTCACAGAGACTGTGTCGGTTCCCCGAACTACCAAAAACAATACCCTCACTAAATCATATAGAACATTTTTTATTAAGGTCAAACTTGAACAAAACAAACAAATTAAAAATACACATCATATAAAAATCATATAAAAATAGGGCTACTAAACATTAGATCTCTTTCTACCAAAGCACTAATTGCTCATGAAATGATTACAGATCATAGATTGGATGCGCTCTGTTTGACTGAAACCTGGCTTATACATTAGTTTAAATGAATCTACTCCCCCAAGTTATTGTTATAAACATGTAGTGTTGTAGTGTTGCTACAATTTACAGTGACGTTTTTGGTGTTACTCAGAGGACAGGATATAAATGTAAGTCTTTTGAACTAATAATGCTTAATGTGACACCGTCAGATATAAATAAAAAATATCTGTTGTCTTTTGTCATTGCAACAATGTATAGATCACCCAGGCCTTATTCTGATTTCCTTGGTGAATTTGCAAATTTTTTTATCAGATCTTGTAGTTAATGTAGATAGAGCTTTAATTGCTGGTGACGTCAACATTCACATAGATAATGAAAATGATACATTGGGAATAGCATTTATCGGTATTCTCAACTCTCTTGGAGTCAGACAAAATGTAACAGGACCAACTCATCGCCATAATCATATGCTAGATTTAATTCTGTCATATGGAGTTGATAATATAGAAATTCTGCAGCAGAGCCATGACATCTCGGATCATTCCTTGTCTCTTGTATGCTGCAATCAGCTAATGTTACTCAATCTACACCACGCTATCGTTCAAGTAGATCTATTCTTTCGATCACTAAAGATAGCTTCACTAATAATCTTCCAGATCTATCTCATACACTCAATAAACCCCAAAGCCCAGAAGAAATTGATGAAATAACAAAAAATATAAATGCACCCTTGATATTGTCGCCCCACTTCGAATAAAGAAAATGCCCTGCACCATAGTACAATGATCACACTCATGCTCTCAAGAGAGCAGCTCGGAAAATGTAGCACATGTGGAAAAATCCAAAATTAGAAGTATTTTGTGGTGCATGGAAGGATAGTGTCTGTAGCTACAGACAGGCACTAAAAGCTGCCAGGTCAGCATATTTTAGTAAACTCATAGAAAATAACCCCAACAGTCCTAGATGTTTATTCAGTACTGTGGCTAAATTGGTTAGGAATAAAGCCTCAACAGAACCAGATATTACATCACAGCACAAGAGTAATGACTTCATGAATTTCTTTACAGATAAAATTGAAATAATCAGAAATAAAATTGGAATTATGCAATCATCTGTCATAGTACCTCAGAAAACATTGTCTAATAATTTTCCTCACATGCAAATTCAATCCTTCTCTGTCATAGGTCATGAAGAGCTAACAAAACTTATCGAAACATCAAAAGCCACAACATGTTTGTTAGATCCTATACCAACTAAGCTCTTAAAAGAGGTATCTCTGTAATTTCAGAACCTCTTCTTAATATTATTAACTCCTCGCTATGCTTAGGACATGTCCCAAAAACTTTAAAATGGCAGTTATCAAACTGCTTATTAAGAAGCCACAACTTGATCCTGGAGTACTGGCTAATTATAGACAGATTTCAAATCTGACGTTTATGTCAAAAATACTATAAAAGGTAGTATCCTCCCAGATATGTTCATTGCTACAGAGAAATAGTATATACGAAGAATTTCAGTCAGGATTTAGGCCTCATCACAGTATAGAGACTGCACTTAGAGTTACAAATTACTTGCTCTTATCATCTGATCGCGGCTGCATTTCTCTTCTAGTGCTTTTAGATCTTGGTGCTGCATTCGACATGATAGAGCACAGCATTCTCTTGAATAGGATAGATAATTATGTTGGTATTTGTGGAGTTGCATTAGCATGGTTTAGATCATATTTAGCAGACCGCTACCCCTTTGTCTGTGTAAATGAGGAATTGAGGAGTGCCACAGGGATCAGTTTTAGGGCCTCTGCTTTTCTCTATGTATATGCTTCCACTGGGAGATATTATCAGGAATCATGGAATAAGTTTCCACTGCTATGCAGATGATACACAACTTTATATTTCTTCAAAACCTGATGAGATTTCACAATTCTCGAAATTAGCAGAATGTATCAATGAAATAAAAGATTGTACGGCCAGACATTTCCTTCTACTCAATTCTGACAAAACATAGGTACTAATTATTGTTCCAAAAAAAACTCTAAAAATAAGCCACTTCAATATAATTTGACTCTCGATGGATGTACTGTTACATCATCTTCAACAGCGAAGAACTTAGGTGTTATATTTGATACCAATCAGTCCTTTGAAAATCAAATTACCAATGTTTGTAGAACAGCATTCTTCCACCTAAGAAATATTGCTAAATTAAGGCACATGCTCTCTGTTGCTGATGCCGAAAAACTAATTAATGCATTCATGACCTCAAGACTAGATTATTGTAATGCATTACTGGGAGGATGTCCAGCAAGATCAATAAATAAATTTCAATTGGTTCAAAATGCAGCAGCCAGAGTGCTAACGAAAACCAAGAAATATGATCACATTAGCCCCATTTTATAATTGTTACATTGGCTATCTGTTAAATTCTGTATTAATTAAAAAATTCTGTTAACTACGTACAAAGCTTTGAGTGGTCTAGCTCTGCAGTACTTAAGTGACCTTCTACCACACTATATTCCATCACGT
The DNA here is from genome assembly GCA_032164185.1 of Moxostoma hubbsi. Taxonomy (NCBI): domain Eukaryota; kingdom Metazoa; phylum Chordata; class Actinopteri; order Cypriniformes; family Catostomidae; genus Moxostoma; species Moxostoma hubbsi. The sequence goes on from JAVLUX010000024.1 coordinate 19,995,808, forward strand.
TCATTACGATCGCAAAATTCTGGCATGTTAATAGTTTCTAGAATATCAAAATCCACAAAAGGAGGTAGATCCTTTTCATATTTGGCTCCTAAACTATGGCTTAGTCTCCCTAACACTGTTCGAGATGCAGACACACTCCCTCAGTTTAAGTCTAGACTAAAGACTCATCTATTTAGCCAGGCATACACCTAATTTATCCTTCAACTCACAATTAGGCTGCTTTAGTTGGGTCTGCCGGAACCAGAAACCAGAAACACTGATCATGATTTATAACTCTGCAATAAATTGAATAGCATCTATGCTTATATAATTTTATTTGTTTCCCTGTCTCAACCTCGGGACTCCTATCCTGAGGTCACCAGAACCGGCTGGATCCAGCACCATTCCTGCTTCATGTTGGACTCCACTGCTACGTGTAGCTGAATGATGATGACTAAATGCAGCCAGTACCAGCCAAACATCACTTCAGTCTATTATGATGGACTTCAGAGGATGAACTGATGCCAACTCCAACCATAAGACATGACATACTTCATATGCCATTATCTGAACCTTGGATTTAGGATGGACCACACCGAACCTCACCGAAATTACCGGTCAGGTTGAACTGCGTTTCACATCCCTGATCTCTGCCTGCATCACCTCGATCTATTGATGGACTACGATCTTGAAATGGAATGCATAGACTAACAATTGCCAACAAAAGCCTTCGTCAGCCAATTAACAAGGACAATTGCATCTATGTGAACTTCTGCAGATAATCCAGGATGGACTTTAAAGACATTGGTCATTAATCTTACAGTTCAAACAAAATCGATGTTTAAACACTGACCCTTAACACTTAGTTTAATAATTTTAAACCATGACTTTAACTATACATAATTAATATTTACATTATATTCATGATGTTAGCCAGAGGGGAACTGGCCCCCCCAATGGTTTCTGCCAAGGTTATTTTTCTCCATCAACATCTTATGGAGTTTTGTGTTCCTTGCCACAATCGCCTTCAGCTTGCTCACTTGTGCAAACACAATTATTATTTTATGACTTATTTTTAAACACAATTAACAATCATATTTTATCTAATTACACAATGATGATTCATCGACATTATAGACATTACAGTTTTATCATCTGTTAATGCCTGATCTTCTGTAAAGCTGCTTTGAAACGATGTGTGTTGTGAAAGGCGCTATACAAATAAAATTGACGACTTGAAATACTAAAATACACTATAGCGGCATCACTGCAGCATGTTTATTGTGTTGAGTAAGAGTTCCACAGACACCCCACATCAAACTTCTGCTCCTAAACCTAAATTTAACCTTCCCTTATGAAAATGAACCATGAGTTTGCTACAGTAACCACAGAATTAAAGATGGTTACTATATTAACACGAAATTAAATTAAATTCCAATACAACTATTGCTTCCTCAAAAATACATGGTGAAAACAATATTACTATAATAAAACTATGGTTAATTGTATCTAGATCAAACCTTTCTCTCAACACTCTGGCAAGTTCAAGTGAGAAGTTAAGCGAGTGATGTGGAAGTTGTCCTAAACAAACTCAAAATCTGTTCACGTTTGCAAGGCAGTACAAAAAAAATAGAAAAAAATTACACAACTGCACCTCACATATTACACAGGATAATTGTTTTAGAATGTCTTTGGGATTAGAAACTGGGCAATTAACTTCTTGGTAGCATAGTGTGAACTCAGTGACATGAGTTAAATAAAACACTTCCACAATCTTCTCACAAGTTTGAATTAGAGGTACAAAGGCGTGAAAATGCTGAGCAGAAAACAAACCAAAGACCCAACTTTAATAGGGCTAAATGCAATATTAAAATAAACACAGGAGCACATATCGATAAAAATGATTATTTAAGAACAAAACAAGTATCTGGGGTGCCATCTGCACATAATTAAATGTCTGCAAACAAATTAAGGTCCAAGCTGGGACTCGTGACGGTTCCTTTGGCCTTTAATCCTCTCAGTCTATCAGGTTACAATCCTTCCTTATATGTGGCAATAGTCAAGAATGTTGTTAATAGTGTAAGCTGTCTGACCTTGTATGATGTGGGAGCAGATGGATAAACTTCAGAGCACTGCAAAGTACAGACTAGAGCTGGAAAATGTGGACATTTGGAGGGGTTCACATGAGGTAGGGAAACTGGAACATATTTTAAGTTTAACCATGTTGTCTAGTTCAAGTGGATTCTGCCATCATTTACTGATTGTTATTTTTGGGAGAACTTATATTTTAACAGAAACAATGGTGGAAAAGTTGGCCTAGGATGGTCTCCACACATAATTTGATTTATAAATATAAAATAATGCAAAAATTAAAAATAAATATAGGACATTCTCTTCAAATATAATGCATTTAGTTTATATTTGGCATATTGGCTGTGTCTTATTTGGAAGGCTGTGTCCTCCGGAGGTCGCATTTCTTGGCCGCATACGTCATCGAGGCTGTCTCGTTTCAGAAAAGCGAGTAGGACACTCCGAATGCAGCCTTCGAATACAACCTTCTTTCATGGGAATTCCGAGGATGCATGATGTGTATCCATCGTGGGCACTCACAACCCACAATTCTTTGCTTCAGCAGAAATGTCTAAAAACAATAAGGCCAATTTGCACTTAAATATTAAGTAATGTTAACTCCCGATGTGTGCAGAGTATAATATATAATAGAAACGAGGCTTGTTTACAGGAGGACACAATTACTTGAATGCACACTTGTGACGAGGAAGAGGGCATGGCCGGGCTGTGATGGAGTAAGCCGGCGCTGAATCAGCTGATCAGCAAGAGAGCAAGATAAAGGGCAGCCAGAGACGCCGGTTCAAGAGAGAGAGAGAGAGAGAGAGAGAGAGAGAAAGAGATGCACAAAACCGCGTTGCATATGTGTCTGTGTTTGTTTACATTTGTTTTATGTTGAGTTTCTCATTAAAACTTTATGTTTACAGTTCAGCTGGTTCCTGCCTCCTCCTTGCTTTCATTTGCTGAGTTTAAAAAGTGAGTCTGATTCTTTTTTTCTGGGAAACGGAACGTAACATGGTTGCTATGACAGCATGCCACTTTTCAACAAGCGCGAGCACTTTGAGTGAGAGGGAACAAAGTCCCTTTAGAAGGGAATGTATGAGGTACATTTTAGGAGAGTTATAAAGATGTAAAGAGAAAAGAAAATAGATTTTACAGGTGTAGTTTTAGTCTAATACTTTATTTTAATTATATATTAATATATTAATACAGTACTCTGCACCCATCTACTGAGATACTTCAACTTTGAAAATCATATTTACGGGCAAATTGGCATAATTTTGAGTTGTGGGTTGTGAGTGCCCACGAAGGATACACCTCATACGTACATCCTCCGAATTCCCGTGAAAGAAGGTCACATTCGAAGGTTGCATCCAAAGTGTCCAACTCGCTTTTCTGAAACAAAACAGACTTGATGATGTTTTTTAACTGACAAAATACGATCTCCGGAGGATGCATCCTTCCAAACGAGACACAGCCCATGTTACGTTACGTTTCCGTTTGTCCTACGAAGGCCAACTTGTTTAAACAAGATTTGTTTAAAGGAGGACGCTTGGTATACTGCAGCCTTCAAAAGACATGTCCTACCTAGCACGCGGCCTTCCAAACGAGACACAGCCATAGACAGTCTTGGTGGCTCCCAAAGTTCCTCATCCTCATCTAACCTAAAAACAAAAAACACACACAAGTACGTCCACACTACACATTTTGTTCCACTCCCTTCAATTCATACATATATGATTGCGGCACAGTGAGAGAAGTGAGGAAGTTTTGTCTTTCGCTGCATACCAAAGTTGAAGTTTGGTCAAATCTGACCTGCTAATTTTGTTGTATAAAAGATGTTTGATCAAGAAAGGATCTGAACATCACAGACTGACCTCTTGGCTCAAAAAAATACAAAAAGTTGCTTGGTTTACAGTGCTGCAGTAAATTATACTGTTAAAAAAATGTGTGAGTTTACAGTACATTCCTTGATACTCTTTGCATGACTTTCACAGTATACTTAACAGTAGTAGTTCTACTATTTCTTTCAATTAAAATACAACTGCACACTGTGACTTCGGAGTGAACAAGGCCACGAAATTACTGTAATATAGCAGTGCTGGATTGTATAATCACAATAAAGAAATGTATATTTTTTTTTACATTAAATCTTTGCTAATCATCACCATTGTTGAGATTTGTTAGCTTTGTGTTGATATCTGTGCTTGGTTAAAAATTCTTCTTAAAGTCTATGTGCAATAACAGATCAATAATACCACAGTATGGTATTGCATGCAAGCATTACTGCTTCATTGTTTCATTACAATTATGTATTTTTTCTTACAATTGTACCATATTTGTAGTTTTCTCATCTTGATCAATCTTGGTCAATCTATATATTAAACTATGTATTTTCCCTGCAGCACACACAATGCAATTGTACTGTGTCTAATATCACAATTGCATCAGGCTGTAAAAATTGTGCTAATTTTAAATAAGTCAAAGTTCCCATCCAAAGGGAACACGAAACACTGTAATGGTGACTTCAAACGAAACACTATTGTCTCACAATGCAGTGGGACCGGGTGTAGGCATGGGCGGGCTGAGCCCATCCAAACGTGAGTCTTGCCCACCTAATCAAACATTTGGGAAACAAAAAAATAAAAAATAAAAATACAAAAAAATACATTGCAATGTGTGCAATGGTTAAAAGCAATATGGTGGCGGGCTGTGTGTTGCAAACATTGAGGGTGGGCTATAGACTGCCCAACCAATCACAAAACAGCATCAGAAACGTATAGTGTTTTTCTATTTTTGTCATTGGCAGTAAGCAACGTCACTCTCAAGAAGCGGTCCGAGGCGTAACACGAGCAAGAACGGTAATAAGAGATATTTGTGTGCAATGTAAAGGTGTTTAGTGTCCATATAGAAGCCATGGTGCTGTCTCAGTGTGCAGTGACCATGTGACTGTTGATAACGTATCACAGGCTCCCTCGTATCAAGTATATCCCTCCAAATCGCACTGCAGGTGTTCGTGAAGTTCTGGACCTGAATTATAAAGTAGAGGACTGTGCGGGATGGATTTCACGTTTGCAACTTTCACGTTTTGTCCCGCTTCCGACCGTAAAAGTCCTTTTCACTCCAGTCCCGCTCACGTTTATGATTCTGTTCCTTCTATCATAGGCTATTGTAATTACAATTCCCATCCGAAAATAAAAATAATAATAATAAAATAAAATAACGGGTAAAGAGAGAGAGAGAGAGACGTTTTGTTAACACTAACATTGCCAAATATCTGATTGACCGTTGGTTGCTTTCAAAGTTTTGTTTGTATCTTTTTTTTAATAAAGCGTTAACATCCATAGCACTAAGGGACTTTCTGCAACATGGAGAACAAGTAAGAATTTGTATGAATCAACCCTGCGCCTGTAAATCGAACGTTATTTTTCTCTGGCAAAATAGACGGATAACACGAATAACACTCTGTACCTTAAATACATGAAATAAATCTATTACATTTTTTTAACAGATTTATATTTTGTGGGAGTCTCGCGGGTAATTTCTCCCGTTCCCGTGCACACATCTCCCGTCCGCACCTGCACTCAGCAATTAAAAATGGTCCCGCACCGCACCGTTGTGGGATGCTTCTGTTTTCCCTGTTATTAATTCGGTGTCGATGTTCTGTCTGCCCCCACGTGTCTTACATCTCTTATACAATTTTTTACTGTGCTGTGATAGTTTTTTGTTTATTGTTTAGCATTGCTTTTTAAACAACTCTATTTTTGCCATTAAAAAATACCATGGTGGTTACATGGCATTACTTTCCATCCATCCATCCAAATTCCTGTGTTCCTTTAATTACTTTACACATATAGTTTCACTGGTAAAAAATAGCAATACCCTTTGCTACCCTACAAAGGCCATACTCATTAACTAACATTGAAACTGAGAAAAATGGCTTGAATTATTTTGATGTGGATTTTGTTGTTACTGCATTTTCACACAATGGTTTCTCTGAATTTCAGAATATGAGACAAACTCGTCAGTCACCAGACAAATAATAAGATACCTGAACTCAGAACTCAATGGCGTTTTGCCTTTGTAGGGCAGTATCATTGCTTATTACATTTCTGTCAAACAGAAAGAATTGTCATCATTTAATATTGTATAATTACTTCTTTAAGCAGTTGCAATCTCTGTCAAATTTTAGGATCTTAAACTTATATGTTGATCTCTCCATCTAATATATTTCCTTTCACTCCATCCTTATTTTCCTCTTTGACATTATTTCTCTCCACTCCATGCATATACTACCTCCATTACTTCAGTCTTATGAGTCAAGTCAAGTCAAATTTATTTGTATAACACTTTTCACAACAGTCATTGTTTCAAAGCAGCTGTACATGAAATTATGCTATAAGAGAATATCAATTAATATAATGCTAATATTAGTTATGTTCAGTGGTTAAAATCAGGAAACTAATTAACTGTGTGTGATTATATACAATGTTTATCAGTTTATTAATTTCAATATATTTTTAATATGTGGAAAAAGTGTAAAATATAGTTATATTGGGTCCTATGATCTTGACAGTTGCACCACGTTATGCCAATTAAAGATATTAAATTAGTAGTCTGAGTATCCCCTCCCCCATCCCAAATGCCCACTTTGATATCACTCAGCCTACCCTACCAAAGCTGTAAGAAGCCGGGCCTGATGCAGTGTGATATTATTGTTTAATTTTTTACACTAATTTGTTATGATGTGACTGAAAATGACCTAGCCTACATTGATTTAACAAAAAATTCTGAAAGCAATTTTATTGAAAGAAATTACTGTTAAATCTTGTAAGATCCTGCATAATTTTTACAGTGTAGATAATATATTTGAAAAGTTTGTATTATTATTATTATTAGTGATTTATTTTAAAAAATGGTAACGCTTTACAATAAGGTTCCATTCGTTAAATAGTTAATATATTAGGTATCATGTACAAACAATTAACAATATATATTTTATAGCATTTATTCATCTTTGTTAATGTTAGTTAATAAAACACAATTATTCTTTGTTTGTTCGTGTTAGTTCATTGTGCAATAAAGGTATAGTCCAACATGAAAATTCTCTCATTATTTAAACACCCTCATGATATCCCAGGTGTGTTTGACTTTCTTCCTTCAGCAGAACACATTTGAAGAAAATTAGAAAAATATCTTTAAAAAAAATCTCAGACAGTCAGCATAAACGTCATATATATGACTCCAGCGGTTAAATTATTTTCTTCTAAACCCAAATGAGCACTTTTGGTGCGAAAAATAGAAATATTGAAGTACTTTATAACTACAATCCTCCGTTTCATAAGTGGGTGGAGTTCAAGCGGTCTCTGGTGTGATGTATTTGCATTGCCATGATACAGATATAATCTCACTTTCTCCACTTGGTTGAGACATCCAAGATAAGCACACAAACGCACCATAGACCTTATAATTTAGCAGTGTAAATCTCACAATTTTTTTCATAATATACGTTTGAAAAATATTGAGTGTAAATTTATAACATTATGCTTTGTGTTATATTACCCTGGAATTAGTAAAAATAAAAAAAAAAATAAAAAAATGTATATATTATATATATATATATATATATATATATATATATATATATATATATATATATATATATATATATATACACACATACACATACACACACACACACTTTACAGCATTCCTCCTTCTCACTTGTAAACAGTGCTGGTCTTCCATGTGTGTTGCACATGCCTCAGTTCTTGTGCGTTTCAATTGCCAATGTGATTACATCACACATGCTTACCACTCCTGACCGGAAGCATTATTAAGAATTTAAAAAGTACTAAAAAGGGATGCATCACTTAAGAAAATTATTTAACCGCTGGAGTCATAACTATGACGTTTATGCTGACAGTCTGTTATTTTTGGAGTTTCAAAAATCAAATCACCATCAACTTTTTAACACCAACAATTTTAAGGACCTACTGAGCAGAGATATTTTTTTGTTTCTCTATTTTTCGTCAAATATGTTCTGCTGAAGAAGTCATACGCAACTGGGACATCATAAGGGTGAGTAAATAATGAGAGAATTTTCATTTTTGTCTGAACTACATTAATGTTAACAAATGTAACTTTTGCTTTAAATATGTACTAGTATATGTTGAAATTAACATTAACTAAGATTAATAATTGCTGTAAAAGTATTCATTGTTAGTTCACATTAACTAATGAATTTAACCTTTTTCTAAAGTGTTGCCAAAAAATATACACTGTCACATCATATCAGAGACTATTTAGACTGTTTTTACGATTCCAATTTAACGAAATGTTATTGCTGATTTGAAATATGTTATTTGATCGTAGTCTAGACCAATTGTTTTTTTATCCCATTTCTCCCAATTTGGAATTCCCAATTTTCACTACTTAGTAGGTCCTTGTGGTGGCGTGGTTACTCACCTCAGTCCGTGTGGCAGAGGACAAATCTCAGATGCCTCCGCTTCTGAGATATTCAATCTTATCACGTGGCTCGGCGTGCATGACACCACGGAGAATCCGCATGTGGAGGCTCATGCTACTCTCAGCGATCTACGCACAACTTGCCACATTGAGAGCAAGAACCACTAATCACGACCACAAGGGGTTTACCACATGTGACTCAAACCTCCCTAGCAACCGGGCCAATTTGGTTGCTTAGGAGTCGTGGCTGGAGTCACTCAGCACACCCTGGATTCGAACTCATGACTCCAGAGGTGGTAGTCAGTGTCAATACTCGCAAATCTACCCAGGCCCCTACTTGACTAACTGTTTTTGAGAATTTGGTCTTTCCCTTTTCAAGTAGAGAGGAGCTGCACTGGCATGACTGGAAATAGCCTCCCTAGAGTATTCCAAAGATGGCCAACAGTGGACTGAATTGCTTGAAAGACTTCGATCATATCCTGCTACAATTTTTTGTTGCAGGGTCTGTAGTAATTTTGCATGCTCAAAGTCAAGTGTGACCACACCTTTAGGGAGTTTTTCCTTTACCAAAGTCACCTTTTGCTTGCTCACTGGAGTATCAAGGTTCTATTTTCTGTAAAGTTTTTTAAAACAATATGTATTTTGAAAAGCAGTGACTGTACAGCACACAGAAACCTACTGCTCGGCACATCCCCTCCCCCTCTACTCTCCTCGAAATACCTCTGAGTAATTCTACTTGTCCTGTCTTATGGTAGTACCTCTGACCTACATTCTATCTTTTTTTTTCTTTACTCTTTCCCCACTCACTTAGTTCTGTCTATTGTTATCAGTCTGCCTAATGGGTTTCATTCCAGAGCTTTGTTCTGGCAAGCGAATGAGTACAGAAGAGAGAGGGGGGTGGAGGATTGGCAAGAGAAAGGGCACTTGAGTTCATTTCTTTAAAGGATATCAGTCATTTCGATATGATCGCCCACCCAAGCGCTTGATTCACAAACACGAGACTTCCTCTTTCTGAACCAAAGGCACCAACGATTGTACTTGATTTCTAGTAGTCACACATTAAAAGTGTTGATACTCCAATAAAACAACTGTAGACATGTTTGAAAGCTAATAAAAGGCATACATAGTGAATAATTATTAATAAAATCAATAAAAACAATGTGCTTCTACATTAACTGCCAAGTATTAAGATGACTGAATGTGCATTTGTAAGGATGAGTGTCGTCAGATTATTAATATGGCATGATTCTCAGGGAGATATCAAAGACTTTGAACAGACAGTTATGGCATACTATAAAGTACTGTATAAAGTACATAAAGTATATTTTTGCACATACTACATTTGTAAGAATGTTTGGGCAATGTCTGTAATGAACACATTTGGTGGATGGCGTGAAACCTTTTAAAACATTCACAGAGATGCCACTGATTCTTTCTCATTTGCATATATCTCCCACGGCTAGCAAGCAAAACAATGTAGACTCCAAAGTGCAACACAACATCCTATAAACCTGCCCCCTCTGCCTATTGATGCTAAAGGGTTAACCACGTTCACTGCCCGCATCTGGGAGTCATTTAAAACATTCCACAAGGCTTACCACATGCTTTCAGACAGGCTAAATCCCATGAAGCAGATTTTGCTGTCTAGGGCTGCAGAAACAAGTTTTCAAAAAAGTATATTTCAGAAAATGTTTATCTTGCTTGCCTGTGTCACACATGACACTGGGTGAAAGTGACAGAGAAGAAGAGAGTGCACTTGCTTTTGGATATATGACTGCGTGTCTTTGTGTAAGTAAATTGGATGAGTAGTAAAGCTGTGCTCTTTGAAGTGGTGGGATGCTAAACAGCGCTAGATTTTTCCCACCCTCTGATAGGATCTTCACTGGCTTGTGTTCCCAGCTCATTTCCTCTGGTCAAGTCTTGTGACCCGTCAAAACACAGAAGGGTTTTAGGTGCCCGGTGTAGTAGAAACACAATGGCCATACAAATTAAGTCTGAGACTTGTGCAATTAAACAATGACAAAAAATGATAAGCCCACTCAACCCAAGTAGTCTGAGGACCCTGTATAATATACTGTATTCCAGGCATGGATCGCAGACAAATTGATGTCATGATTCTTATGTTAAAAATAACTTGTCAGGGGCAAAAAGATCAACCGTAATCAGGCCAAACCTTCCATTATGGCACAGAGCATTTCCTTGTGTTACACTTATCAATTGTACACTGTAAAAAGTGGTCATCTGTATATTGTTACCTTGCTTTTCCTACCTGATCTAACCATTCAAATACATTTTGTTGGTGTAACTTAATGTATTCAAGTTGATTCAGTGATGTTAAATAATATATTTAAGTTAAATCAAACCAGTTAATTTATATATATATATATACACACACACACATATATATATACACATACACATACATACATACATACATACATACATACATACATACATACATACATACATACATACATACATACATACATACATACATACATACATACATACATACATACATACATACATACATACATACATACATACATACATATATATATATATATATATACATATATATATGTATGTATGTATGTATGTATATATATATATATATATATATATATATATACACACACACATACATACATACATACACACACACACCCAAAATCTTTATAGAGCTTTTTTTTTATATACAATAATCTCAATGGCATCACAGCTCTCTATTACCATAGAAGTACCATTAAAAGTCCTTATGACTCATGCACTAAATTCAGTCTTCTAAAGCCATACAATAGATATAATTGAGGAAAAGACCAAAATGTAGGTCTTTATTCACTGACAATATTGCCATCTGCTGCAGTTCTCAAATCCTATTCTCCATTCTGCATATTCATCAATTTGACTCTTAATTTTTGAAGCTGAACTGAAGATTTCAGAGCTTAGACAATTTTTGTTTTTCTTAAAAAATGTATCATATAGCGTAAGAAGGAAATTGGAATATAACAAACAAGTTGTATGGACAACTTTTAGTGTACTGTCATATCCATTTTGGAGCTTGACAGCTGTTGGGGTATGATCAGTGTGAAGATTCTTCAATATTTTGCTATGGAACTTCACTTTAAAGGAATATCCCTATTTAAGCTCAATAGACAGCATTCACCCGACTACATGACAGCTTCTTCCCACAAGCAATAAGACTTTTGAACACATGATCTCTCACGATCTACAATCAGCACTGCACTTTATAAATCCTCATTCTGTCAATATATTCTCCCAATTCAGTTAGTGTATATATATATATTTATACCCGTATCTAGTGTGTGTATTCTACATTGTGTGTATTGTGTACATTTGTTATGTAAATTGTTGTGTAGGTATGTGTACATTTGTTATGTAAATTGTTGTGTAAGTTTGTTATGTAATTGTTTTGTGTAATATGTTGTTTATTGTAAAGTGGTTTATGTCTCGTCACTGTCATTACTGCTATGTTGCTCGGAACTGCACACAAGAATTTCACCTGCTGTTGCACTCGTGTACACAGTAGTGTGACAATAAAGTGATTTGATTTGATTTGATTTGATTTTTGATTGGTATTTTTGGAGCAAAAAAACTGAGCGCCTGTGACAGTGGAATTTGTAGTTGTAGAGATTAGCCACACATGTGTATCAGTAAATTTGAAGTCACAGAAAACAATGTTTTAAGAGTTGCAAGCTTGTAGATTTTTTTTTTCTCTCCCAAAAACACAACACAACTGTTACACCTTCTCAAATTCTTCATTGCAGGTGCACAAATCTTTTTCTACGAATCACAAATTAAAAAACTAGAGATGCACCGATTGCAATTTTCTTGGCCAATTCAGATTTTTTTCCAAGTGTGACCTGCCGATACCGTTTTTTTTCTGATTCTGATTTTCTTTCTAAGAACTATTGACCGCATGTACAAACAAAATCTACTAAAATAATAAAATTAATTATTAAACATTAATTATTAAACAAGTAATTTTTATAGTAAATGGATGTCAGAGTTTGCACTACAGTAGGCAATTTCCCCAGTAAATATTACTCCCATAGGAAAGCAGTCCTGAGATTGGAAGCTGCAGTGAGTCACAGAGCTGATTAATTAAATTTGTTTAAAGAATTTAAAGCATGTTTTTCAATGTCACTGCAAATAGGTGTTCCATATATTATAAAATCAATATTTACATAGTCTAAGAATAGTAAGTGATCTCACTCCCATGTGCCCTGCAGTGTCCCATTAAATCACATGCAAACTCTGACATCCCTTTACTTTACTATGGTATTCATATAAAAATTACTATCCACCAAAAAAAAAAAAAAAAAAAAAAACATGATACCCATGGTAAATTCGCATAATCTTACATTAGGTGCAAACTTATGATATGATACTCACCTGCAAAGACCCACCCGGTCTAGAAGGTAAAAGCAGAAGAGAATATAAGGAATATATAGTTTAATATGAGACGACTCAATAGCAAACCTTTTGTGAAACAAGAAAGGCTAACCTAACTAAGAAACACTGATTACTAACCGTAGCTGACCAGCGCACTTATTTAAACTATAAACAAATATAATGGTAAGTGATTTCAGAAAAAGAAAGAAAAAAACATACCTTTATTGGTATTTGCCACTGACAGCGCAGGAAGATGCTCATGGAAGTTCCACCAATGGACAGGCTCCCAGACTAGCTCTTCTGATTGGCCAGAAGTCTCTGATCTCTGAACAGTGCCTGTCGCTGCCTCTACAGATGCACAAATAACTTTTGTTCCATATTTTACACAGATATGTGGTGCAAAAGGGAGAGCGCGCGAAACTTGTCATTTGCAAGCGAAAAACAGTGTTTGAGACTCGTAGCAGCAGATTCAATCTGTTGTAGTTTTGTACTTGTGTTTGTGCTAGAAAAATATCCAAGAAAAAAAACTATTTGTGAGAAAATATTCTACAAGTGTGCAACTCTCATTGGATGAATTCACATACGGATTTGTGGATGAGCACAATTTGTCAGTGACTTCACATTTTTTGATGCGAGTGTGTGAATGTGTTTTGCATCATACTCACTGCAGAAACTGTAGCAAAAATGTGAGCGTATGAGTTTCTTAATTTGTCATTCGTAGAAAGGGATTTGTGCATCTGCAATGAAGAATGAAGGTGTAACAGCTGTGTTGTGTTTCTGGGAGAGAAAAAAAAATCTACAAGTTTGTAACTCTTAAAACATTTTTCTCTGTGACTTCAAATTTACTGATACACACTTGCGACTAATCTCTACAACTACAAATTCCACTGTCACAGGCGCTCAGTTGTTTTGCTCCAAAAATACCATCATATTTTGATTACCACAAAAATTTATTTTGACTTGGAAAAAAAAAAAAAAAAAAAAAAAAAAAATATGTGTTACAGTGATGCACTAATAATCGATATGAATGGGGCCAATCCATAAATGTTAAAATAAAAGTATAGCCACAAGATGTGAATAATATACGTGTTAACGTGATTTTAGTGTGATAAAATTGCTTGCTAACCTATTCTGTGTAGAGTTTATCCAACATTATAGTTTTAACAGAATTGATTTAAGTGCATACTTTCATGAAATTATAAGCTTCACATTTCTGCCTTCAAAACCTCCAAACATTGGCAGCGTCCACTACCATTATAAGAGCCTTTCTGCAACCCAGATTTGTACTTTTTTTTTTTCCTCTTCAAAAAAAGGGTACAAGGTCAAAATTTTTTTTTTTTTTTTGGCAATCATTATTTTGCCACAAATGCTGTTGATTAAGCTTAACTTCTATAGAACCCGGAATATTCCTATAAGGGAAACTTTCAAACTAGATAGGCTCAAGCACTCAGTTCCACAATGCATCTACAGGATTAAGAGGCAAAACAACGAGGCACCAGTACCATGTTGGGAAGATAAAAAATACATGTAGTGTTTGACAATTGCGTCTAAAGGCTTTGCCAAAACAGGTCAAATCCATTTGTATTTTTTACTATATTTTGCCTGTAAATGAGTCCTGACTATGAACACTCTGAAACCCACATTTAATCTTAGGCATACGTTTTCTAAATATAGAACAAAGGAGAAAGAGATTTTTCCCAAATGTCTCACACTTTATCCTGAATAACATAAAGAAGGAGATTATGAGCCATTAGTACAGCCATTAAAGCCCTTAGGCCAAGCAAACCACATGTGATTTTGACTCCATCTAAGGGATTGTTTATTTTTCGCTTCTGTTAATGGGACATTCCCTCATTTGCAAGGTGATGGGCCATTTAGGCAAAAGGTCTTGGCATTCCTTCAACAGTTGTACAATTTGCAAAACCACATTGAGGTTCACCGGTAAGGGTCACCCACAGTGGGCAGTAATATTCTACTCAACGCATGGCAAAAACGTAGAGGCAAAGGCTGCTCCTAGAAATAGCTCTGCTCGCATCCTTGAAGCTTGAAATGCTGCCCCACATAACAAGATGAGAGGAGACAAACCGACAACACCTACCAGGCACCTGCGCCAAGTTCCTTATTTGAAACAAATGCTCAAAGGTGTTGAGACAGTTGATGACTGCTGGGCTCATTGCTTTTTCATGGCTATCTAACCAGCCTATTTAATTAAAAGAATAGTTCACCCAAAAATGAACATTCAGACATTATTAACTCCACCCTGATGTCACTCCAAACACCCCCCAAGAAAAAAAAAACTTTCTTATACAGAATAAAAAATATGTTTCGATGAGTAACTCTTTTCAAAACATTGGCAATGGATAGTGTCTCACTTTAAAGCTTAAAAAGCATCCAAAAGTATCGTAAAAGTAGCAATTCACGTGTCATATTCCAAGTCTTCTGCAACCATATTACTGGTGAGAAACAACCCAAAATGGAAGTACTTTTTCAGTAAAAATCTTGACATCATTGTGCATGAATGCATAAGATAAGTTTGTTCACAGTGACACTTCTTCTCACAAGATTTTCACTGAAAATGTTCTTGCTTCTCACTAAAACTTATCGTTTGCATCCAGAAGACTCACAATTAGTGATGTTTCTTTAGTAAACTAAACTGTCATTTTGAACAAATCTTTTAAGTGAACGAATCGTTCTCGTTCACCTCCATACACCACCTCATCTTTCTCACCGATGCCTCTCCCTTTCGAAGTCAATGAGCTCTAATTTGAAGCACAAGACTGCTTTAGGTACTTTTCTTGCCTGTAAAGACTAGTACTAGACAGTAGCATGCATGTGTGGGCTGTGAAAGAGCATATCATTGTTTTCACCTGCTGAATGAATACGCCCCTTCACTGAACCTGTCGAGTCGGTCATTTGAGTTTAAATGAGACGTCTCGTTCATGAACAATTGTAATTTTCTTGTATACTCGTTTGTTAACTAAATGCATGAATCATTCACCTTGTTCATGAACGAGGATCAGTTGACTGGCTGAACGAGAGGAGCTGCATGTCGTTCGATCAGTTTGGCAGTTTTTTGTTCAACAAGAAAAGGGGCCAGATGAATTATGAATAAAATTGAGTGATGACCACACATTACAATGACATAGGATGTTGCTGAAACTCAATTATTGTTTAGGGTAGTCTTGTTGTCTATTATTTATGTTTTTGTACAGCTTGGTACAAAAGTCATGCTCAGCAGTTGCACAAGAGCAGAGTATGATATATATGCTTTGATGTCATTTTTGGAAAACACTTATGATACTTTAACTCTGAAGTGCTGAATTCTCTAATGGCACTTTTCCACTGCACGTTATGGTTCGACTAGCCTAAACTCTACTCGTTTTACTTTTCTGAGCATGCATTTCCACTGCAGTTTAGTGCTGCATCAACGTGGGGGGGATTATAGGCTGATTGTCATAGTTGCGCCACCTTTACTGCCGTGACATCATCTTAAACACGACACAAACTGACCAAAACAATAACACAACTGCTAGCTACTAGCTCACTGTGCTGCATAAAGCAGTTGTTGCATGGTGATTTTTTTTACACAAGTATAACAGTTAAATTGGCCTGGTTGTTTTAGAAGCAAGCTTCCAGTAGCTGCCAGTAGCTCTTTCAAGCAGAGTATAGAGTTAACGTAACAAAACGTACCATCCTCCATCGTGGCTGCGTCCAGGGCACTCTCCCTCCCATTGCTCGCCGGTTTAGATATTGTCCATTGGTCGAAACACTTCCACTTTTCCTTGATGATTCTGTAGTCACTTAAGGGTTTTTTTTTTTTTTTAACTTTTCCCTACACTGTTGGTAGGTCCGGTCGTAGCCGTGTGCGGCCAACAGCTGATACACTTCCTGAGAGACATTTCAGTTTCGCTCATCACTAACAAGTGGACCTTCTGCACCTCGTTTATTGACCATGGCGTGGTTTTGCGCACAGCCATTTCTTTTTTCACAATTCGAAAGTCACATGAACAAATGATACTGCTATCGCAGTTACTAACTTTAAAACTAGTGTGTTGATGTCGCGTGTTGGAAATCCAGTGACGCTGGTAGTGACGATTCTCCCTGACCAATCACTGATCTGCAGGATTTTAACATCACATTTAGTATCGCCTCGGCTCGCTTGGAACCTCGACCGAGGTGGTACCAAAAAAGTATCAGGTACCAGGTACTATCCACAGTGGAAAACCCCCCAAAATTGAGCAGAGTCGAGTTGTACCGTGCAGTGGAAAAGCCCCATTAGTAAATATGACTTATGAATGACTCATTCATAAATGTAAAATATAGTCATTTGGTGCTACCTACGGGCACAAAGGCATAATTTGCAGAAATGGTCAAAATGAACAAATCAATGAACAAATCTGAATGAATCGTTTTGATGAACAGATTCAAACAGATTCAAACAACTCAAATCACTGAGATGAATCAAAATCACCAAAAAAGTTAAGAGCTTAACTTGTATTGAACCCAGAATAATCTTTTAGCCCTTTAAGTCACTATCAATTGGCAATCATTGAGAAGATGGACCGGAAATTCATTACATTTTTTTGTTTTGTGTTCCGCATAAGATAGATAAATCATATGGATTTGGAAGGACATGAGGGTGAGTAAATAATAACAGAATTTTCATTTTTGTGTCAACTATTCCTTTAAAACTTTGCTGTAGATGGCTTCTTGTGTGTTGGATAAAGAGCTTTTTCAATACAGAAACAATGTCCTTGTCATCACAATTATGTAGTAAAAGGTAATATACAGTACGTCAGAACAGATGCCCTGAACTTTAAAGCAATGTCATAATCCTGCAAGAACTTGTGAAATGCCTATTAATGTTTTTCTAGGCAGAACTGACCTAAAACACAATCTTGCCATAATGCAAAAGCACTAAGTTTCCCTTAATACCTTGTGGTTACATAAAGAAAGGCACCAGCTGAGCTTATGTTCAGTGGTACTGTGCCCTGAAGTGACACAGCGGAAGCGGAGAATGGGAGGAGACGGCGGTGTAGGCTGGCCGGTGTTCGGTTTCACCAGCTCACACGTGATCGTAAAGGCTGCTTCTGTGTTCCGTGCAGCATATCATTCCTCTGCTGCCCAGTCAATATAGGCGACATCGGTGTTCTCGCTTCGCTGAACTGTCAGTGGGTATACGTGCCACCCTTCTTAGCAAAATTCATCGAGACATTCTCCCTGCTTCAGCTGTACATTTTAACGGCTAGGAAGAACGACATTCTGGAAAGAAATGAGACCGTCTCAGGGTTGAACTTCCACCAACCAACACAGCAGTAGGAGGAGTCAACAGGTATTGGCGCTCTCTATTTACGTGACAAATTTCCAGGCTCACAGGTTGCCAAATTGCACGACTATCCCTCTTCTGCCAATAAGCGAAATATAGTGTCTTGCAAGATCTGGAGCAGTGAATGTGCGCCTCTTTCGTCGCTTAGATGCTGTGTTGCTACTTAACTGTAAAGCTGTCCGTTGAGTTTTATTGAAACCGCATACGGGGAGAATAATGACAGCTCTGCGGCCACTTAATAAAATGCGATGCATTGTTCTCTCACCTGATTGAGCGATGTGTCATTCAGAGCGTTCGAGCAGGTCTTTTTTATAAAATCATCTTTAAGGGCTTTTCAATTGTTTTTCTGTGTTTGACAAGTTAAAAGAACTCTCTAGACATTTGCGGTTTGTTATTGGTTGCTCCGTCTTGCTTTTTTAGCACAAGAATGCGTTCGGTCTGAACAGCCCCTTTCACTGCAGTGACTGAAGTACAGGGCTGGATTGGTATTCTGGCATACCGGGCATTTTCCCGGTGGGCCGACGCACTTTGGGGCAGATCAGGTGCGGACTGGTCTTCGGGAGAACCGAGACTATTGCTGCGTCCCAATTCGCATACTATCCGTCCTAAATAGTATTCGAAAATAGAATTAGTATGTCCCAAATCGTAGTATGTTGAAATGAGTGTTCCAAAGATACCCGGATGGTCTACTATTTCCGGTCAGAATCCGAAGTGCAGATCGATGCACACTCTAACGGCTAATATTGCCCACAACCCATTGCGTGCGGGAGGGAGGAGCTTTGAGATGATGCAAACATGGCGGCCGGATGCGGCAGCGGAGATGCGCCCTCAGTTTTTAAGTGTAAGAACTTAAACGTTTAGCGCTAATTAAAGTTATATTTTATTGTCTCATAATATTAATGGATTTGTGTTGTGCAAAAAAAGTACCGTGTTTATCTTGTAGGGTCCGATGAAGACACTGAGCGCCTCATTAACTGGCGCATTGCCAACGACGATGTTTGTTTAACTGTCGCGGTGTGCGTAACTAGGCAACCACGTTCTCTTCCATTGCATGACGTCTTCGTAGTATGTCCCAGAACGTGCATACTCTTTTGCTACACACTCAAAAGTATGTACATTTTCTTCAAAAAAAGAGTACATACTTTTAGGTCGTAGTATAAGTAGGCGAATTGGGACGCAGCCTATAGCTTATAAAATGAAATGAGCCGCAGCATTATGCAGAACAGGCCACAAAACTGCGCCGCGATATGCTGAAGGGGGCAGCGATATTCAGAAAAGGACAGCAGGATTTTGTTTCAATATTAAGTATGTTATGTAGCATGTCCATCACTGGATAATTTTATTCAACAAACAAAAGCATCAAATTCCTCTAGATAAGTAGTTTCCAGTTGTTTCCGTTTGGATTAACCAAATTGGAAGAAGTGTTGTCCCAGGGCAGCTCAATGCATATTATAAGCATCTGAATAGATTAAAGGGACAGTTTTCCCAAAAATGAAAGTTCTCTCATCATTAATGCCATCATACCATCCCAGATGTGTATGACCTTCTTTATTCTGCAGAAGATTTTTAGAAGAATATTTCAGCTCTGTAGGTCCATACAATGCAAGTGAATATTGGCCAGAACTTTGATGCTCCAAAAGCACATTAAGGCAGTATAAAAGTAATCCATATGACTCCAGTGGTTAAATCGATCTCTCCTGAATCGATATGATAAGTGTGGGTAGGAAACAGATCAATATTTAAGTCCTTTTTTACAAAACATTCTCCTACTTACCCAGTAGGTGGCGATATGCACAATGAATGTGAATCTCCAAAAGAAAAAGAAGAAGAAAGTGAAAGTAGAGATTGATAGTAATAAAAGTCTTAAATATGGATCTGTTTCTTACCCACACTTATCGCTTAAGATATCGATTTAGCCACGGGAGTCATATGGATTACTTTTATGCTGCTTTAATGTGCTTTTGGAGCTTTACATTTTTGGCACCCATTCACTTGTATTGAATTGACTTACAGAGCTGAGATATTCTTCTAAAAATCTTAGTTTGTGTTCAGCAGAAGAAAGAAAGTCATACACATCTTGGATGGTATAGGGGTAAGTACATGATTATAGAATTTTCATTTTTGAATAAATTCCAAGCATAGTAGTAACTGGGTTAGTAGTAAATAGCTTTTTAACTGTGATTGAAGAACTATAAAATTAGTCTGGGTTGTGATGCATTGAAACTATAAGGCATATTGTATAAGAAGCTCTGTGTTTTTGGGTTAGTTCTGTTTCCCTATTCAAATGGGAAGTTCCTAGACCATCTGTCTGCAATAGAAAGAGGAATGGGTATATAATTCTATATTTACTTCCTCAAAGCGCTGCCACTTACATGCCAATCGTCTGCATAGACATATGCCACAGAGCTTGACATTTTTATTTTTGCACTCATGAAAGCATGCGCATGCTCACAATATCACCTCCTGTGGTATTTGTCTCAAACTTTTTGTCAGGGCTCTCTAATGTTCCCTGACATTCCAAAGTATAGCAGGGAGGTGAACACAAAGCTGACTGAATCAGGACACTATCTATTTTTAAGGCATGGGTACTGCACCTCTTTTGCACTCACTCCTTTTCTAATGAATGGATTTTAGCATACTTTCTCATTAATCATTTCAAATTGTCTGCAGTATTGTTAATGGATGGAACTGACTATTCGGTATAGGGACTGTTAACTCATTGACAGAATTATTTTTATCTGAACAAAATACAAAAAGTAGCAGATGCCCTTTCTTTTGCCCTATTGTGGAGCTTGTCATTTAAGTATCTGTACATTGCTGCACTAGTTTATTGATGAAAAAAGGACAAGCCTTTTCAAGCAACTCTTGAGTTGGCAGCCCAAAATATTTTATAACTGTCAATTGACAAATACCTGTATATATTTTTTTCAAAATAAATACAATTTTAATTGCGGAGGTGATTACAGTTAAAGTAAATCATTCATAGGTTGGTTTCCATGAAAATCAAATACTGTGGCTGTGTGGTGCAATCAAAATATTGCACTCCTTGTTTGAGTGTCCCGACCAGCCCAACAGCAACATTGAATAAACCAATGGCATGAGCTTGGGGTGGGACAAGCTGTTTGCTCGACCAATGGCAGATGAAGGGAGTTTTTGAGAAAGCTGTTTGAAAACGTTTGTTTATTTTTGCAGTTGCGTTTGGTCACACTAATAGTGCAGAAATTACACACCAATAGCCAAAAGGTATGTAGGCATTAGTTTAGTAAACTCACGTTCAGGTCTGACTCCATACTGGTATGGAATGCCTACTTTTTAAGATCCAGTCAATTCCAGCTGTATAAAATCAGTTTCTGCCCCACATCATTTGTTTGATTCAGAAATGTGTCACTTTGCAGAAGTAAAATGGGACTTTGACTTTAATATGGTCGACCAGAGTAATTTATTCTCCTTCACTTATACATAATGGCATGGTTTTGGTCTGTACGTGCAGTAAAATCAATCTGGCATCTGAACACCATTTCACTACTGTCATCTGCTCTTGTGTTATGACAAGGCTAGCTGAGACTAGCTAAAATTGTTTCAGTCACACAGAGAATGATCATTCATAAAGACATTTATCTTTTTCAATAAAAAAAATGACAGCTGCAAATAAAATATTTTGACCTCCATAGATAATCATAAACAAAATAGAGAAGTAATAAGCAGAAGAAGCAGGAGCTCCAGGTATAACTCTGAGTGAGATCGTTAAAAACTGACAGCTTGTTGATGAACAGTTGTTTTCTTGAGTCTTTTTTTAATGTTCTTACACTTGGTTTGCTGTAGTTTGTCATACATGATTCCTAGAAGTAGTACAGTACAGATAACGTTGCATCTGCCAGTTTCTTATTTAGCTCCTTCTGAGTTCTTTACATCTTTCCTCTTCTTGGGACTCATTCAGGTACCGCTCTCTCTCACTACCAAAAAATCAGCCGGGCAAGAATCTGTGCTTAGACTCCTGACAGTGTTAGTAAGTCATTAGACATGACGCTCTCTTGTGCTCCAGATCGTTAAGTTGTGGTGCAAAAGGTGGGAATAGGTTTTGTGAATGAAGTCGATTTTCACTAGATGTAACGGGTAAAGTCTCTTTCAGTGCGTGTCTCTTAACTCTCTGCCTCTGACTGGCGTCTGGTAAACTCTTAAAGCCCTTCTTCACTCTCACTGCAATGACAAACAGCTGTTAGAGACTTAGAGTCATTGCCTGGTGAGGATCCTTACCGTTCTCATCTCCTGAACTCGCTCTCCATTCACAAACTGGCGCTTAACAATGTCCCCCCCCCCCCCCCCCCCCCATTTCTTGAGAGAAAGTCTGTCCTAGCTATCTGTGCCCCCGTTCCTTGAACTTAAAAGGCCGAAGAGCCAGATACCAATGTGTGATCCCCTTTTTAGTGAGATCGGTCAGCGGGCTGTTTACGTTCGAATAATTAGGCACAAACCTCCTATAATAGCCAGCCAGCCCCAGGAACTGGCTCAGCTTTTTGGTCTTGGGTCTCGGGCAAGCCGCAAGTGCTGCGGTCTTATCAATTTGGGGGTGCACCTGCCCGTGACCGAAGTGGAACCCTAGATACCGTACCTCCACCCATCCAATTGCACAATTCTTCACTGCCAATCATTACTGCAGAGTGTGGTCTGAGGACTCGATCCATAAGTCACTGAAACGTAGCCGGGGCTCCAAACAAACAGAACAGAAGGGTCACAAATTGGTGTAAGCCAAACAGTGTGGAGAAGGCCGTTTTCTCACAGGACATTGGAGCTCCTCCTTCTTCGGGACCACCATCACCAAAACCATGGGGACCACCTCCCTCCACAGTTTTAAGAGCTTGAGGTGGTAAATCTGATGTGCTCCCCACCTACGTATCCATGCGTTTAACCTCATAATTAACTTCCCGACACGCCGTGTGACCTCAAAGGGCCCTTGCCACTTTGCAAGCAATTTAGAGCTTGATGTGGGTAGTAATACAAGGACTGCTATACAGCTGGGTCTGACATTCTTGAGCCTGTAGCACATTTTCCTGTGATAGTTGCCTCAATATGTGGAGTTTTGGTCTAAGGTCAAGAATGTTTTGAATAAAGTTTTTGCTGTTTGAAGTTCCCTCTTAATGTCTAAGACACCATGAGGCTTACACCCATACAATAATTAAAATGGGGAGAACCCCATGGAGGCTTGCGGGACCACTCGCACTATGAATAACAATGGTTCAAGCCACTTATCCCAATAAGGGTTTTATTAAACCGTTCGACCAAGCTGTCCATTTGCAGGTGGTACACACTTGTCCAAATCCAAATTAAGCCCAATAATTTGTACATCTCGCATAGTGTACGTGACATAAAGGTAGTGCCTTGCTCAGTGAGGATTTATTTCGGAATCCCCACTCGGGAGATAATTTTAAAGAGTGCCTCCGCAACTCTATGTGCTGAGATGTTGTGCAAAGGCACTGTTTCCGGATATCGCGTTACATTATTGGGTGCTCGGCCATCCGCATTCCCCCGCCGTCCACTCAAAGAGCTCCAAGAAGGCCTCCAGATCATCTAGGGTGCCCATCTTCACTAGCGGAACCTGGGGTGTGGCGGTCACAGGGTCTGGGTGTGCGGTAGCAGCATCCTCCTGGTGCAGCAAGCTCCGGACCATCTGCCGGTCCTCCGCTTGGGGCTGGTGGAGTGCAATGAATCGCTGCTCCTGTTCTGTGTGCTGCTCGAGAAGGGCCTGATGTTGTGTCTGGTGGATGCTTGCAAGGGTCTTGACCACATCCTCCAGGGGTGAGGGATCCATGGTGGCATTCTTTCTACCTTGATCCCAGGTTTTGGAACCAGCGTAATGGGTAAAGTCTCTTTCAGCTTGTTTCTCATAACTCTCTGACTGGTGTCTGGATCACTCTTAAAACCCACCTCCACTCTCACTGCAATATCAAACAGCTGTTAGAGACAATCATTGACAGATGATAATCCTTACCATTATCACCTCCTGATCTCGCTCTCCATTCACAAACTGGTGCTTAACCACGCCCCCACCACCAAACTAGGATTGCAGGGAATGTGATTTTCCAATGTCATGCAAGGATGGAGAAAATTGCTGACCATACTTTTAACAGGGTATTTCACCTCACTATCTAATTGACACTCTGATTAGTAAACAGACAACCTGTCTGCTAGCACCCTTCCAGTGGCTTTGTCTCTATTTATGGTTGTGTGCTCTGTAAACTTTTAAATTTGTTGGCATGGCTATGACAAGTTTCGAGGCCTATATGTTACAATGGCCCTGTTTATACCCGGTATTAACATCCATTTTGGGTGATCTGATCAAAAGTGAACAGCCGAGACACATTGCCATTGTTCAATAATGGTATTTACATCTCAAAGTGTTTCCTGTGATCACTTGTGTTCAGGTTTCACCGAAGGGAGAGTCTCTGATTTTGTGACGACATACATAATTCGTTTCATCATTATGTTACTGCATGTCGGTAAAGTGCACAAAAATCGCAAAAAAAGTTGGCACGAGTTAATCTCATCACAAAGAGACATTCCGAGCAAAAAGCATATTGTTATTTCAGTTGAAAATCTTTATGGATTTTTTTGGTTCTACAGTGTAACAGTGTAATTTAAAAAAAAAAGCATAAATGAAATAAAAACAATGTCAAAATAAAAGTCCCTTAGTTGTATTGCGGTTTTGCGGAATGCATCATATCTTATTTTTGTTTTGTTTATTATTATAATTTTGATGCACAATAAACTGCATATGGTATTTTATTTATTTTGGATTTTTGTTGCCTATTTGTCTTTGCCTGTCACAGTAAGAATGAACTAAGAATGTTTTTTTTAAATTCAATAAATCAATTTAATATACTATCAGCTGATTAATCAGTTTTGGTATTGGCAAAATAAACTATTGGTCGACCTCCCATATCAGGCATACTAAAAATGTTCCATGCAGTTTTGTGCACATATACTGTATGTCTAATTTTTTTGTTTGAATGGTTATTTGTTTTTATGTTCCCGGCAAAGTTGAATGCCCTTGTTTTAGCACAGTTATTGATTGACGGGTGAGTAAACGATCCTTCAATGTTGTCCAGGACACATTAGTGTTTACACTACAAATGCTATGTGTTGACATGCATTTGGCTACCTACAAATCTCAAAATATTCACTTGTGATTGGATCACCTGAGATGAATGTTAAAACTGGGCCTATTTTTCACTTCACTTTCAAACCAGGTTTTCTGTGACCCGCTGGCACAACACCTGTAGCCTCAGCACCTCTTGATAAGTGTCACCCAATCCTTCAGTCCTCCAGTGTTTCGTGACTTTTCTATAGCCTGTCCTCCCACTTCCCAAACAAGATTTTCTCCTAGTAAATTTATTTAAAAAAGATGTTATGTCTACCAATTGATTTGTATATTTGAATTAAAAGGCCACCCAGGCTTTGCTCACATTTCTGAAATCATACTAAAACATCCACAAAGACAAGAGACATTGATGACTAAACGTTTAGAAGGACAAGCAGGAAGTAGGTGTGTTTATTTCCTGTCAGTCATGATTTCCTTTGTAAAACATGATTTTTTGCTAAGCAACAGATTTTTGTTTTGAACTCAACCGCCTGATGAGCAACATCACATGCAGCCTTAGGCAGTGCAAACTGAGGACATGCTCGCTTCTAATGACCGGAATGATTTTAAGAGAAACATGCACTCATAGTCCATGACACACTCGCTTTGTGATTTATTTGATATATATTCTGAAATGTGGCATTTACCATAGATAATTGCAACAGGATTGGACTTCTTTTTAAGCATGTCTCTGATGTTGGCATACAGAGTATGCTGTTGTGAATGGGGAAGCCAGTGACTCTTGCTCATGGTCTCTGCAGCAGGAGACAGATGGGTTGAGGTAAATTAAACAAGCCAGCCTGGCCTTCTCTCCTCACTATGTCAGTGCGCCAGCCACGCCGCCGGGTCTCTGTCATTATTTAATGGCCAGCGTTAATGGGCTCTGTCTGCCTGGTTGCCCCCCTGGCTGCTGGAAGAGATAAAACGTTTTTAAAGGAAAACTTTTAAGGGAAATTTGGCCAGGGTTGTGTACTTGAGCATGCAATGTGGGTGGATGACAGATTTCTTGCTTCCTATCTTAGTTTCCTTGTTTCTTTCACTTTATCTATGAACAATATTTGGATCAGATTTAGGTTATTTTTTTAAGTCCTGCATGGACCACCTTATTAATATATCTAGCATTGCAATTGTTGTGTTTTGGATCCACATTCCAGCATTCAGTTCTGTTGTGCTGGTGTCCCTCTTGGCTTCATAACCCTAGAATGTACAGTATGTGGCTCAAAAATTGCACGGCTGCTTTGCACGGTCTTTTGATATGCAACTCCAGGTATTTCTCAATTAGGGTGTCTTTGATTATGTGAACTGACTTTTTCAATATTAAATTGAATATATATACACTCACCTAAAGGATTATTAGGAACACCATACTAATACTGTGTTTGACCCCCTTTCGCCTTCAGAACTGCCTTAATTCTACGTGGCATTGATTCAACAAGGTGCTGAAAGCATTCTTTAGAAATGTTGGCCCATATTGATAGGATAGCATCTTGCAGTTGGAGATTTGTGGGATGCACATCCAGGGCACGAAGCTCCCATTCCAACACATCCCAAAGATGCTCTATTGGGTTGAGATCTGGTGACTGTGGGGGCCATTTTAGTACAGTGAAGTCATTGTCATGTTCAAGAAACCAATGTGAAATGATTCGAGCTTTGTGACATGGTGTATTGTACTGCTTGAAGTAGCAATCAGAGGATGGGTACATGGTGGCCATATAGGGATGGACATGGTCAGAAACAATGCTCAGGTAGGCCATGGCATTAAAACGATGCCCAATTGGCACTAAGGGGCCTAAAGTGTGCCAAGAAAACATCCCCTACACCATTACACCACCACCACCAGCCTGCACAGTGGTAACAAGGCATGATGGATCCATGTTCTCATTCTGTTTACGCCAAATTCTGACTCTACCATCTGAATGTCTCAAAAGAAATCGAGACTCATCAGACCAGGCAACATTTTTCAGTCTTCAACTGTCTAATTTTGGTGAGCTCTTGCAAATTGTAGCCTCTTTTTCCTATTTGTAGTGGAGATGAGTGGTACCCGGTGGGGTCTTCTGCTGTTGTAGCCCATCCGCCTCAAGGTTGCGCGTGTTGTGGCTTCACAAATGCTTTGCTGCATACCTCGGTTGTAACGAGTGGTTATTTCAGTCAAAGTTGCTCTTCTATCAGCTTGAATCAGTCGGCCCATTCTCCTCTGACCTCTAGCATCAACAAGGCTTTTTCGCCCACAGGACTGCCGCATACTGGATGTTTTTCCCTTTTCACACCATTCTTTGTAAACCCTAGAAATGGTTGTGCGTGAAAATCCCAGTAATACTCAGACCGGCCCGTCTGGCACCAACAACCATGCCACGTTCAAAATTGCTTAAATCACCTTTCTTTCCCATTCTGACATTCAGTTTGGAGTTCAGGAGATTGTCTTGACCAGGACCACACCCCTAAATGCATTGATGCAACTGCCATGTGATTGGTTGATTAGATAATTGCATTAATGAGAAATTGAACAGGTGTTCCTAATAATCCTTTAGGTGAGTGTGTGTATATATATATATATATATATATATATATATATATATATATATATATATATATATATATATATATATATATATCATTATAAGATAAATTGCATAGCTACCCCTAGAATGCATATGTGGGTCTTAAATAACCCATATGAGGTTGCTGTGGTGTTCAATGCATTTAACATTGGTACTATTCTTCTAATATATTGATTGTTTTCAGGTTCCATTTTTTATGTAATAAAATATATGTTCACATTAATGTTAAAAAACATATTCACAGTATATTTATGTGCAGTATGTACAGTATAAAGTAACAATTTGTAATTCAGTTGATGCTTTTGTACAAAGTGAATGCCATTATACCTATTACAGGGACAGTCCCCATGGAAAGGGTGAGGTTAGATGCCTAGTTCACTGCAAGGGCACAATGGTAATAACTCCTGGAGCACTTCTCAATGTGTTTTAACCTTCACGTTTTCTTTATTCACTATGCCTCACCACCCCGAACAACATATAATGCTATAGAGTAATTTTGAAATATAGTGTCATACAGCAGGTTAGAGTACATAAGGTTTTCATTTTTTATTTTAAAAGTTAAATAAATTGCAATTGTATTGAGGCTTTTCGTAAAACACATGCCCACATGCAGCTTTCAGTGAGTAAAGAAATGCATCCAATAAAAACAGACTGTTGTGGCTCATTTTAGTGCAAGAAAAAAAGCTTAGTGACAGAATCTGAGTGCGATGAAAACATTCACATCAGCTTGAAAAGATGAAGTTCATTGGTCACTTGACCGCCTCAGTGACAGAATGAATTTTTTCAAGCAAGCTGGATGTTTTTTTTTTGTTTTTTTTTTTTTCCTTCAGTTTTTGAAACCATTAACTTAGCAGGAAGTCCCGACGGTCAAGTGATTAACACTTCCACTAATGCACATTCTTTTCTCCCTCCTCCTGGCGGGTGATTATTTTTAATAAAGCTAACACCTGAAAATCAGGCTTGTCAGATGCTGGCTTTAAACAGCTTTCTTGCAAAAAATGGTTTTCTGGTATCCATGCTTAGACTCATCTACTCACCTACATGTTGTTCCAAACCCACATGACTTTCTTTCTTCTGTGCAACACAAAAGGAGGTGCTAGGCTGAATGTAAACCTCAATCACCGTTTACTTTCATGGAATCTTTTTTCCATACGATGAAAGTGTTTGGTCACTGAGGCTAACATTCTGCCAAACATCTCCTTTTGTATTCCACAGAAGAAAGAAAGTCTATGAATAGAACGTTATGCCTACCATACACGGAGAACACTTTAGACCTTATCCAAATTGGATTTCATGTTGGTCGCTGCAGCTCTTTAGGAATGGAGGGAGAGTAGGAATAATGGATACAATGGGATGATATGATATATCATACCATATCAGCTGACAGGTCCAAGAAATAGAAACAATTAATGGAAAGTGAACACACTTATGAATTGTTTATATGAAGGGCGTGCATGTGTGCATGACTGAATGTGGGTGTATGTAAAACAGATCAAGGTCTCGGGCAAGGAAGAGGCGAGAAACCGGCTTGACATATAAATCATAGGTTTAATGTAAAACTCAAAATACAAACACATAAGACGACGGACATGTCCGTGAACGATCTCTCTCTCTCTTGCATCGCCGTCCGCGAGTGGCCTTTATCCCTCTTGACGGCTTAATTAGCCTAATACGGGACCGGGCGTGCGTAATCACGCCCCGGTCCCGCCCTCCACCGTGCCACAGTGTATTAAAAATTTCACACTGGAGGTGTATTTCACACTGGCCATCAGTATACAATTACTCAAAGACCTACCAGACTTCCAATTTACTGAATGATTTTGCCATACAGCTCGGATGTATTCTACATATTGGGTGATGCATGCACCTCTTTCTTCCTTTAAAGTGTGTACAGTAATTTAAAAAAGAATAAAAAGTGCTAGTAAGTGTAAAAATACTTAGTTCTTCAGGTGTGAATGTTTTATGTATCCCGGATATTTTTTTATTGGCCTATGTTGTTCTGCAGGGAATATTTGTAACAGAAATAAAACATTGACTTTGCTCTGACGAAACTTTGACTAAAGAATTCATAGACAAACGACTTAAGCTTTTTGTGTATAAAGTTACATCATAAGGAAACTAGTTTTAGACAGCCTTCCAAGGCACCATAAAATCATGTCTAATGATCTGCAACAAATTCAAGTGAGCTTGAAGAGAGATAACCAAGCAAATATTTCGTGAGAACAATGCTTGGTGCAAAACAGTCATGAAAAATGCAATTAGAAATAAATTTGTGCTCTCAACTGCTCTTTCACCCATTCTTATTCGTTCAACTAACCACCTAAATGAACCACATACACTGAATTGTGGGATATTATGGGTATCGAAGGATACATCAATGCTGCTGCCGACCAAAACTAAGGCTACTCTGTAGACAGAATGTTGCGCAAACATTGGATTTGAACATGCCTTGTGAGTGCCTACCTCCATATTGCCTGTAAATGTAGCATATTTCAGCTTTAAGGCACAGCCAGACAGATGCATTTGACAAATGCAATTTATTGTTGTGTTAAGAAATGCTATCATTGTTGGTCTTATATTAAGGCCTCAGCATACTCATGGTGAAGTGCTGCTTTGCGCAGAGCAAAAAGGAAGTTTGAAACAGCTGAGCAACAATATACTGTTAGTGATTATTCAGACACCGGCCATACCACTGAGGAAGGCGGTGCATTTAATTATGAGGACGCACAAAACTACATGTAAAATATCAACAAATGTGACATTAAAATGTGTTATCAATGACTTCATGCCTCGTTCTATAAGTATAATTCACATGA
Organism: Moxostoma hubbsi; assembly: GCA_032164185.1. Lineage (NCBI taxonomy): Eukaryota > Metazoa > Chordata > Actinopteri > Cypriniformes > Catostomidae > Moxostoma > Moxostoma hubbsi. Next base: position 20,026,573 of record JAVLUX010000024.1, read on the forward strand.
GTAAAATAAGCTGTTTTAACTACATGATGATGATTGAAAGTGATTTTATATATATATATATATATATATATATATATATATATGTGCTGGGTCTCTCTTTTGCGGTTTAGTTTGTGATGCTGGTTCTGATGAAAGTTAGAGTTTTCTGGCGATGAGAAGAGATACGGCACCTTGCCCATATCTCTTGCACACCTGGTTCTTTGCTTGCGGGTGAAGTCTCCATTCTCTGTACATTAAATCCACTCCCGTGTTTATTCTGCCCTGGACATTTGTCATGTGTAATGAATAAGCATGCACTGCTCCACACAATCTGTTTCTGTGCTAGTGTTGCCGGTCCTTCTCGCCCCTGCTCTGAATGGGACTCTAACCGACATCTCCGGTGAGGGAGGCGGGTGCGCTAACGAGGAGGCTAAAGGCTACAGCCCCTAGCGTCAGTCGCTAGTGCACCTCTTGAGGTCAGGAGAGTGAGGTTTACACACTGCACAGCTATCTATAAGCTGGCTCCCATTACACTCACCCCCCTAAACCTCACTCCCATCTGGGTCACGGCACCACTGTTGCCGGTCCTTCTCCCCCCTGCTCCGAACGGGACTCGAACCGACGTCTCCGGCGTGGGAGGCAGGTGTGCTGACGAGGACTCTAAATGCTACAGCCCCTAGCGTCAGTCGCTAATGCACATCTTGAGGTCAGGAGAGTGAGGTTTACACACTGCACAGCTATCTATCAGCTGGCTCCCATTATACTAGGATGTGCAGTTGACTCAAGCGTGTACCTCCTGAAAATTTAAATATGCTATTTTAGCCACAGAAAGTGGAGCAAAACATTAAAGAAGTTATATATATATATATATATATATATATATATATATATATATATATATATATATGGGTGTGTGTGTGCATATATACATATACATATACAGTATATATATCGCTGCAGGTGGCACATGAGTGAAGCAGTATATCAAACAACACTATATCGAGTGAATGTGCACTTAAGAGTTTTTCAGTAGATTTGATTCCTTTTGAAGACAAATGAAACAAAAAAATTGTACTTGGAAAATGTGTTTACGTGAATGATCATACAGTTTTAGGTAAGTTTGCACCAGCATGCTAATAATACTGCATGCTGGTGTGTTCATGTTGACCGATCTTAACTGACTGAAAGGAAATTAGCTGTCGACCTCAAAGTAGCTGGAGCTCCATGTCACACCTACCGATGATGTGGACCAATGGCAGTAAGAAAGTGTTTAGATAGCAGTATGAAGTTTTCATGAAAGTTTGTGCTGGGGAGCTGATACTGAAACAAACAGATTTTGTTCTAAATTATGTTACACCCGTTCGTTCTTTAGCCCCAGCACAAACTGACTGTGTGGCCTTGTGTTCAGAGGTGTAAAAGATGGAAAATCTGTTGGAACATGTCAAGCAGAGCCCCTGATCTTTAGAGGTGCATGACACTGGGCCCCTTCACATCTCCCCTGTGAGTCTTTGAACCTCCTTGCAGCATGACACAACAGTTCAAAGGCTCCTATTCTTACTCAATTCACTCGTAAAAACCCAGATAATGCGTGTAAATCTGGAACAGAAGTGTCGCTGCGCTGGTTCCCTCACTCTTGATTTATGACCCCCAGTGCATCATGGATACTAGTTCTCAAAGTTGTAACTCAGCCATGCCAGACCGGTCCCCTCCACCATAATGGAGAGCATGTAAAAATGCTTTTAGCTTTGTTCATTTAATACATTCTTTGTTTGCTGTTTGTCAAACTAGGGGTGAAGCTTGTTTGCTCATTTGCCAAGTTTAAGATTACAGCTAGAAACCACTAAAACTTTATAAATCAATGGGTGCTAATGTACAGGGAAAGATTAATGTGTTTCATCTGAAGAGTTTGCATGTTAGAATGAAAAGCTGCCTACAGTTAAAATTTGTTGTATATTTGTAGAACAGAACAAGTTCACAGGCAAGGAAGAGGCAAGAAACCGGCTTGACATATAAAATAATAGGTTTAATGGAGAACTCAAAAGACAAACACATAAGACAACGGACATGTCCGTGAACGATCTCTCTCTCCCGCACGTCGTCCACAACCCTCTCGGAGGCTTAATTAGCCTAATATGGGACCGGGCGTGTTGAGTCACGACCCGGCCCCGCCCTCCACCGTGCCACATTCCTCCCCCGTTCTTTCAGGCTGGGGACCCCCGGCCTGACGTACATCCCCTGGGGGGGGGGGGGGGGGGGCGCCTCCCGCGCGGTTTGCCGGCGGGTCATCCCCATCAACCTGGACGAGGGAGGGGGCAAGGTGAGGGAAACAACATTAATTAAAAATCCTGCACTGGGCAGTACCTCCCCTCCCACAAACACCATAATTTAAAAAAGAGGGAAAAGGCCAACGCAGAGCGGCAGTGAGAGAGAGAGAGGAGAGAGACAAAAAAAAAAACGTACTCGCCGGTTCTCTGATATGCCATAGCTCATTCCTCAGCCACTTCTCCACCCTCTACAGGACGACAGCCGCGCCACTCCGGGTGGATCGGAGGCAGTCCTCAGCCCCTGGCGGACGGAACTCCCCGCCGCGTACCCGGGGAGTCAAAGGGGCCTCCCCCCGCCCCTGGCAGCGGTTCTCCCGCTCCAGGCAGTCGGCGGCGAGCCCTCCCCCCGCACGTGGTCGGCGGTCTCCAACCCTGCCGTGTTCCAGCGGCTAGTAGGGGACTCCCCCGCCCCTGGCAGCGGCCCTAACCGCTCCAGGTGGTCGGCCAGGAGCCCCTCCTCCCCTCGCGGTCGGTGGCCATTCCTCCGCGTCCAGGCGGTTGGGCTCCTCCATCCCCTGGCAGATGGCCGCGGCTGCTCCGCTGGGCAGTGGCGAGAACTCCGCTACGCCGTATCTCTCTTCCTTCCCGAGTTTCGGCACCAATGTAGAACACATCAAGTTCACGGGCAAGGAAGAGGTGAGAAACCGGCTTGACATATAAAATAATAGGTTTAATGGATAACCCAAAAGACAAACACATAAGACAACGGACATGTCCGTGAACGATCTCTCTCTCCCGCACGTCGTCCGCAATCGGCCTTTAACCCTCTCGGAGGCTTAATTAGCCTAATACGGGACCGGGCGTGTTGAGTCACGACCCGGCCCCGCCCTCCACCGTGCCACAATATTAAAGGGATACTTCACCTCTGGGAAGATGAATGTGTATTTAAAATCGGTCATTTATATAGTATAAATGTGAAATTATTTTTCAATTTCAAGCATTCTAGACAGAGAAAAGGCAGAAAATGTATTTTTTACACATGTGGCTGAAAGACAACAACTCCCAGAATGCACTTGCTTTGCTGCCCTTACGAGGCCACTCCCAAACCACGCCTACCGGTTACAGGCGGCAGTATCTGAAAATATGATACAACTATGCTTGCTTTGATACATCGTGACTCTATAAATCGTGAGTTAGTTGATAAATTGACTGACTACGCGGGAAGAACATTATAATTCCGGGTGTCCAAACTCTGTACATGACGTCTTAGTAACAAAAAAGAAAAACAAACAAAATACTCACTTTACACTAAGCCGTCCGTTTGTCACTGCGGGCTTTGGCTGGCGTTTCCAATTTATCTTCGGGATCCTAAAATAAGTTTCCAGGACTCCCCTGTCCATGTGTGATACAAAACTTGGGTGCTCAGTTATACATGCTCAAGTTATCGGTGCAGTTTCATCAGCGGATTCAGCGATCTCGTCCAGTATCGCTGAAATTCGCGACAGCAATAGGACTCTCTATCTGTTTCCATAGGCGCACAGCGAGAGCACTGACACCACCAGTCTGCCCCAACTCGAGTCTGGCCGGGCTCTTCCTCCTGCCTGCCAAGCAGGTTTTGCTCCACTGCTACAGCAGCTGCTCCAGCTGCCTCTGTTCATCGCTGTATTGCGGCTCGTACAGGTAGCCGCGAGCATCAGATTCTCGCAACAGATCTTCGAAATCCCCTTCTGCCATTTCAACTTCAAAACTACATTCCGCCATCGTGATTAGCCTACTTGTATACAAACTTTCTACACAGAGCAAGAGCCTGTTTTCTTAGCTTCTACAGAAAGATGGCTGACACTATCTTGACATTCTGTGAGTGAGATCCCGCCCCATATGGGTGTGGTGAAAACATGCGGAATACTGGCTGTAGTTTTAAGCCTCTGGACCAAAAATCCTCCGATGACGCAAAATGACGATTTTTGCGTCATCGGAGGATTTTTTCCAGACTAAAAATAAATAAATCTCTCGTCTCAGGGGGATATGAGGGGGGGGGGGGGAGCTCGGTAATTCGAAAATAATACTGGTTTTCTACTGATACAAAGCTTAATGCTAAATCCTGAAGTAACCCTTTAATATATGAAAATTTAGCCAAAGGTGACTTTTAATTCAGATTTACACTAAATACTCATTTAGTGTATTGCACTGCATTCTCACCATTGGGATCTCATATTATGTATCCTTTAAAGGTATGCGAGTGGAAACTGAATATAACCACCTTTCCAAGAACAAGCTGAATTGTTTTAATTGGCAGATGTACAAAATAAAAAGTAAAACAGGCCCGTAAAGAGACTTCTGCGGATCGATTTTTACATTCTACCTTTTCAAACTCACCTTATTGAAATCTGGTTTGTGACCTCAAGTCTATAGCTGTGTTCCAAATGACACACTATGCACTTACAAAATAGACTATACTATGCACTCAGCCATGTAGTGTATGAATTTTGAAAGCGTATTATTGTCCCAAATTGAACACTTAACATTTTTTACTACACTGAAGCGTTCGTGTTTAACAGCTGATGGAAGTGATGTTTTAAGCGGATATGATGTATTGCTGCTAGCTTTAGCGCGTTAGCCAACATCAGTTCAACACTTATATCTTAAACAACGTACATATTCACACAGCTTGTGGTGTCATGGTAAAGCATTCAACTTACAGTACATATGCAATGTGTTGTCTTCACAGAAGTTTCACTAGCTGCTACATTATTCACTATTTACAACTGTTTTTTCAGACCAGCATCGCAGCCAGCTAACTCCACCTCTTCCGCTATGTACGGCAACATTCCACACTCCTTAAAGTACTCTACATTTTCAGTGTAAACATACTACTCGCACTACTTACACTACAAAATGGAGTAGAATTGTATGGATTTATATAGAATAGTAACAAAAGTATGCGGTGTGGGACACACCTTAATTCTGTGATTAATGGAATAAATGTATAATTTTGTTCCTAGTTCTGTTTGTTTCTTCAAATAAATTAAATTGTCCCTTTCTCAGATCTGGTTACTGGTCACATAGGCCACTTGCTATCTCTGTGGAGAATACTGAAGGACACTTTGATTGCTGTAATGTTTTGTAGTCTGCTTGAGAAATGTACAGTATGATCACAGACCACCAATATAAGCCCAGCTAATTTGTGACATTTAACCAGTCCTAAGAGGATACTTTGTATTGTTAGCAATTGCATCATGATAAGCCTCTTCAAACAACAACTGAGACTCCCCGGACCGTTTCAACTCTTTAAGGTCTCTTTGAGAGACGAGTGAAGTTGATCTAAGGGCAATGTCCTGTTCCGAGTGTGAGAATTTACATGTGGCTGTGTAAGTGGCTGGTCTGGCGGATGTGTCCTATGATGTGATGTATGATTTGTCTCTTCTCCCTTTTTCAAATGGAGGGGTACTCTAGTGTGGCCTCAGACACTCTGCTGACCCTAAAAAGGGAGGCCATTTGGTGGATTACCATGACAATGGAGCAGATCTTCCTAATGGAGATTAGAATGTAGTCCAGATGAGCTATGAGAGTAATTCTCTATCTAGGCTGTTTCTGTGCACTCAAGATTGTGATCATCATGTGCTGTCTGGTATTGGATCTGGATTGAAAAAAGCAAAAGGAAGTGCTTCTCTTCGTTTTGTGCTGTGAGTACATCCACATGATTTAAAATGTACTGGATGTTTGTTATTCAGTCCTGTTAGACCTAATGTATTTAATGAAGAAAACACTGTTCCCCGTCTGTCGCTCACTTCGACGTTGTGTCGAAGAAGCGACACTAGGGGTCTCTCTTGAGCACCGAATATACCTCTGATCTATCTCTGATTTTCTCTAAAAGAGTATTTTCCTCTAAAAGAGCAATATGCAGCGGTGTTGAACATCATTTTCAGGATGCATCTTTTTAAAGATGCCTTTCTGCCCCTGTGTAGTTCCTGGATGCGGTAAAGTGCTCTCTGCTTCAGATGGCCACAGGCGCTGTCTCGTGTGTCTGGGCTGTGATCACACCGAGGCAGCATTTGTGGATGGTTCATGTTCTCACTGCGAGAACATGACCATGGCAACGTTGTGGTCACGGCTTTCATTCAACCGAACTCAAGCCGCCCCTTGCATCATTCCTTCTTCCCACGGGATTGAGGACGATGCGGCTGGCAATGGAGGTGATTTGGGGATGGCAGCGGGCACGGCTTCGCTGGGTACGTCCCCGTGAACCGCCCGCCCCCCGGCACGCTCGTTGACTTCTATCCGGGCTCGAGGCAACAGCGGCTTGCCTCAAAGCCAGCCTGCCTATCCTCTGGAGCCCCTCGAGCTGGATGAGCTCGCCGCTGCATCCGAGAGCGGTCCGGCATCTGACGTGGATGACTCGTCTGGGCTGCTGCCTTCGGGCCAGCACGCCCAGGCTGAGGCTGACGCCCAGATGTCCGACATGCTTGCCCAGGCCGCCGCCAGCGTGGGCTTGGACTGGAAACCTCCGACCTCCCCACAGCCGTCTAGAGGACGCCTCCACCGGACCTCCTCCTCAGTCACTAACCCGCCCCCTGCCGGGTGTTCGGAGCAAGGTAAGTGCTTCGAGTCTTCTCTCAGCACCAGAGCCTCAGGACGCACTTTTGCCTCCCGACGCCGTACTACCTGCTCCGCTGCGAAGCCCCGCCGAGTATGTCAAAAATAATCGTCCGGTTAGTACCCCTAGCACGGAGCTTGAAAGCGTGGCTTTCACTTCCCAACCCGTCATGCTGGCTGGCCAGGACCATCCGACTCGGTTCCGCAATTCAGTTTGCCAGCCCCCCCCCCTTCAGGGGCGTCTGCTTTACCGCAGTACACGGTGAACGTGCCAATTCCCTGCGCACAGAAATCGCGACCCTCTTACTCAAAGACGCGATAGAGCCTGTCCCTCCAACCGAGATGAAGAAGGGTTTCTACAGCCCTTACTTCATTGTACCCAAGAAAGGTGGCGACTTACGACCGATCTTGGACTTGCGAGTTTTCAACCGGGCTTTGCACAAACTCCCGTTCAAAATGCTAATGCAAAAATACATTTAAACTTGCGTCCAGCATCTAGATTGGTTCACAGCGGTAGACCTGAATGATGCATACTTTCACGTCTCAATATTGCCTCAACATTGACCATTTCTACGGTTCGTGTTCGACGGCCAGGCATATCACTACAAGGTCCTCCCCTTCGGCATGTCCCTATCCCCTCGTGTCTTTACGAAGGTTGCAGAGGCAGCCCTTGCCCCGCTCCGAGAAACCGGCATCCGCATACTCAACTACTTCGACAACTGGCTCATTTAGGGCTTCAGGTCAACTGAGAAAAGAGAAATCTCGCTCCGGTTAAGAGCATCTCTTTTCTCAGCATGGAGTTCGGCTCAGTCTTAATGTCAGCGCGCCTCACCAATGAGCGTGCGCAGTCAGTGCTGGAATGCCTCGCCGTCTTCAGGCCAGGCACTGCGGTCCCCTTAAAACATTTCCAGAGGCTCCTGGGACATATGGCATCCACCACGGTGGTGTACATAAATCGCCATGGTGGCGTACGCTCCAGCCACATGTCACAACTTGCCCGTCATCTCCTCCATTGGACTCAAGTCGCTGCGCACCACTCACATCCCGGCGGACGCACTATCACAACAATGCTTGCCCAGTGGAGAGTGGAGGCTTCACCCCCAGTCGGTCCAGCTGATTTGGGAACGATTCGGCATGGCTCAGGTAGACCTGTTCGCCTCCCAGGAAACCTCTCACTGCCCGATCTGGTATGCCCGAACAGAGGCTTCCCTCGGGGCAGACGCAATGGCACACAGCTGGCCCATGGGGCTGTGCAATTACCCATTTCCCCCAGGGAGCATTCTTGCACAGGTACTGTGTCAGGGAGGATGAGGAACAAGTCACTGTAGTGGCTCCCTATTGGCCCACCGGGCTTGGTTCTCGGACCTTGTACTCCTCGCGACAAGCCCCTCCCTGTCAAATTCCCCCGAGGAAAGACCTTCTTTCTCAGGGACGGGGCACGCTCTGGCATCCGCACCCAGACCTCTGGAACCTCCATGTCTGGCCCCTGGATGGGATGCGGAAGATCTAGCTGATCTACCACCTGCTGTCGTAGACACTAAAGTGGCACTTGTTCATGAATTGATGTTCTTCTCGGAGCGAAGACCCACAAAGGAGTGCAGTCAGGTCAGTACTCTCATTTCTGCAGAAGAGGTTGGAAGGGAGGTTGTCCCCCTCCACCTTGAAGGTGTATGTAGCTGCTATTGCAGCCCACCACGACACAGTCTTTGGGTAAGTACGACTTGATTATCAGATTCCTAAGAGGCGCCCGGAGGTTGAATCCCTCCCGGCCATGCCTGTTCCCCTCCTGGGATCTCTCAGTGGTCCTCTCGGGCCTTCAGAGATCCCCCTTCGAGCTGCTAGAATCAGTTGGACTCAGGATCCTCTCTCTAAAGACGGCCCTGCTGATCGTGCTCGCCTCCATCAAGAGGGTCGGGGACCTGCAAGCGTTCTCTGTCAGAGATACTTGACTGGAGTTTGGTCCGGCAGTCACACATGTGCGTCCTCATGGACACTGGCCAGAGTCACCTCCCTGGCAAACATACGCAGAGCAGGGGGTTGGGCAACACCTAATACCTTTGCAAGATTCTACAATCTCTGGGTAGAGTCAGTTTCGTCCCGTGTTTTATCAGGTTCGAGCCAGTAGAACTTGGTAACACGCTGACGGACTGGCCGGGTGGATCGCTTGCACCTAGCGCCTTTTCCCTCGGTTGAGTTAATACTGTGCGCTTTTTCTCCCAGGAGAACCCACTCACTTGGCTCCCTGGATGACTCCTCCCTGGCCCTCTGGGTCCGCAATTCAGCAGAGGAATTCGCCAACCCAATCGACTGCGGGTACTCAAATCTACCCTGTACTGGAATAGGTGCTCCACAGGTCAGGGCTCCTACGTGGACTTCCCCCCCTGTGTGTATTTTCCGCAGTACGGTCCCCTTACGAGCAGAACCGTGTCTCCCTCTGGCAGTTCCCACTGCCCCCCCGGTCGCCATGTCTGTAGCAACTCCTTCCTCCCAAGAGGCGGGATCTACCACCACGCCACTTCCCACATGTGACCTAAAACCCCATGTGGTGTATTCACCACTCTTACCTACCCCTCTCTGGGCAGATGTGGTCTCCGTGGGGTCTTTTCCCCCTGAAAGAATAGGAAACTGGGTAAGACCCCCTTCCCCGTTGCATGTAAGGTTGACTCTATGCGAGAAACACAGAGGGAAAAGAGGCCCGGCTAGGCTCGGCCCATTCCCAGGTTGGCAAGCGGCACCTTGTACCCCTGTCTAGGGTAAATATAAGGATTCCGACGACTTTGTGGGGCATTGGGGAAGGGTACGTGCATTCTGATACAGCTGGTCGTTTTGGCACGTCAAGTACCTGCCCGCTCCTGTGTCAACAGTACACATACATGGCTCAGCGCATGGTGTGATTTAAATTGGACCCCTAGTTTCACGTCTTCGCAACAACGTCAAAGTGAGCGTCAGATGGGGAGCTTCTGGGTTACAGATGTAACCTCCGTTCCTTGATGGAGGGAACGAGATGTTGTGTCCTCCCGGCCGGACCATTTCTGGCACCTCAGAAAAATCCTGAATGAAACACGTATTTCCCCGCCTTTATACCCGTATGTCCGGGGGTGGGACATGCAAATTCTGTCTGCCAACTTCTCATTGGCCTTTTTTCATAGATCAGAGGTATATTTGGTGCTCAAGAGAGACCCCTAGTGTTGCTTCTTCGACATAACGTCTCGTTCCCTCCATCAGGGAACGGAGGTTACATCCGTAACTCAGATGATATGTTGAAATTAGTCTGAAGTAGTCTATTTCTATCCACATTTGAAAGAAAACAGCTGCTTTAAGGAATGTTCTGGGTTCAAAATAAGGCAGTGCCAATGACTGTTGATTACCACTGACAATAATTTTGACTCATCACTCAGTGTGTTAAAACTAAAACTCTTGTAAATTCATGTTTACAAGAGTAAACGTCTATTTGTGTTTAAGTGCTTGATTTAATTCTTCCATTCAAAAATGTGTTATTTTAGCTGTAAAGTTTAAATTGTCATTAAATAACTACTGTATAAGCATGATCTTCTGGTTTTGTATCAATTAATACACGTAGGTGTATTTTCTCTATGTAAACAGCCCCTCTCTGGTATCCTTGCATGCGAAAAGTAAGAGGGTGCACTGCCTTTCTATGGTCATGACATGTATTATAAACTCTTTACAGACAAGGTTAGTAAGCAAATGTATTACTGTAGTCTCATGTTAAAGGGATAGTTCACCCAAAAATGACATTTCTCTTATCATTTACTCAAGTTGACTTTCTTTCTTCTGCAAAACACAAGCAAAGATTTTTAGAAGGATATCTCAGCTCTGTTGGTCCATTCAATTCAAGTAAATGGTGAATAAAAACTTTGAAGCTCTAAAAAGCAGATCAAGTCAGCACAAACATAATCCATCAGACTCCGGTGGTTAAATGAATGACTTCTGAAGCGAGCCAATCATTTTGGGTGAGAACAGACCAAAATGTAACTCCTTTTTCAATATAAATCTTGACAGCAGTCAAGCGATCGGCAATTCAAGCTTAATTACACTTCCTATAGCGCCGAGTTGACGAGTTGTTATTATATTCTGTAATATGTTAACTTGTAATCCTTTCATTTTTGTCCATATTTGAGGTATAGAAAACGACTCCCTTTTTATTTGGAAATGAACCTAGATCAGTAATGCAGTGTTTAGAAATGTAATTTAAAGTCAGCAAGACTAGTCATTCTAGCATTTTAGACTGACCATAAATTTCCAGCCCAGATAAAAAAAATTGGCTCAGAGAAACCGTGTTCCCTTACAAGTAGAATTGAGGTTGGACAGGGTCCTCACGTGAGGTCGCTGATACCATAGACACAGGATATCCTGTGGGGCAGGGGCTGGAATAGGAAGCGCTGCCACGCCACTGGCACCAGTCTAGGAAGTGGTTCTAAGGAGACGCCTGGGATCTTGGCAGCCATTTTAGAGGTGTTAAGTGCGCCAATGGCTTCTGTTTTAACAGGGACTTCCCCCTTATGCAGACAGTGAATCACCTTTCCTTTGGAAGATCCTTTCCTCTCATTTCAAATATTAGTGTGCTTGTATGTATGAGTGTATTCAACACGAGTTAAGGGATAGTTCACCCAAAAGGAAGGGATTTTTAGGATTGTAAATGTTAATGTAGAATGGTAATTTCTTCTCTTGTGTTACTTGAAACAAAGTAAGTCATACGAGGTTTGGAATAACATGAGGATGAGTAAATGAGATGAGACAACTCTAAGTAACCTTATGTGACTGTTCAATAAATGCTGCACCATGTTTTTAAACCACGTGACAATTTATATTTTATTTTTTGGCAGTGTTAAATGTTTGTTCAACCCCAAGCATTGTTTGATGCAACACTTAGTTGATCTTGACAGTAGTATGTTCATTATCTTCATGGTCGATTGTAAGACTGTGACTTGTATGTATTGTCTTTGGCTTTTAAGACTTTTCCTGATCAAAACTCTAACTGGACCAAGAAATCACCCGGGGCCTCCACTGCATCCCTAATTTCCTCTTGGCAAACAGAATTTGAGTTAAGTTCCATTGCCTTACGGGGGTCTTTGACTCTGCAGTAAGAGCACCATAAACTGAAAGAGGCTGCTTAAAATTCTTCAATTCACACCTGGTTTGACACACTTTGACCTTGAGTAAGACTTTTACCGCCATCTGCTCCTTGGTCACATTGCACTCCTCTCTCTTGTGCTTAATCAGAGCAGGGAAATGCAAAGGTATTGCAAATCTATATAATACAAGAACTTAGGATGTGCAAACCAACATATTTTCAAAATCGACTAGTTGGAGGGTTGCTTCATCGACCAGTCAACTAATTAGTCTTAAGAAAGCCCTGAATAATTAGGCTGGTTTCAGATTCACATGTTCTTGCATTAAAAAAATCTGCTAGATTTAGCGCCATGGAATGGTATAGAATGTCTCAATTTAAGCTTTTAAAAGTTGAACTATTTGTAATGAGACGTTGTCTTAAAAGCAAAACACAATGCAGGATGCTCAAAAACAGCTCAAGATGTGAAGCAACAACCAAAGATGTCTATCTGAGTGTGTGTTGCTGTAGCGCCGGTGCTTTAAGGGGATGAATTTAAAGATGCAACATGTCAGAGCGTTAAACAGTTAAATCACTGCATGCTTAAATATGCTAATTACACCACTGCTACTAAATAATATGCACTGATAGACCAATAAATTTGGATGGGCTGAATAATCTGTCAGTATTTTTTGAGCCATTTTGAAATTGAAATTGAGTTGGGTTTGTTTCATTCAACCAATTCAAAGAATGATTCACAGCTCTGTACTTAAAAGTATTCTGTGAAGTCCCCATGCAGCATTTTATACTTTATTTTTGTAGTAAATGTTTTGTATTTTCTAAATTTGTTTATAGAGTATAGATTCCATCAAAGTTGTTTATTATTCCATCGTCATTATTAATAAGATTGCTAAGAACAGAACTAATAGTGTTGTCAATATTAATAATAATGGCAATTTTTAATCATAATAATTATTTCCATTGTGTTAACAACACTGTTCCAATTTCACAATTTAACTCCTAAACAAAGTCATTCCTTACTTCTGGATTATCCATCAATTATTTGCAAATCGGTTCGATCAAGTCGTAAAACAAATCGGTGAGAAAGAAAAATTAGCCTGGTTCGTGAATCATACATCACTAATCGGCATCGGCCAATAGCTGTGCCTGTTTGGCCAAATAACAGAATTGGTTGTTCTCCCTTGGGTTACTTTCAAAATCTATCGACAGAGTTTTTGAAGTTTGATTAAATATTTAAGTGTTTGTGTTAGTGGTGCACCGATCAGGAAATTTGAGGCCGATATGATCAGCCGATACCGATTTTTTTAAAAAAAGTGCACTTTCTCACACTTTTGCAAGTTATATGCTGCAGTTATATGTTTATGCCCCACACAGTAAAATTACGGTATGTCAACCTAATGATCTATGTTAGTTACAACATATACTAATACATTTTTAAACTCAAAAGTTGTATTAGTTAACATTAATTCACTATGAAATAACAATTACAATTGTATTTTTATTAACTAACATTATGATTAATAAATGCTGTAAAATATATATTGTTCATTGTTTGTTCATGATACTTAATGCGTTAACTTATGTTAAAGAAATTAAATGTTTTTATTAAATGTTACCAAAATTACATTCAAATTACCTTAAATGTAAATTGCTAACATGTATTTGTGTTGAAAACAGTTATGAAAAGTTCTGTTGTCAATATCAAAAGGTCATTGTGATATACTGGCAACCAGTAAAAACCTTGAGAGTATCACACACAGCAGAGATACTTTCAAAATTAAGAAAAATATATCCATTACATCTCTAAAACCAAACAAATCATTAATATCTATGATTTGTTTACTGTCTTTGACATTTGTTGTAACACAAATCACTAATTATTAAGCAAATGTGTGAAGACTTGTGCAGTTAAAATGTAATTACTGTGATTAGTGGTAATATGGCCAACATTAATCGATTTAAATTAAGATCCTCACAGAATATCACTGAGATGAGTGACTGATGAGATATTGAGAGCACCTGGAGAGCACACATGTTCGATTGACACTTATGCTCATGAAGGCTCAAACAGTCTCTATCTCTTCGCACACTGTCTGATTGTAACAACTCGCGCTACATCATGTGTACTCATATTTGTATTTGCATGTATATTTAATGTTTAATTTGTTTTTATACTGGTTTGCAGCCTCTTTATCCTCTACTTGCTGACTGTGCAAAGATTCAGAATAACTACCGTACTGACGGTAATGGGCATCTTAATATTCATACACGTGTAATTCTTACACATTTTTATAATCAAAACGGCATCATGTCTGTAAGTATAAATTTGTGAATGCTTAGAACTGCCAACAACTCCCCCTCCAAAGGACAATCTGTCATGTTTCAATGGCTGACAAAGCACAGAGTGTGTGTGATTCCCTATGTGCTGCAAAAAGATCAGGCCTATATCTAGGCATAATCACGATCATGGATTTAAGACAAATATATCAGATGATTTCGATCGTTGGCCGATACATCGGTGCACCCCTAGTTTGTGTATTTTTCCACAATTTTGTTTTACATCTGATTTGCTATCATCAAATTGTAATTGGTTGTTGTATAACTAGTTGACCATTGTGATCCGTCCCTATTAAGAATCAAAGGCAAAAAAGTCAAATACTGCAGCAACAATGTCTGTATATGTACAGAATATCCAAAGTTACTCTTTGGACATGCATGGAGCATAAACAGAGCAATGGTTAAAACATTTTCAAACTCCAAATTGCTGGTTTCAGCTCAAAGCTCAAACAAAGAACTCCAGCAAGATCTCAAGGATCTGGACCAAGTGAGTCTAGAGCAGACAAAATGGTGAGATTAATATTTACCAGTGTAATTTCATCTGATTAATCCAAAAATTATGCGAATTGAGTGAATTACAGTATTGTTACAGTATAGTAACTCCCTCCCTTTGCAGAAACCGCTCTCACCACAGCATGGAAAATCCTTCACTCTTCCCTGTAATTTGGAGGGCCCTAATTTGGCTGCTTACTTTGGCATACCAAATCTAATGAAGTAAGCCAGTGTTGGAGTGTGTGGTCTTACAAAAGCACCTGTGTTGGTTCAGGCTTTTGTGCTTGCGTGTTTAATGTGTTTGGTATTGAAGACGTTGATGTCATTGCTCTTTTGTCTGTTTGTATATCCATTTTGTCTCCACTCATCTGTATTGTCTGCTTGCTGTAGTGTGTGTTTGACTGCATGTTTGTTATCTGTGGTTGTGATTTGTGAGCGTCTAGCTAAATGATTTAGGAGGGTGTGTTTGTTAGAGAGAGTGAGAGCGAGTGAGAATAGGGTGGAGAAGAGTGGAGTATGTGTGGTCTGGATAGACTTGTGAGTCTCAGGCTAGTAAAATAAACACTCTAGTCCACTAGCCCAAGAGATCGCACTACAAATTTGATTGCAGAAAGAAAAAAGGAAAATCTAAATGGAAAGACCACATCATTTCCTTGTCCTCATTCTGGCAAGATAATATTAGTTAATGTCAGTGTGAGTGTGTGTGTGATTATTTATACTCTTTCTAGATTGCTGGGAACATAATCGCATGATTTTGAAGCTCAATGGTCTGTTCGTATTTGTATTCAATAAAATGCTCAGAGAGCGTTGATTTGTCAGTAAGTCTTGTTTATGCATTTTGTGCATGGTGTGTAACAATTTCAAGGGCTTCTTCCCTGCAGATTCAATGCTGTTGTAAGCCCATCAATTGTTACCGAGTAATTCTGTTTGACACGTCTACTCCAAGCCTGCCAAATACCTGTATTCCCTGCCCTTCTTCTCCATGTTTTCAGTGTGTGATTGAAGACAGATGTGGTTTAACATCTGTACAGTCTTGGCTGCACTGCAGTGTTTCTACAGCTGATGAATCGTTGAATCTGCCAGTGTTGTATCTGGCAGATTAGTATCTGATGGTGAAATTTACAATTCAACACTCAGGTTTGGGTCTGCAACTGTACACATGTACATGTGGACATTGTCTTAGGATGCACTGGAAGTCACTTTGGGTTTGACATTAGAAATGTGTTTTCTGCACAGGCTCTTGTTGGAATGATCAATGTGATCTGCATAATATGTTCACATAATCAGTAACTGTAGGTAAGGTGTGGAAAGCCATTGATTATTTTAGGTGTCCTGAACTGTCACCTGTATCTGTGACAGCCCATAAAGAACAGAAGACTGCAAGGTGCTTTCTGATTTGTAATCATTTTGAATGTTCATAGCGCAGCCCATATATTGTAAGACAAAAGCTGGTAGTGTGGTAGTAGAAGGGGATCATTCATATTCAAAGCTGAAGGGTGTAACTTTTTAGATGTTTAAATAATTGTTCCTATCCCATGGCAGATGGGGGTGTGTTCAGAAAAGCTGTTAACATTAAAAAAACTTAGACCTGTTAAATTTTGTAGTTCTGTTTGGCAATGCTAGTGGTACAGAAATTACACACTTCAGCTTTAAAGCCTGGTTTCAAGTTTAAGTTCATAAAGTGACGTCATTGCGGCTGTTGCCTGAAGTACATGCCAATTTTTGTAACTTTGAGCGAACAGTACACACATCCCTTCAATCCTATTGGACGAATTTTAGGGGAAGAGACAGAAACTTTGTAGGGCAAGGTTTTGAAAATAGGGGGGATGTCTAATTCAGTATCTTAGTCTTGTGGACGTTCCAGAATAGCTAACATAACTTACAGCACCATTAAGGACCTTTTAACCTCTTTTTAATGATCACTACAATGTTTACAAAGTTACACAGCGACCTTTGTTCTCAGTTTATTGGGCCAGGGTCCATTACCATCTGAAGCTCTGCTCTTTATGTAGCCATTGGTTCAGATGGTGAAATATCATGCACATGATTTCGAATCCCAGGGGAAGCCCTTATCAGAGCATCAGGAGAACTTTTTTGAACCTGTGAAAATGTTTGCTGGGGGAAAAAAAATATTTAAAAAATAAATTTCTGAAAATAAAGTGCTGGGAAAGTAAAAAAAATAATCCCAAAAGGGCTTGCACAAAGTTACTGTCCCAAGTAGCAGAACAAATCAAACTGTCAAAATAGCAAGAAAGTAATATTATTAGAGAGAAAAACTTTGAGAACAGATATTGTGCCCGA
The DNA here is from genome assembly GCA_032164185.1 of Moxostoma hubbsi. Lineage (NCBI taxonomy): Eukaryota > Metazoa > Chordata > Actinopteri > Cypriniformes > Catostomidae > Moxostoma > Moxostoma hubbsi. Next base: position 20,043,628 of record JAVLUX010000024.1, read on the forward strand.
TGAAACTGTTATTACCAGCCACATTGAGAGGTATCTAGACAAAATTAAACTTTAAAAATTTAGAGTTGCGTGAAGTGACCGGGGAAGAGATTGAATCTTCTGCCGCAGGGACGCTCGTCATTTGCGCGTGTTTGCTGCAGCTAAAATATGCCACCCTAAGAAAAGGCATTGCCACCCCATCTGCCACCACAGTATAAGTATACAAATGTACAAAATTTAAATGTAAGATGTTGACATTGTGTAGGGGTTTATTCATGTCGAACTGCCTAAACATTCACACACATGAAAGTATGACTACACAGACTGATCGCATGATGGGTTACAGGGGCATGCAAATTCTGTCTTCCAACTTGACATTGGCCTTTTCTCAGGTTCAGAGGTACGATTCGGCATCCGAGAAGACCCCTTGTGTCACTTCCTCCGACACAACGTCTCGTTCCCTCCCTCGGGGAATGGAGGTTACAATAGTAACCAAGATGTCTTTGCCCATTATGTACTGGAACAAAATACGTTTTTGAGTCTTTTTTGGCTTGTTTTCCAAAATAATATCTAAAACTCCTCTAAAACAACTTACATTTACTTAAGGAGCTAAACTGCAGAAAATTGTTAATTAATTATTTATTTAATTAACGCTTGTATGGAAAAGGTGGATTTTTGAAGGGGGAAGTGAAAGAGAATTGCACTTACCCGACTGGACAAGCAGACAGATTAAAACATCAATAAAGATAAAATAACCAGCTATATTTGTGATAGCCTAGGCCTTTCTCTTATTTAATGTTCATGTTCTTATTCTGCAGTTGAAAGTAATCCAAAGCATGTAATTTTATAATTCCCTAGCGATCTAGTAACAGGTGCGTCCTGTTTGATTGACAGACGGCATATGTGTGTGTGTTCCGAAAATGCTGAGCAGTCAAATACATTTCATAATTCTACGAAAATGCCCGTCTTTGTGAGGTATTCATGTAAACACAGAGAGTGATCTACAGTGAATGTAAACAGTGGAGAAATAGCGGATTTTTATTAAATTGTCGGACTTGTAAGTATAAATGTGAACTAATAGACCTGCTGCTGTCTAGTGTGTCATTATAATAATCATATAACCATGACAAGAAAACAAGAAAACACTCACTGCTCTTGACTGAGTAACTTCATTAACTTTAAAAAGTATGAATGTTTTATAATCATACAGTGAAGACCAGTAGTAGTTTTATGTTGCATTTCATTCTGAATGCTTACTTGAATAATTGATAATCTACTGCTGTTAAAAACATTTAAAGCTGTTCTTAATTTGTATTTTTTGTTCTATTATTTTTAATCTATTTCTATTGATTGCTGTTTTTATTGTTATTTTATTACTGATTAAAAATTTAAACAAAGGAACCATTTACATCTAAACAGGCATTGTAGCCAAGCAGAATTAATAGTTCAAATGTATTAAATAAAAATGTTTTTAAAAATGATGAAGGCATGTTTCCCACAGTTTTTCACAAAATTAACACAAGGGATAGTAAAATGTTATAATTTTCATTAATTTGCACATTTATACTTATACTTAACATACAATTATATATGGACATTTAATAAAATTCTTTATCTATCTTTATATATTTATTCTAAAAAATTGTTCTTTGTGAATGAACAAGGTGTGCAAAACTAGTGCTCTTATCATCTTAATGGTCTTAAAGGCTTCCTTTCAATAAAGATGTATCAATAAAGTCTGGACTTTAGCACTTAGACTGAACTCTGACCTGAGTACTTACAAACAGTTGGACAATGCGCCATCAACATCACCAGCAGACAGAGGCTGATCTGTAATCTGGGAACTCTGGTTCCCTGGGCAGGGCAAGAGTCTCCAGTCTATAATCCCGCTGAAATCCTCACCTTCGCGCAGTGATAGTGTATCTGAGTGAAGGATTGATGTTCCTAGAGGAGGATGGAAATGAGGGGGAAAGACTGAAGAAGGCCTCTCTATTTATGCTCATGGGCACAGTGGGGGGAAGTTTCAATTTTTCATGGCACAGCTTGCTGCCCCACTTTCCAGAGTTTTAAAAAATACAGCTCGGGTTAAAATGGTAAGATTAGTCACGGCCTCACTCTGAATTCTCAGGTTTTCTACAAACTAACGGAGCTCCTCAAAATGAAATGCAATCTGGCTTTGATTAGCTGTTTCAAACCAAATGTTTTTAAGCGCTGATGAGTCATAGATCCTCGATAGAGACAGCCAGTTACTCAAATATTTGTTTTGTCAACATTAAAATAAATAATTCAGTCCTGATGTAACATGAGAAAAAACTGTGCTGACTGTGAATCAGCTGTATAAGTGAACTGTTCCTAAAATTTCTACAACCTATTATGGTACTTTTTAGTTACTATTGCCTCTACCATGACCTGGAGCAAATGTAAGTGCCCTTACTGATGTTATACATGTTCAATAGAGAATAATAGCTGACTATATGACACAAAGTTACATTGTCACAAAATTTTATCCACAGCATGCACTTTTTAAGATATATTTACATTTTGAGGTGTTTAATCTCAGAGTACCTTGTTTTGCTATAATAAGTGCTCCGGCATTAACATTTTATTGTGTTTTTAGATACTTTCTATAAAATTAATTTTAAAATAATCCACACACATAGACTTGCATTATAAAAGAGCAAAAACGAGGCTTAGCGAATGATTTGTAGTAGTTATATTGAATGAAAAGAGAGACAACGAATAGAACAATTCATTTTAATGATTTGTTAAGTTTGGATTCTCTTTATTTGGCCTGTAGCACCTGGTTGTTTAGTGTCTTTTCTAAGTATTCAAGCGTGCACACAGTAGCACATTGCCTCTGAGGCCAGTCTCCTCAGAGGCTACTTCTGGGCGGAGAATCAATCTGCATGTAGTGGAGTCTGGATTGTTGGTCGATATCAGCGCATTAAAGAGATGTAACTGATCAGGCTGAGGTGCCACTAAGTTTGGTCACTGGCTTGAGCTGCACTAACTTCTGGTATGCACTTTAGAAGAAAGTGTGTGTATGTGTGTTCGGTGAAACGTGCTTTCTCTTGATTAAGTACAATTTAGGAGAAAATAATTAGGGCTATATTCACAATGAATTTGCGATGATTGCTGCGATACAAAATTAAACACTGTGGCACGGTGGAGGGCGGGACCGGCGCGTAATTGCGCACGCCCGGTCCCGCCCTCCACCGTGCCACAAACACCATTGTGAAAGTTGCAGTGATTTAAATATGCTTTTTATTTGGCTATTAAGTTTCAGTAATAGGACTGCTAAAAAAAATCGATTTTCCGATGCATCTCAATCTTTATTTGAAGGATCTCATTATCGATTCTTATATCCCAAGAATTATATTTTACTCTATGCGCAACCCTCTTTCATAATGTGAGAAAATTGCTTGCATTTGCAACCAAATCACGGTTCTCAAGCAATTTTGATACCACATCAAAAATATGCTAATATGATCATGTTCTACCGAACACAGCAGTTTAGTTATTTTTTTTTAATAATTTTATAATTATTTTAATAATAATAGTCTAATAATTTTTATTATTTTCCGGAACCCCTCATTTTAAAGTTGAATTTAATATCATCATCAAAATGGTGTCTAATCAATTAAAACTTTTGATAAGTGAAAATGAAATATTTCAACATGTCATTGCATTTATACATTTTTTCATTTCATTGCACTTGCTTGTGAAATATTGCTTGATTATGATGATGATGATGATTATTATTATTATGATTATTATGATTACAGTGAATATTACATTTTACTATACAGTTGTTATACATTTCTGTCACAATTTCTTAAATTTGAGGCATCTAGCTTTTATTTTGAATCGTGCTTTTATTACGAAGAATGCTTTTTGCCGGAAACTTCACTATCCCGATAAACTGTTGGCTACGGCCCAGTGTGATCATTGAAGACTTTTATGTCCCATCTGAAATCTCATCTCGTTGCTCTGGCCTTTGAGTCTGACAAATGAAATATAGGACACAGTTTTATATGTTGTAATTTTGAAATGTTATGCTTTAAATTGTATTACTGTGAAGCACTTCAGTCAACTCTGTTGTTTTAAATACTATATAAATACATTTGAGTTGATATTAAAGCACATGCTGTGATTTAATTATATAAATATATCGTTTACATGTGCTGCATGATTCACAGTAGATTAGTGCTCTGTTCTCTCATCTGATACAAGACATTCACAATGTCTGTGGCGTTTCCAGTGTTTGAGTGGTCGGATTTATACATTCATATTATGCAGCTCATCCATGCTAAGATTGCAGCCGTTAGCGGTTTAATAAATCACACAGGGCATGTCACGATTTTAATTTGATACATTTTCCATTTCAGTGTAAAAGGAGTAACAGAGCACGCATTCAAAATTTAAAGTTGTTGTGTGTTAGACTGCTGGTACTGGACTGAGTCGGTGCTCGGTACTACTGGTATTGCAGAAACACTGGTATTGTTACATCTTTTTTATTGTAGTATCGACTTTGTACCTATGTACTGATACTTTTGACAACACTTTTTATCCAGCTTCTGCAAACCTACATAATTAAAAATGTGTCTAATTTCTAGTCTATGTTGGAAGTCTGTTAATGACATATTCAGTTTGTACTGTGTAAATTTGTACTGTCAAGTCATTAGTGCTCTAAAGGTGGATTGTTGAAGATTCAGGTGTGTCCACAAGGAGTTCATGCTAGAAGAGAATGTTTTGGTGGAACACAAAGGTGTGTTGACCCAAGCTGGTTAGGTAGCACCCTCTCACCCTCAGTGAACAACATATCTAATGTAAACAACTGGATTTAATGTTGAAGTGTGTAACTGTTGTGCCAATAAAGGCTCCAAATATAAGTGCAATAAAGACTGTTTGATTTGGTTAGCATTAGTTAGTGTTTACAGTCTTTGGGGGAAATCTACCAACACATATTTAAGAGCTGTTTCTGTGCATTAAACTGCAACATGATTAAGTATTTTATCATAGAACAGGCCCTGTAATTGTAGTAATTTTTGCATTTTCCATGTTCACAATGCGGGTAATTCGCTCACACATTTTTTACTCTAACATGCAGTTGAGAGTTAGTAAATTAATCCACACAGATGAACAAATCAAAGAAATTATTTTGTCTTTCTATCATACTGCAAGTCCAGCATTCATTTGAGTAAATCTATTATAGTAATACAAGTAATTATCCCATCTCCAAAGTGCATAAATCCCCCCAAATAATACAACGCAACCCCCCCACCATTTCCAGCCCTCATAGAAAATACACAGCACACCTTTAAGGCTTTGCTCATAATATTGATTTTGTGCTAACTAGATGGGCGTACTCCATGATCCATGCACATTATTGTCAAACCTTGTGACGTGATGCTTCATTTCAGCTTTCAAGTGCCATTACGCAGTAAGATCTGAGAACAGCTTTTGTCCCACAACAGACAACTAAAGGAAAAGCTTTAACCTGACAATAGTAACTAGTAATATGTAACTATTACAAATTCCAAAAGTAGGACAGTCTGATCTTATCAGCATCCATAGCAGCTACAAGATGCACCACATTTCAAACTGGATATTTACATTCATGCTTCCCTTGTGCAATGTCATACGATACATGCACCATGACTTTTTTTATTGGGATATTGCATTTTCTGATGTTCTGATGTGTTCTCACATTATGTATGACTGTACTGTAGTTGGCGACACCACTTACTCCCTCTTTGCTGAAGACGAACAACACCTTGCCTGACCCGTCCCTTTCAAAGCAACTATTCAATCTTATGCCTCATTTCCAAATCCGCCTCCCTTCCTAATACATCTTACCGCTGTGATCGCCGGTGTGAGGGTTCAGACAATAGCATGACGCAGGCTGAACCTTAATCATCCTCTGAGCCCACAGCAGTGCCGGCTGTTGTTGTTTTTTGGGGGGGGGTTTTTCAAGATTTGGGAAGCTTAGAAGTCACTTATCGATGGCTGTACTCTGATCTACTTATTTTTAATTAATTAATTTATTTTTAATTTTGGTGTCCGCAATGTTGCTCTTAAAAGCTGCTTCTCAAATGAATACTAACCAAGTGAGTTTACTTAATGAAAAGCCCTATGTTCAATTAACAATTAGATGCTTCTTAAAATGTAAATAGCACTCATAATGCTCTCATAGACTCCCAGTGAAGCATTTGTCTGGGTGGGACCCAAAATGACGTGTTTCAAGCCTGCTGTACAATGAGCATTGATCTTTGCATCATTATAATTAATGGTATGGGAATGTATCAGACTTATATAGCATAGTTTTAATGAGTCCTACGCACATAATCATGTAGATTAAGTAGTAATCTTAAATAATGTGATTGGGTCATGTGATATTTTGCCCTTTCAGTTCACCCAAAAGTAAACGTTCAAGTCAATAATAACTGATGTCACCACAAGACAATCAAGACCATTGAGGTTTGATGTTTTAGACGTCCGGCCTGTGCCATAGTTGCCAAATTTGTTGCCTGCTGCAGTGAATAACATCTTAAATTTCAGTCCATCACACAAAGTGATCGTATGACTTCAGATTACTTTGAATATAATGCACAAGACTTCCTTTACTGTGGATTCATGTTTTTTTTTTTCTCAAGATGGTCAGCCCTGAGTCACCATTCAATTTTAAGGAATGGTCCGGGTTCAATACAAGTTAAGCTCAATTGACAGTATATGCATAATGTTGATTACCACAAAAACAATTTTGCCTCATCACTCATTTATTTGAAAAGAACCAAAAAACGCTGTTACATTGAGGCACGTTTACAATGGAAGTGAATGGGGCCAGTCCATAAACAATAAAATACACACTGTTTTAAAAGTATAGCCACAAAACATAAAAATTATACTGTATTTGTTGACATGATTTTACTGTGAAAATTTGTTTTATTCTAATTTGTAAATCATAACTTGAATTAAAACCAGAACATTCCTTTTTTTTTAATTGCCAAAAAGCTGTTAAGATTTTCAAGATTTTTTCAGCAAATTCAGCCCTCTCTCAGGCTCAGGGGTTTGGTTTTTATTAGTCGATTCCCATCATTCGTCAGCTCCCAAGGACGGAGTGTTCTGAGTGCAGGGGCTGCATGTTCCTGTGATTCATTCCCTCTCTGCTCATCTTCACTAAAGCCAGCGCCATGCCACATTTAGTCACCCTCCTCATCCCTGCTGGCCTGACTGCTGTTACTCACAGCTTATTTTAGGCCACATTAAGGCTGCCACGAAAAGTGCGACTTGGCCTGTACACACAGTCGAAACAAGCGTTGCTCCATGTCTTCAGATCTGTCTGACCAGCTGGAGTGGAAATGAGGGAATATTTTTATCTAGATTGCCCCCCCCCCCCCTTACATTTCCCTACATTTAGGTGGCATGATTTGTGTCATTTAGTATTCATTTCTAGGCAGGATCTGTTTGCTGACCAATGGAAGATGGGGGAACCTGTCTGCAAACAGTTATTGATTTTGCAATTCCATTTGGTGACCTTTAAAGGAGGTCACTGGTACTTTCACCTATCCCAGTTTAATGTGGGCTATTATCGGAAGTATTAGGTCATCCAGGTATATTTCATCTACTATTATATCAATACTGAAGATTCTGACATCCAGCTCATTTGAGACACTACTTTTTGCATGCTTTATATTAGTGAAATATGCATATTTGGTCATGGAGAGTGACTCGAGCATTCATTGCTGTTTGTTTGAGCGGCCAGACATTTCAAGTTCTGACTTGACCAATGGTATGACTTTCTCAAGAACAACATGTTTTCCTAACAAAGTCATTATTTTTGCCATTTCATATATTGATACCAGTAGCACAAATATTACACACTTCACCTTTAAGGTGGTCTAATTGTCTGGCTGACAGATAAACTCTTTGTCTTGAGATAGTTTGGCAGGCTGTTTTTCCGTTATGCTGTGTGGATTGGTCCATTTCTCTCTCCTGTGTGCCATTTAGTGAAGGAGCCCATCTGCTTGGGATTTCTAGATTGCTATTCTGGACAGGTGTTGACACAAAAACACACACAACTGAAACTCACCCTGCTGAAAGATATACACACGTACTCAAGTGACATTTGTATTGCCAATCATCTACATATCTGTTTATGTCTCTCTTTATTTCTTTCTATCTCTCTCTCCCTCTCTCTCCCTCTCTCTCACACACTCTCTCTCTCTCTCTCCCTCTTTCTCTATCTGTCCCTCTCTTTTATGCATATAGACATACACTGGGGGGTCTTGAATATAGTTTATCTCATTTAGACCCCCACTATAGAAGATTGTTTTGCAGAGTTCAGCGGGGTAGAGGTGCTTCATCTTGTGTCACTGGAGGGTGGTCCTATTTAGATAGGCCAGGATGAGGGGGGATATGGGTGACCTTTAGACTTTACAGGGTCATCATCCATTAGGAATTGAAGGTTGAATGTCACTGGTCATCCTGCTACAATTTATCTTTTAGATCATTTTCCCCCCTGTCTGTCTGACTGATCCTGTCAAGCTAACTCCACTCCTCCAAAAAAAGTAATAGGTGATACCCTCATTCCAATGGCTTCACCTTTTACTCCAGAGTCTTTCAGATGGAAGCCCACTCCTCCCTCTCTGTTTTGTTCTTTACCCAGTGCTTTCTTTCTCTCCTTCTCTGTTTCTCAACAGACAGCTATACATTCCAAAGTGTTTGGTAACCTTTGGCATATTAGTTTTAAAGGAAAAGTTCACCAAAAATGAGCATTCTATCATTATTTACTAACCCTCATGCAATTCCATTTGCAACATATGCTGTTAATTATATATATATATATATATATATATATATATATATATATATATATATATATATATATATATATTTATATATATATGGTCTGGACTTATATAGCGCCTTTTTAACCTTATCGGTATTCAAAGCGCTTTACACTGTTGACTCATTCACCCATTCACACACACATTCATACACCAATGGTGGCAGAGCTGCCATGCAAGGCGCTAGCCTCCCATCGGGAGCAACTTGGGGTTCAGTGTCATGCCCAAGGACACTTCGGCACGTGGAGTCGTATGGGCCGGGATCCGAACCAACCCTACAATTGGTGGCCGACCCGCTCTACCACTATATATATATATATATATATACCCCCCTTGGTTAAAACTTGGGTAAATCAGGGAAATGGCAGTCTACTGGCTCCAAATCTGTTTCTTTGCATAGTCATCTATGTAATGGCTGGAGTGTGTTGCAGTTAATACCTGGGAAAACATTTCTGTCCACACAACAACCCTATCCCATTGTAATCCTAAACATTTTTACAGATGTAATTAAACAGCAGCATTTGCCAGAAAGCAGATTATTTATGGATCTCTTTCTAAATTAAAAAAGAAGCCCAATCAATCAATCAATCAATCATTCAATCAATTATCTATTCTAGGTGGGGAAATGAGTCTTTTTTGCTACTTTATTTAGTGGCCTGTAATCTATACAAAACCGCCATCTGGAACTTTTCTTCCGGGGCACCATGACAACTGCCAAGGCCCAGGGGCTATCAGATGGCTCAATTATACCTGCCTTCAACATTGACTCTAGCTCTATGTCTGCTGCCACTCGTCATGCAAGGGGAAGGCGTTGTGGTCATACTCCGATGGGGCGGGCATCTCCGGTATCAATAGGATGCTGCACAAGATGGGTGAGGCCTACCTCATAATCATTAAGCGGAAAAATGTCTTGAAATCTGACATGACCTGCCATAAGTCATCCTGCTGATGTTGGTTCAGCCCATCACTGTTTTTGGCCCAGAAGTCTCTTACTGCCGAATCCTGTTCCAAATCCAGCTCACTGAGTTGTATGGGGCTTTGGGCTAGGCCAACCTGGTGTTGTATGTGTTGTGAATTTGAAAAGCAAGTTGGGTCAAGCTACTGATGGGGGATTGCTGAATGGGTCATCAGATGAGAGGGGTCGGTAACGGGATCAGTAGTATGATGTGTGTTCAAAGGGAGGTTATTGTGGGACACAGGCATGGTGTGCAGCAGAAGACTATGGTCTGAGGACACAGCAGCAGGGGCATGAATTGAGGTCTCCGTACACAGAAATGGGCAAGGGGCCCAGGCATGTGGAGGGTGGGGTCATTTGCACAGAGCGTCCTTCAGGAAGTCCACTACACAACCTATAGTCTTCAGGAAGACTAAGCCAAGTATGCAGGAGTCTGGCACTTCAGTCATCCACATGTGGAATGACACAGACAGGCCTCTGACATTAAACAGAAAGGACCCCATTCCTTTTATTGGGGCAAAATCACCACTCACAGTTTTTAGTTGAGCTGAAATTGGTTCTACTGCAGTTCCCACTGGAACCAGATCAGGCTGCACAAAAGTCGCTTTTGATCCTGTGTCGACTAGGGCTGTACACACGACTCCCTCAACTAAAATTGGTCATTTCCAGAAAGTCCACCCCACTGTTATTACTGTCTCTATAGGGACTGATATAGCACATTCCCCCACCCATTGTACCCCATCTCGAGGCGTGGGCGTACCCTGGGGAGTATCATCACAGGCCCGCGTCCTCTCATCTACACGGGGCCTTGGGCACGTCCCTGCATGCCACTGAACCTGGGACATTGTCTAATCATGTGGCCTGGCTGGCCACACCCCCAGCAGCTTAGTAGCTGCCAACGTGTGCGAAATTCTGACATTGTGAGGCCCTACTGCAGTGCTTCTGCGTGTGCAGTGTTATATCATTGTATAGGCTCTCTGGTGGGTGGGTCAGGCATAGTTGCAGTTTGCACCATTGGTGAAATTCGCACCATTGGAGACTATCTCTCTTTCCACAGCGAGCTCTGATGCTTCATTTAAAGTATTAGGGTGAGCCAGTTGCATTTGAATACATAGTTCTCTTGAGCTCAGGGCTTAGCTAAATCAGTCTCTAGCAAGCTCATTCTGGACTGTGGGTGGCATGTCAGCATAGGCACGTTTGCATAGGCTTTCAATGTCATTAGCCAAAACTCTTAAGGGTTCTCCGTGTTGTCTGTGCCTGTTATTAAACTCAGTCCTTAAAATGACAGGTTGATAACATTGTCCAAATCGTCTCTGAAGAGCCCCGACTAATGCTGTGTAATCATTTCTATCCCATAGGCTCAACAGTATCAGGCAGGCAGCTGCATCATCAGTGAGGCACAGAGCTAACTGTAAAGCTTTATGTCTTTCATTCCAACCTGCAGCATCAGCTAGCAATACAAACGATACTTTAAAAGCATCCCAATCTGTCTTTCCGGAGTACGTCGGTGTTTTGATAGCGAGCGTTTCATCTGAATCTCCAGCGTATCCACTCCGCATATGGGCGCCGCCATGTTTGTTTACATCACGTGCCCATGCGTCATTGCGTGAAGGCACCGGAATCAGGTATGCGTGCGCTGTCATGTCAGCACGAAAACTGTGCTGTCCGATCTCACCGTGTGGGACAGTGCAAATCCGGCTTCGGCAGCTCAAAGCATGGGAGCTTCCTTAGAGCCAGCTGCATTTTATATATATATATATATATATATATATATATATATATATATATATATATATATATATATATATATATCAGTGGTTACTACCAAATGTGAATGGTAGTATTTAATAGTAGTGTATTTTAAGCCTTTAAAATAGCCTTTAATTTATGTTGTTTTAAGATGCCCCCTCCCAACTTAAATGTTCAAATGTATACCAAGGTGCCATGCGATATCACAAGATTGTTGCTAGAGGCTCTTTACAGCTTGTACTTGATAGAGATGTAAAAGGCCCATCTACAGGAGACACGCTTGGCTTTTAACACAACAGAAAAAGAAGGAATCGAGTTAGTTGGGAACATTGTGTATCCCTGTGCTATTGCTGTCACCTCTTTAAAATGTCACGCTCTCCGTGCATGCTGCACCATCTGAAGGTCGGCGAGTGATGGGACCACTGCTGATAGCAGAATGCTGGGACAGGAACAGGTGACCTGCTGACAAAGCTCTCTCTCCTTGGTCATCTGTGTCACACCGTGTACATGCCACATGTGGCCTTAGCACTACGTGAAATGACATTTCAGTTTCCATGGGCAAACCGCTCTTGAAGGGGCATCACTGGCACCTTTTTTCTAGTTGAGAGAGTGGTCATGTAACTTTGAACCAATCAGGTTCTTGTGGATTGATGAGATCATCCTTTAGCAGACCAGTGTGATGCAGTGCTTGGTCTGAGTGCTTTTATTCAGATGAATTCTGCTGTTAAACATTTTTTTTATAAAAAAAATTTTTTTTTAATTCGGTTGATTTGCATTCAAAGACCACATGAACTATTTCCTGTGTTGATGTATTCCTAGTTGATACAGGAAGTTTGGGTGGGATATATCAAAGAGCTTATCCATTTTTTTAAACTGTCAATAAGCTTTAGTTTTTCACATTCATAAACTATGGGTTGCTACTTGCCAGTTTTGGGGATCTAGCTAACTAAAGTAGTTTGTATAACTGAAGAAAGAAAGTCATACACATCTGGTATGGTATGAGGATGAGCAGTGATGTGCACAGACCTTAGCAGGGACAGGGGCGGAAGGTTAAAAAAGGGCACAGATGTTTTTATAAATTATAAATTATAGTAAGTAATTATAAATACTTAAGTAATTGTGTTGCTTTTTTGAGTATTAAACCATTTTCTTGTAGATACAGTATATAGAGGTACTGTACATATTTTTATTTTTAATTTTTTTTCATTTTTCCTTTATCACAAATAATAGCCTATTCTGTTATATTTCTCACAAAAAAAACCATGGTAATACACTTGTTGTTTATTAATTTATTTTCAGACATGGTCTGTGATAACCCCCTGTTTATGACATGTCATGGTAAAACAATGGTATTTTTTTTATAGTAGCTTGTAGTACCATGACATTATCATTAAATATGAACATGATCAATCATTCAGTACCATGGCATTACCCTGGTAACGTGCACGGTACAAAGGCGTGATGAGGTGATCAACGGTGTTCCGCGAATGCTACAGTGTCCTTGAATAACGTATAACATGTGAGTAAGGGAAACCTTACTTTCTGGTGGAGATTCTGGTGTCCCCCAGGGAGTTGGTGCAGATAGCGTAATATGCCTATAGGGAGCTGCGGTACTGTGGTAGCCTAATGGGATTTTTTGAAAATGATTAGACTAATGGCTCATTAGTTTAATCAAAACCAAACTGGATTTGGCAGAACCTGACAGCTCCTTCAGTTTATTTCAATATCCTATTTATTTAATTTTATTTACATCACTGAAAGTGACGCAACTGCTCCCATTATAATTAATAAATCAGTCTACACTAGTGGTACACAATGTCAGAAATGCGGTAGCAATCGAGATTTATTCTTTTGATTAACTTACTACACAATTCATGGAGAGGACTTTTTATCTGATCTGTTACTCTGTCTGAGGTAACGGCACTTCGATGCTCCAGGGCGAATTCAAAACTGCATTTTTTTGCTTCCTTGAAGGGCACTCTTCAGGAGGGGATGCCACTCAAATGCTTGTTCAAAAGGAAAGTGAGAAAATTAATCTTTTCTCGGAGTGCCCTTCCAGAAGAATGTTAGCGAAGGGTACATTCATACAGTAATGTAATGTTTCCTTCAGAGTACCCACTTCAAGGGCTTTGCAGTTCGGATTGAGTATAGGGCATAGGGAGGATCACTTGCGATTGGAATCAGCCCCCTATCTGCTGTAGCGCGAGCTCTTAAAGGCACCTCTGCTTAATTTTCTTTAATATGCCCATGATTTACAAAGAAATCTCAAGTAGGATATTTGGTATGCGACATTTAGGAGGGAATTTTTAATTGCCCTCATTCTCACACCATTATATGTAAGATATTTGGTATGCTAAATTTAGAAGGGAATTTAGGGTCTTGAAATATGTGAGCTATTAACTAAATTAAACTGTCCTTATTGTACCTTATTAGGTAATGAAATGTATAACGGAATTAGTCGCGTTCGACAACCATTATAAATTAGATAAATGACAAATAACTAGATTATTTTCCACCATTGAAATCGTAATAAAACGTCTAGTTGTATCAGCTCACAATTTCTACTGTAAGGAATTAGCTTGAATAAGTGAATTATGATTAATTCACTTATTCAAGTGATATTATTCTCATAGCTTATTTGAAAATAATATTACACGTATTTAGGTACAGCTTTGAAGTGAAATATTTTAGAAAGAGGGATGAGATTATTTAGCAAAATATACCACAGTCATGTCGTCTTTGAACTCAGACAAACTTTATTACTATTCTAAACATAAATCTAATCTAACAAATATACATAAGACAGGTTGGTGAAAAGAGTGACAGAAATCAAAAATTATCAGCACAGTGAAAATGAACTTTATGGAGTCTGTTGACAATACCTTAAGAACCATTTATCCTTCTTTGAGTCTACATTGATTTGCTATTGGATTACCCAAATTATTTAATGAATACACCAGCACTTTGAGCACAATATTGGAGATGTACTTGAGTGTCTTTGTGGTGTTTCCTTGTGTTCCTTGTGTTCTTGGTTCTTGGCGCTTGGTCGAAAGTTCATTCTGTCTATGTTTTTGACCTCTGTATGATAAAAGTTATTGTCTGTATGAATGATGAGGTTAGCTTTGAAGCAAGGTCTTCTCATGGGTGTGAACCATAGAGAGTGATGAGCTTTATCGAGACTTCGAGTCCCGATCTTCCTTGGGCCTCACATGGCATGGAGCTGGCAGTCAGCGGGGCAACCAGACGAAGCACGTGCAGGCAGAAGAGAGGAAGAAACAGGTACAAACTTTACCACAGTTCAAAGTGATTTTCAGCATTATCTAGCAAGGCATGGTTCAATTGTGTAGTTTAACACGTTAAGTTCCTTCAATTTAATTGGGACGGTTTCTTTGTCCACAATATCATGGCATCACGGTTAAATATCTTATTCGCACGAGTCTTTCTGAATGCTCTATGAATTCATGGTGGCTCATGAACAAAAAGCATAAGGAAGTCAATCCTGATATAATGCCCTTGACTTTATTGATAGCTAAATGGAATTATCTTTAGCATTTTGCCTATTTGAGTGTGTTTCTTGTCATAGTGTGCAAGTTACATAACCGATGTTGAGTGGTTAGTGTGACCTTATATGGACTTAGTGTAGCTAGGGTTTCTGAGTAGCTTAAAGTAATTTTGGGTGCCTTGTCTATGAGGAAACTAGTTTTTTTATTTCCCTATAGTGTTTGGGTGTGTTAAGGGACTGTTGTAAACTGTGTCAGACTATTTCAACCTGTGTCAGACTGTTTCAAGCTCCTCCCTTTCCTGGTCTTGGTGCTCATTTCTGTCGACTTGGTTTCTGTGGACCCATTTGTAGATTGTAGCTTTGTATCTTGGCTAATCTGGATCCTCTAGGTGACTGTGGGTGCTGATGAAGCCACAGTTCATTGAAGTCTTTTTCACAGTTCTTGATGTATGTATATAACTCATCATGTTGTATGTTGTATGACATACAACATGACTGTTGTATGACTAAGTTTCTGTCATGTCAGATTAAGATGTGTTTGAGGCTAATGGCTAGGTTTTCAGTCCATAAGCCGGTGCCGTGCCAGTCACTGCTGTGCCTGTTGCCGGTATTCCTGTCGTTGAGTGTGACAGGAGGAGTATGAAAGGTCTTTATTGTCAGCCTTGTGTGGATTCTGCCTGAAGTATGTTGTGAGTAGCTTCAGTAGTTCTGGTGAGTTTTATGCAGGTGGCTCAACTGGTCGTGAGTAGGCTTTGTTTTGTGTTCATGTGCAGGCTCAGTTCTGCATCTGTCTGCATGGTGTTGCAATGGTTTTCATAGTCTGTTGCCTTTAGGTGTCCATCTGGGTTCCCACATCATCCTTTCTTTTGGACTGCTTGAGGGACGTGGTCTGTTCCACGGTTTCTCCCAGTGGTTGGACGTGCATATGGGTCTGGCACTGATGTGGAGGTCACGTTCTTGTACACCACATGGTTTACTCCGCTCTATGCTGAAGAACCTGGCTTTGCGGTGATGCCACATATTTTCTGATGCCAGCCCTTGGTCTTGAGAGGTAAGGCTTGAGACTGACAATACCTTGTGGGCCTTTCTCAAGGTCATTCTTTGTTTAACCTAAGCCTTGTGTGCCAAGTCAAGCAGATGTTGAGCTCCTAGATTATATCTCACCATGGGATGCAGGTTTCGGAGGAAGATTTGAAGTTTTGAAGTCAAGTTCTTCTTCCATCTCAGGTTTGTTCCGAGACTGGAAGTAGTCTTGGCATAGTTTACTGTAGTAGGCTTGTATGGTTTCTTTTAATCCCTGTGTTCAGGGAGGTAAACAGTTCTTGTCCAGAGTCTGGGTCTGAAAATTCTTTAACCAGGGCCACTCTCAAACATTGGTATTCAGACTTTGTGTGGTTTGATTGTCTGAAAAATTTTTTCCTCATGGCAGGATGTTATCCATAGTAGGTGTAAAGTGTCTCTGTTAGTCATCTGAGGCCTCATATTCAGGTAGAAATCTATGTCATGCAGGTAAGCATGGATCTTGTGACCCTCAGCAGGATCTGGTTTGAACTTGTCAATGTTCCTTGCCAGCTTGTCGAGGTCCTTAATATCCATTCCACGTGCTGCTTCAGAGTTCGTTGGGATGTTTGCCCTTTCACTGCGGTTGTAGAAGGTTTCTTGGAAGAGAGCCACTGAGTTTTTGTGCCGTGGGCCTTCATGTCGCTCATCTTATGGAAGCTGTCTGTGGTAGAATGCTGCTTTGTCAACCAGGGGTGCTGCTGTGGGATGCCCGTCCATCTTAAACTGTCGCCTTAACACGTAAGAGTGTTTCAATTCACCTCTGACCATGTCAAGCTCATCTTTTGTGAGGTCAAGTTGCTGGGTCAGGGTTTTAATTTCAGATCTGGAAAGATATTCCAATGCCTTGTTTCGAGAGTTCATCTTTTCCAAATCAAACATGGCCTTTCCCAGTTGCTCCTCGGTGTGCTGGAGTTTCATTTCCAGGTCCTCTTGGGCGGCTTTAGCCTGCTGCTTTCTGTGCTTGGCAGCTGTCAGGGCTTCCTGGCACCATTCGATTTCTCTCGTTTACACTTGTTCCAGTTGTTTGGACACCTTACATTGTTCTTGGGCTTCAGTTTCTAGCTGGTCTATGCGGCACATGGCATGTGTTAGCACCTTTTGGGTCTATTTGGACTGGATCTTTAAGTTGTTTACATCCTGTGTCAGATGGGTGGCATCGATCTAATTCATCTGGCTAATGAAGTTGTGGGCCAGGTAGTTGGTGACTTTTCCCAGCATGTCACTCACTATCGCCTTCAAGTCTTTCCAGTGGGCCGTGGGGTCAGTTTTCAGCCACATGTTGACACACTGTGTTGGAAGACTAGGGAGAGAGCTGACACAGATATATACAGGGTTAAGGGCCTAAGTGTGGTGTTGCAGCTAGATGTTGACTTCAATATGTGGGGACACAAATTAAGGGTAGTAACAGCTAAGTGTTTTTCTTTCAGTGAATGTGAACAAATAGTGAAGTGTAATTAAATGTTTCTTTCTATTCAATCTGGCAGGATTGACACCATACACCCGTTTATGTTTTTACAGTTGAACTGCTTACCACAGATGCAACAAAAAGGCACGCTCAGGGGTTGGTGACGGTTACCTGGTGATCCTCTCTGCAGTTAATTTCCGGACTTGGCTGTGTTTGGACACCGGAATTTGGATTGCGTTGATAAACACAAAGAAAGTAGTTGCGTGAGGTTCAGACTAGGGAGAACACCCAAAATTTGGCTCAAGATGACTCTTATTGATGACAAATATTTTAACCAGGGTTATCTGTGGTTTGACAGGCTTGGTCTCTAGACTGTAAACAGTAGGGGATAGAAAAGTTAGAGAGAGACAGAGATTCGTAAATGTAATGGCAAATAAACAAAGACTAAATGAACAAAATCCACCAGTGAATATTCTGTTCTAATATACTATTCTGTATGCTTGATAGTAATAGCAGGTATCCTGAATGAGGCTTGGTGCTCGTTGATCGTGATTGTGTAAAATAATTTTATTGGAGGGTTTTGATCAATTTAAAATTCCACAATGGGGAAGTTTTATTTCTGTATTTGAGATGTTTATGTCCAGATGTGGGGGCCCATCCACATTGAACAGAATCACTCAGTACCCAACACACAAGTGAAATAAAATGAAAACAGCCAATAAGTAATTTAAAAACTGGAAATGAATGGGTGGCAGATAATAACAAGAATGTGAGACAGCTGTATATTTTCTGTAAACATACACTGTTTCATACTTATTATTATCAGGTAGTTCAACAGATAAGAAATTGATGTGGAAATAAAGGAAAATTGAAGAAAATAACAATTTTAATCAGCTCTCCAAACTCAGCTTAAATTAACTTCAACTCAGTTGCTTATTGAGAGACAGTCATTTGCGTTATGAGATAATGGAGCGGGAGAAAATTTGAGTAACATGCATGAGAGGGAGAAGTGTTCAAATTTGAGATAAAGGGTTAAATTGCTTAAAGTTTGTTCACAAACAATCTGTATACAAGCTGCTAGATACTAATCTCTAGCATTTGGTGCTAGGGTTATTCTAGACTTTCAATGAAGATTGCTAACTTGATAGTTTAGCAGTGCTGTTATGCTATCAGCTTAAGCAGTGTTATGCTAATAGCTTAGCAGTACTTTCTTTACAATATGACGTCAACAGGTTGCGCTTGCGTGGTAAGTTGACCCAGAAGAGTCTCTTTAGGACTTCCCGTGAACTTTCGTTGTCATAGCAACACACACCGGTGATTTGATCTTGGTTCACACTAATGAAAACAGTTTTATCAATGGATATGAAGGTCGGCACATTCCACAATGCACAAATAAACATAAACTCAATAGTATCACTCTAGTTATTTTAAAGAGCAATGTCATCAAACTAGCTATTAAATACAGACATTCAGAAAGAGATAGAGGAATATCGCTCATATGTTTTTCTTACCTCACTGCAAAAAGATTTCTTCATCCTTGCAGGGGAAATTTCAAAGGTCAATCTCCTTTCGTGGAGTCTTAGTTTAATGTATTCCATGGAGTGTCTGGGTTTCGTCAGATATTTCAGTACTATTTCTGTGCTCTTTTCATGATCGCTGAAAGCAGCGTTCAGCCTAACTTGTAATGGAGGTAAATACAAGTTATTCTTTCTAATTGTCATGACAACAAAATTGTGCATATATATGTCACAGGCGTGGAACTTTGTAGTTTCTTTGTTCTGTTTCTGGTTCAGATTCTTGCCCGCATTCCAAAATCATTATATGTAGGATATTTGGTATGCGACATTTAGGAGGGAACTTAACATTTCCTCATTCTCACATAATTATATGCAAGATATTTGGTATGCTAAATTTAAAAGGGAATTTTGGGTCTTGAAAAATGTGAGCTATGAACTAAATTAAACTGTCCTTATTGTACCTTATTAGGTAATGAAATGTATTAGTCATGTTCGACAACCATTATAAATTAGATAAATGAAAATAACTACAAAATTTGTCTTAATAGATTCTCCACCATTAAAATTGTAATAAAACGTTTTGTTGTATCCACTCACAATTTCTACTCTAAGGAAATTGCTTTAATAAGTGAATTATGATTAATTCACGTATTGGAGTGATATTATTCTCATGGTATATTTTGATAAATAATCTCATCCCTGTTTCTAAAAGATTTTTCTTCACCTAAATACATGTGATATTATTTCATTAAGTCATGAGAATAATATCACTTTGAACTATACCTTTAATTGAATCAGTTGTTTAGAACAGTTCATGTAAATGAATCAGTTGAAATAAACAGTTTACTTTTAATGAATCATTGTAGTGTGTTAGTTCATTTGAACATTTCATGTGAATGAACTAGTTCACAAAAATTATTCACTATTTCACTTGAGCCCTGCGCAGCCTTGAAGCCTAATTTATGACTGTATTTTGAATCAGATCACTTTATTGTCACTCAACCAATATTATTTTGACTCACTTATATAAAATAAGGAATATTTATTGTATGATGTGCATATTTAATATAAATGTATATTCAATTTAGTCATCTAATTGTTTAATGCCACTATATATTAATTAATCTTACTGTCAGTTGATATTATTTTAATTCATAAATAATAATACATAATATCATCTGATTGTTATATATTTAAAAATCTTCTAAATAGCTTTAATTTAGTTACTAATAGCTACTTTTTGTTACTAACTTAGAGTAGCTAAGTACCTTTTTTTATTTTTTCTTATTTAAAGAATAGCTTGACTGTAGTTTAACTATTTTCATTTATTAGTAGCTTGTAGCTTGGGAAGCCATAGTTTCGAAGTGGCTTCCCCAACACTGTTAGTTGGTTGCGGGTGGGGAAGAGACATTCTCATTCTAAAGAGTGTTTGATTGGACATTGTGGCACGGTGGAGGGCGGGACCGGCGCGTGATTACGCACGCCCGGTCCCGTATTAGGCTAATTACGCCGTCAAGAGGGATAAAGGCCACTCGCAGACGGCGATCGAGAGAAAGAGCTCAATTACGGACGTCCGTTATCTTATGTGTTTGTCTTTTGAGTTCTCCATTAAACCTTTAAGTTATATGTTAAGCCGGTTTCTCGCCTCTTCCTTGCCCATGAATTATGATCTGGTTTACAGACATAAATCTGTGTAGTGCAAGATGAGTCATCAATATATTTTGCTTGTTTTCCCAGAAGAGGAAAACTGTAATTTTTAAATGTGTGAATCTGCTAAAAGCTAATTTCTTTCAACTTTTATGAGTATGCAAGCATTTTGATGGCTTCAAGGCCAAAAGACATGGACTAAAAGCCTCTCCTCACAGGAATTTGGATGTATTTGTAGTTTTTTTTTTTTTTTAGTACTAATTTTATACATGTGCATATGTTTGTTACAATAAAGTTTGTTTTTTTTATGCCACTTAACAAATGCTATAGATAAAATTACATAAGCCAGATCCTTTAATCATGCAAATTACTATCAGCTAATTTGTTTCTTCTAAACTCACATACAAATTTTATTAGAATAACTAGATTGAGCAGTCTGAGATAATTACATATTCCCATTTTTGATAAGAAAGGGCATACACACTGACATTCATTCACGATCTTAAATACGATTGTAGTTTTGAGAGTACAGTACCATTATACATTTGTATACTGCTTCAATGAAGGCAGTGGGCGTTTGCAGGAGTAAGAGAGTAAATCTTTCATAACATTTACTTTAGTAAAGATGGAGTCTGAAGACATCACCGCAGCTAAAATAAACCCACTAACCCAATCACTCACTCACCCTGAGAGTACAATTAGTGCTGTGATGCTGTCAGACACACACACTCACACACACTCACTCTACGGTACCTCTCCTGCACTGTCAAATTTTCTTACAAAGCATTTAAACAAAATAAGCATAAGCACATGATGGGTGAGGAAATGTCAGAGAAAGAAAAAATAATGCTCTTCCTTCTCTGGTACATATATATTATGTACAGGAAGTTGACCTCTAAAATAAGCTTTTACTAATATAGCAATCAAGACCTTCAAACTGTCTGAAAAGCAGGACTCTTTCTTGTTACATACTAAAGCTTGAAGCCTTGATATAAGGTGGCAAAATGTTCTTTTAAGTGCCTTCAGTGAAATATTCTTTGACATGAGCAAAACCTTTGAAGTCCATTAATAAAATATTTAATAATGCATTTGATGTTTTACAAGTGGGCCATAGGTTAACACACCGGTATCTCATGGTTTACATACATTTGGTAGCTTTGTTTTTTAAATACTGACATCATAATGCTTGTCACTTTCATATGTCATAGGCTAGTTCCCTTTCCACTCTAAGCCTCTTCTTAAAGAATAAAAAATATGAAATATATACACATGTCAGTTTGATTTTGTGTGGATGACTGCTGTGATGGGGCAGAGACTTGTTCGCTTGTGTGGGCACAAAATCAGTGTTTTTCAACCTTTTATTATCTTATGTATCCCCTCAGATACATCAGTAAGGCCTGATGTACATCTTCATCTACTTCAAACAAGAAATATGTTCCTTTGAATTCATATTGTACTGCATATCATTGAGCATTGTCATTAAGATGATTAAAATGGCCATTATTTCAATGATTAACTAAATAGATCCATCCATCCATCAAAATAGTATTAGTTTAATCTTTTGACAGCCCTAATCTTTTATTTTAAAGTCATAATTTCTTTTTTATAGGTGTAACATCAAAATCACAGGTTCATGCACACCCTGGATGGGAATCACTGCTCTAAACCTCTAAATCTTTACACCTTTTTCTCTTTCAGAAGTCAGTAAAGCTGTTTCTTTGAGGTGATATGCTGTTCCACTGACTCTCAGAAGAGATTTGTGACAGACAAATCTGAGGAGAGGTACAGTAACTACCCAGTTATAAAAACCTGTTTTATTCAGCCCTTTCTTAAATTATATTACAGCAATAGAACTAGAGAATACATATAAAATAGAGTATATATAAAAGAAGAAACACAGAAAATGTATGCATGCCATATTTTATTGTCATGTTGCTTCTAATCAGATTGTAGCATCTTAAAGAATTTTTATAATGCCAACCAGGAAATTTGATATTTCCCTTCAAAATCCAACACAATTAATCATGTCACTTTAGAGTTACAAAGAAGAAGCCTATGTTTGCACTTAAATGGATACAAGTCTTCCTTACAAATAAATAGTTGACAAGGGCATATATTTCAGTATGGACAGTAGGGACGTGTCCATACCTAAGTAAAAAACTTATGAACAATACCTACCGGTGCTTCTAGTGATTACAGTTGTGACTTATTGTAATATGCTGTATGTATTGTATGTTTCTTTGTCATGTTTTCATTCATAAAAATAAATCATTTGATATCCCTTTATATATTACATTTAACTGTCAGGGGGGATGTCATGCGAGTATACAACAACCGTGCTCAAGAACTTTTTAGTTTACATTTTAGAGCCTCAAGATCATTTGCATTTAATCAACTTGCATTAATAAGAGCTGTGCATGAAGCATGCATTTTTAATCTGCATACAAAAAGTAATGAACAGATACACACTTAATATAAATACTCTTTTTTAACAGGAATAAATAAGCTGTAGCAAGTGATTTCTCAGTGTAGGTGAAAACATCTGCATAGCTTGATTGATTTTACATTTTTTAAATGTCCTCACTTCAGTTCATCAGAGGACAGTTATTAGTTCGTCCGAGGCCCCTTTTTTGCAATTTATTTATTTTTAAACTCATTTTAACTAAACCAGATCCACAATTACTTTCTTTACTCAGTGCTTTAATTTTTTATTTACCCTTCATTGTACCTTATGTTTCCAAGAAGGATTTGCGGGAGCATTGTATTTTTAATTACTCCTAGTTCTTTCAGTACAACGTATGCTTTTCACAAGGCATTTCATTAGCTCAGAAAGAAGCATAATGTCCTCACTAGCTAATAAAAAAACATCTAAAATTATTTATTGTCTCTTTCGCTAATTAGCATGTAGTTTACATCCTTGATAATCACAGAAGAAAACATGCACTTTCTCCTCTACAAGCTATTCCTCTGTGGATTCGTGGGGGGAATTTGGTGAGCGTGCATCATCCCCAAACACTTCAATGTTATCTTTTCAAACTTCCTTCTCATTCCCACTGGGACTCTCGTCCTCGCTTTGAAGTAGCTGCACTTGAAAAAGACATCTCTTGCACACTGATATAAAAAATAGAAATGTGAGAGAAGATTGGTGTTGACTGCTTGAGTTAGAGGGATTTGTGGGAAGAACGTTGTTGCTGTCATTGCTCAAAATTGAGAAAATGCTCTCTGTTACAAGAAAAAATATATAAGCGATAAAAATAAAACTGCTCACTGTCCATGCGACTCACTGTCTTGTCTTCTCCAGCCCACTCAAAATACAGAGGGCTATGATCCTTCCCCCTCATTCAGTTGCAAAACCATGCTCTGTCTTGTCAGTGTGTGTGCTTTCATGCATACAATCTTACAAACAAGTGCATCACTTCTAGAGGATTGTCAAATATTTTTTTTAATTGGCTAATGCCAAAATCAATATCTACAGAAGGAGGAGGTTTCCCCTTGATTGTTTTTTAACACTGTTGCCACACCCCCGTTTGTGTGGTGCAACTAAGGATTGCATACATAGTTTTAGCATCTCTGGAGGCAGTCCATAAAAATACAAATACACACTGTTCCTAAAGTATAGCCACAAGACGTAAACAATATATGTGTTAACATGATCTTAGTGTGATAAAAGAGCATACTTAATTTCTCTGAGGAAACTACATATAATATTACAACTTCATTATCATGACACCAGTAAACCATGTAATCTAGTAAACATCTTAACATCGTGAAATCCTTGATTTTATCACAGTTTTATCACACTAAGATGTTAACACGTACAATGTTCCATTTTACTTTTGAAAGTGTTTATTTTGATGACTATTCACTTCCATTTTTAGTGCCTTCTTTTTTTTTTTAATAAACAAGGGATGAGTAGAAATAATTTTTTGTGGTAATCAACATTATGCCAGAAATGCTGTCTATTGAGCTTAACTTGTATTGAACCCAAAACATGATGTGCACATGACATTTACTTAAAATCAGTGAGAAAAATATGCATTATCCATTGACAAGGCCATTAGTAGATTTTGGAACTGAAATGTCATGGTTACTGTTGTAACCTCCATTCCCTGAGGGAAGGAACGAGACGTTGTGTCAAATGAAGTGACACAAGGGGTCTTCCTGGGATGCCAAACGTACCTCTGAACCTGAGAAAAGGCCAATGTCAAGTTGGCAGACAGAATTTGCATGCCCCGCCCCGGACATACGGGTATAAAGGGAAGCGGGGCAGTGAGTGCCAGTTAGGATTTTGCACTGAGGAGCCAAAAATAAGATAAGGCCGTTTACAGTCTAGTGCTGTGGCAGGAGGGACACAACGTCTCGTTCCTTCCCTCAGGGAACGGAGGTTACAGTAACCATGATGTTCCCCTTCTATCACTCAATCGACGTTGTGTCGAATGAAGTGACACAAGGGGTCCCATATAAAAACGCCACACACTGACCGTGTTACGTGAACTGCCGAGACAGGTGCATACAGGCTACTGCGTGCTAGAGGCAACTGTGTCGGCTGCACGTAGCCCTCCCCAACGCCCCCAAAGAGGTGTCACATACAGACCTTAGGTTCCCCGCACCCCTGAGGGGGGGGGGGGGACAGGCGCTAAATGACTAGCATGGGAGTAAGCCCGGCAGCCGCGCCTTTTCTCTCACTATGTCTCACACATAGGACGTGATCTTAATCTTAATGCTATGAAATGCGTTGGGGAAGGCTGTCTTTCCTGGTCCTATTCTTTCAGGGGGAAAAGTCCCTTTGGAGGCCACATCCTGCCCAGTCTAGGGGGAGGTAACATGTGGCCGCCGACAGGGGGACCGTACCGTGGGAAATGCATCACAGGGAGTTTGCCTGAAAAGGGAACTAAGCCCGTGGAGCCCGACCCCAGTAGAGAGCACCTGTGAGTCGTAGTGGGTCTGGCCGCGAATTGCTCTGCAGAATTCGCCGGCCAGAAGGCTAGGGAGGAGAACATCCAGGGCGATGCTTAGTGGCTTTCCTGGGATAGAAGGCGCACTGGATCAACTTGGTGAAGGGTCAAGCGGAACACCCGGTCGGTTGTGCCGTGTTACCGAGTTCTACCAGCTCGGACCTGACAAAACACGGGACGAGTCAACCCAGAGATTGTAAAATCTGGCAAAGGTATTGGGTGTTGCACAGGCTGCTGCTCTGCAGATGTCTGCTAAGGAGGTGCCATGGGACAGTGCCCACGAGGATGCCATACTTCTAGACTGTGCTCGAACCCGCAAGGGGGCGGGCACAGCCTGGTTGTGATAAGCTAAGGAAATAGCATCAACGACTCAGTGAGCTAACCTCTGTTTGGAGACGGCTTTCCCTTTCCGCCATCCGGAGAAGCAGACAAAGAGCTGCTCAGAACATCTAGAGCTCTGCGAGCGGTCCAAATAGATACGCAAAGCACGTACCATACACAGCAACGAGAAGGCTGGGTCTGCCTCCTCCCAGGGCAGCTTGCTTGCAGGCTCATGACCTGGTCCCTGAAGGGGGTCGTAGGAACCTTGGGCACATAGCCCGGTCGCGGCCTCAGGATAACGTGAGAATGTCCCGGACCGAAGGCATGCAGGTCCCCAACCCTTTTGATGGAGGCTAACAGAATCAGGAGGGCCGTCTTCAGGGAGAGGGCCTTGAGCTCAACTGAATCAAGCGGCTTGAAGGGGGGGTTTCTGAAAGCCCTAGAGGACCACAGATAGATCCTAGTAGGGGAATAGGCTAGGCCGGGGGGGGTCAGTCTCCGGGCGCCTTTCAGGAACCTGATAATCAAGTCGTGCTTACCTAGGGTCTTGCCATCTACTGCGTTGTGGTGGGCTGCGATAGTAGCTACATACACCTTCAAGGTGGAGGGTGAAAGCCTCCCCTCCAGCCTCTCCTGCAGGAATGAAAGCACTGACCGAACTGCGCACCTCTGTGGGTCTTCGGCTCGAGAAGAACACCAATTCGTGAACAAGCGCCACTTTAGGGCGTAAAGTGGCCTGGTGGAGGGAGCTTTGGCTTGGTTGATCGTGTCTACGACTGCAGGTGGTAGATCCACTAGATCTCCCGCATACCATCCAGGGGCCAGACGTGGAGGTTCCAGAGGTCTGGGTGCAGGTGCCTGAGGGTGCCCCATCCCTGAGAAAGAAGGTCCTTCCTCAGGGGAATTTTCCAGGGATGTGCTGTCGCGAGGAGTGTAAGATCCGAAAACCAGTCCTGGGTGGGCCAGTTAGGGGCCACCAGGATGACCTGCTCCTCGTCCTCCCTGATCTTGCACAGCACCGGTGCAAGAAGGCTCACTTAGGGAAATGCATACATGTATGTGCAACGGTATGTGCCTTGGCGCCATGCTCATCTTGGGACTCGAGTCTGTAGCCAGTGCTGAAGCAGTCTCATATGCATCAACCCGAGCAGCGCGGCCGTGGCTGAGGATGCTATATGCCCCAGGAGCCTCTGGAATTGTTTTAGAGGAACCGCTATACCGGGCTCGAAGAGAGCGAGGAACCTGAGCACTGACTGAGCGCGCTCGTTGTTGAGACGCACTGTTATTGAGACTGAGTCTAACTCCATGCTGAGAAAAGAGATGCTCTGAACCAGGACGAGCTTGCTCTTTTCACAGTTGACCTGAAGCCCTAGATGGCTGAGGTGCCTGAGCACCTGGTCCATGTAAGCGCACAGTAATCCCCGAGAGTGAGCCAGGATGAGCCAGTCATCGAGGTAATTGAGTATGCGGATGCCCATTTCCCTTAGTGGGGCAAGAGCTGCCTCTGCGATCTTCGTTAAGATGCGAGGGGATGGGGACAGGCCGAAGGGGAGGACCTTGTACTGATATGCCTGGCCTTAGAACGCAAACCGTAAGAAGGGGCAGTGTTGATGCAGAATGGAGATGTGGAAGTACGCGTCCTTCAGGTCTACCGCCGCAAAACAATCTAGCTGTCAAACACAGGTAAGAATCTGTTTCTGCGTGAGCATTTTGAACAGGAGTCTGTGTAAGGACCAGTTGAGAACTCGCAGGTCCAAGATTGGTCGCAGCCCGTGGCTTTTTTTTTGGGTACGATGAAGTAAGGGCTGTAGAAACCCTTCTCCATCTCGGTTGGAGGGACAGGCTCTATCGCATCCTTGAGGAGCAGGGTCATGATCTCTGCTTGTAAGACGCTGGCTTTCTCACCACGCAAGGAAATGGAGCGAACACCGCTGAAACGAGGTGGGAGCCGGACAAACTGAATCGCGAAGCTGAGTTGGATGGTCCTGGCCAGCCAGCGCGACAGATTGGGAAGTGAAAGCCATGCATCCAAACTCCGCGCGAGGGGCACTAACGGGACTATCTCTTTTGACGTACTGGGCGGGGCTTCACTGTGGGGTGGAGCACGAAATAGCGTGTCGGGAGGCAGAAGAGCGTCCCGAAGGCTTAGGTGCTGACAATAGACTCAAAGCACTTTTGGCGGGACGCGCTGGTTTGGCAGCGGCGTGGCAAGATGTGCCATCTGCTGGGCGAAGTCGTCAATGGTGTAGCCAAAGAGGCCAAGCTGGGAGGCATTGAGAAAGCGTGCCTTCTCGACTATGTTCAGCCAGAGATGACACCTGGATCACGAGGGTGGCCATCGCCTGCCCGAGTGCCTGCGCTGTGACCTTTGTGGCTCTGAGAGCGAGGTCAGTGGCAGAGCGCAGTTCCTGCAGCACGTCGGGGTCAGAACTACCCAGGAGCAGATCTTTGAGTGCTTTGGCTTGGTGAACTTGCAGGAGAGCCATGGCATACAGGGCAGAGGCGACTTGTCCGGTAGCACTGTAGACTTTCGAGGTCAGTGATGACGTCATTCTACGGGCTCTGGAGGGACCTCCGTGTACCCGTGGGCCACCCCGCCATCCAGGGTAGTGAGAGCAGACTAGCGGAGGGGTCGGTTCTGGGCAGTGAAAGGTGCCCTCCACGACTGCGTCAGCTCGTCATGCACTTCTGGGAAGAACGGAACTGTGGGGTGGCTATGAGCGATGCCCTGACCCAAGGAACCGATCGAGTAGCCGAGGTGGGATGGAGGTTTCCAGTCCAGCCTCGCACTCACGCCGGCCCGGGAAATCATAGCAGACATCTGCGCGTCAGCCTCAGACTGGGTGAGCAGACCCGAAGGTGGCAGCCCAGACAAGTCATCAGCATCAGACACCGCTGTGACTCTCTCCGATGCAGCGGCGATGTCGTCATCCAATTCCGGGGGCTCAAAGGAGAATGCCGGGTGGCCGCGAGGTGAGCCGCGCTCATCCTGAGCTCAGATGGAAGCAAGCAAGCGTGCTGGGGGGCGGGTGGTTCGTGGGGATTTACCCGACGAAACCGAGCCCGTCGTCATCCCCAAATCGCCTTCATCGCCAGCTGGGTCCTTCCTCAATCCCGTGGGAAGAATGAACGATGCGGGGGGGTGGCATTCTCTCATGAGAAAAGAAAGCCGTGACAACAATGTTGCCATGGCTATGTTCTCGCACTGAGAACATGAACCATTCATAAAATGCTGCCTGCGTGTGATTGCAGCCCAGTTACGCGAAGCAGCTTTTATGACCGTCAGAAGTGGAGAGAAATCAACCGCATCCAGGAACTACACAGAGGCGGAAAGACATCTTTAAAAAGACGTGTCCTGAAAAGGACATTCAACGCCTGTTGTGTATTGCTGTTTTATGAGTGGGAACTCAAACTCTTTTACAGGAAATAAACTCTTTTTAGGAGGCGAAACTGTTGTTGAAGCGCCCAGGGGCGTAGACTGCACAGCATGCAGAGAGAGAGAGCGCCAGCTGGAAACGCGCCGTAGATCCAACAGCAGTGCTTATCGCCAGTAGAGGTGAGTGAACTCAGCTTGCTGTTGCACAACCATTCAGCTCCGAAGAAAAATTTTGACTGGCACTCACTGCCCCGCTTCCCTTTATACCCGTAGGTCCGGGGCGGGCATGCAAATTCTGTCTGCCAACTTGACATTGGCCTTTTCTCAGGTTCAGAGATACGTTTGAGTTCAGAGATACGTTTGGCGTCCCAGGAAGACCCCTTGTGTCACTTCATTCGACACAACGTCGACTGAAAAGGTGAACTAGGTAGAATGACCACTATTAATTGCCTAATTGTGCATAGTGATTGGTTAATGTGAAAAAAAGTTTGCCTGGCAAATATATCAGTCAGTCACATACCTCTTCTCCCTCTATAGCTGAGTATACGTTGAGCATACTCTATTTGTTTGTAAATATAATATTGCATGCTTTCTTTGCTCAATTGCTGCTGGGTTATTTTAATCAGGCTATTTTAGTTTTGATGTTCATTTGATGTTAATTGAAGCCAGGGGTAATGGCATGCAAGAAATGCTGGCAGGCACACTTGTTCTACTTTGCTCCTACAATCAAAAAGCGGGTTGCAGCTTTCTGCTGTTTTCAGTATCACATAAGAACGATCTTTCTATCACACACAGAGGATTTGAGCTGGAATAATATGATGCTACAGGCTTTCATAATGAAGGATTATATAATCGAGGCTTGTTTTGGCATCTAACAGCTGGCTTGCATAAATTAAGGATGCTCTTTCGTTGATGTTTAGGGATTGTTTAATGTTTTCAGTTTGGAAAATGAATTTATGGTAAGTAAAAGGTGATACTAAATGTTTTTGCGGTTGACATTCATTGGAGTCAAGATTCTTGATCAGGCTTCAATAAAACAACTTAGTCTATTAGAATGAACATTACTATAACTGTATTTTTGCAAACTGAGTTTTATGTGCCGCAACATTTCGTCACAGTTTTTTGATGAACTCGGAGGCGCTACGACAACTGTGCGTTAATAAATCACATAAATCATACAGAGTACAGTGGCTGATTATGACTTTATGATGAATAGCTCAAAAGTATTTGGACACAACTCATGCTCAATCAGCAGCATTTGTGGCATAATGTTGATTACCACAAAATTTAATACCGACTCGTCCCTCCTTTTCTTAAAAAAAAAAAATAATCAAAAATGGAGGTCATAGTGAGGCACTTTCAGTATAATGGAAGTAAATATGGCCAATTTTTGTTGGGTTTAATAGCAGAATTAATGAAGCTTATAGTTTTATAAAATCACTTAAATTAATTCTTCTGTTAAATCTGTGTATTATTTGAGCTGTAATGTTGTTTAAATCATACTTTTTTAAAGTCGTTTTAGGATGTTCGGTTTTGTTGACATTACACCATCATGGTAATAAAGATGTAATACTGCCTTTACACAGAAAAGACTAGTAAGTGATTTTGTCACTAAAATCATATTTACATGCATATTGTTTACATCTTGAGGCTAAACTTTTTAAATAGTGAGTATTTTTTAACATAAAAATTAGAACACTTCAAGCAAAATATTTTACAAAATGTTGTAATTTTACAAATATTTTTTATTTATTTATTTATTTGAAAATTAAAATGGTCTGAAAAAAAGGTCTAGCATAATTTGCTTTTAGATGAGACTTTTTAATTCAGTATTTCTAAATTTGTATCTAATGCAATGATATTCAGGTTTTGGGGGTACTGTATGCAAGCAAGAATTCATTGTTTACTTAAAATTTTATTTCTGTGTTTCCTGTATTGCTAATGTGATTTGTGTAAACTGTGCATTGTAATGAGAGTATTAAAATGTTTCCTCAGCATGTGATTGCAAATGACTCTCAGAACATGAACAGTTAAGTCTTATAACAAAGCCATTTACTTCACATGCAAACAAAAACGCATTTACATACAGAGTGTTTCAGGGTCATGTAATAAGTACTTTGCATTTATTCCCTCAAACATTGTCAACAAGCCAACAGCGTTTCCAGTCTAAAAATCTTCCAAGACATGAAAGGGTTAAAAATTGTAGACTTGGTTTATGGGGAGGCATGCTGTTTGCTCCAAAACCAGTGGAGGGGTTTTGGTTATTGCCAGTAATAGCATCATTAGAGGAGAAGTGTTCCAAACCATATTAAAGCCTTATAGCTGTATCAGTTATATGAAATGATATGCCTTTGTTATGCCAGACTCAGCCCACCGTGTCATCTACCTAACCCAGAGATATGGCTTTCATTGCTACTGGGCTCAGCTGCCATGATGGATGATGTTGTTTCTTGTGCCAATGGAGGCGTATCTCTCCTCTCGGCACTTGTTTTTAATTAGCTTTCCAGTGTTAATCAGAATGATTGTATTGACTTGGTTGTTATTTAGTCTATACTCATTTCAAAGGAAAGATTCCATAAAAAAAGTCCATATGAATTTATAAACTTATAAGCTGTTTAATGACTTACAAAGACTTAGAATATAGCGTGAAATTCAAATCGATAACTTTATGATACTGTTATGTTGCAGTTTTGCCCTTTTTGGAGATTGACCGTAAAGTTACTTTTGAGGCAAGACAGTCCACTTGGTGGCCATCTTGGGAATGCTCCCTGGCAGCTATTTCCTATGGAAATAAGCAACATACAAGTGCAGCTCCTATCTGCTTGAATGGGGAAAGAGAGAAATTTCTAGAACGGTTGGTCAAGATAACGATCAAAGAACATATTTCAGTAAAATTTGACAACAATAGTATAGTAAATTGTATAGTAAAGTATAGTAAATTAGCTCAGATCACTTTTTTAGGCTGGTTCAGCTAATGCACGTTCTCAAGTTGAGTGACAGGCAATGTCTGTATCTAAAAGTTAATTGGCTCTATTACCTGTTAGGTGGGACTTCCTTTTCTGCATCTGCCATATTCCATATTCCAATTTCTACACAGTCTCTTACATAAATCTATATAAAATCTATAAAAATATAATATAAATTCAATATCAAATATACAAAATGATATTTTAATCAAATAAAATATTTAAAATCTATAAAAAAAAATGTGTTGATCAAATGAGTTCAGTTTAATTTCAAAATTGACTCTTTTATCCAATATGTAGTATGTGCTAAGGATTTTATGAGAGTACTGCATTGTTAGCTGAGCAACATGCTCAGCAGTCTCTGGTCACAACTTGCATACTTTGTATGGTTAAAAGCAGCATGAACATCCTGCCTAATGTCTCTTTTTATGTTCTACATATTTGAAATAACACGAGGGTGAGTAAATGATACAAAAAAATGTCATTATTGTGTGAACTATCCCTTTCATATAATTTCTCACAATGGAGTGCCATCTCAAAAACAGACGAAAAAAGGAAGAAATTTCACTCTGGCTTTTAGAACATTTCAGTATAATGATGTACTGCTCACAGTAAGATCTGTTTCCTGTGTAATTTCGAGATAAGGTGAAACACTTCTACCTTCATTGCAGAAACTCGGCCTTGAAGTCTGTGCCCTTTAGTGAGGTTTTGTTGAGATTGTGTGAGAAAATATTCCTCTCTCTCTCTCTCTCTCTCTCTCTCTCTCTCTCTCTCTCTCTCTCTCCAGAGTGGAAGGAGTTAAAGAGAGGAGGAGGGTGGTAAGGTATGCATGAGGGGAAAGAATTTCTCTCTCTTCAGTTGGGGTCATGTGAGCCGCTTGACGGATAAGCCTCTGTGCATCGGACAGAAAGCACTAGAGGCGCAGTGCTGATTAAAACTCAGACTGCTATCTATCATCTGCCCCCCACCCTGGCCCCTTCCACCCTCCTCCAGCGCTGTCTTCCTCATATTTTTCTCTAGTGTGGGCGCCACGTAACAGATGTGTTTCCCAGAATCCAATATCGTTTGGTGGGGTAAAAAACATTTGCATGTGCCCAACACCCACCTGCAGAAGACAAGTAGCACTTTATGGCATGCATCTTTCTCTCTTTCTCTTTCTTTTAACCTTCTCTCTCTGTCTTCACACAATATCAGCCATGCTCTCATTTCTCTCTGCTAGCCAGTCAGTCAGCCCTCTTTCTCTCTGTTTTTATCTTTTCATGGTGACTTTTCTTTTGCAGAGAGTCCTGATGGCATTTTGTCTGACAGATTCTTGTTCTTCTTTTTTCTCTCTCTCTCTCTCTCTCTCTCTCTCTCTCTCTCTCTCTCTCTCTCTCTCTCACTCATTCTTGTTGAGGATTCAGCATTTAAAGGAGCTTTTATTTTTTGTATGATAATCAATGTGTACATTGCTAAAGAATAAAGTGAAGTGTGTGATTTTTCTGCTAAAGGGATAGTTTATCCAAAAATGAAAATTCTGCCTTCAATTACTCACCTTTATGTTGTTTCACACCTAAATTACTAGAATCATCATTGTGTAGTTTGATAAAATACACTTGTGAATTGTGAATAATAATTATATTAGAAACCCAGTGAGCAAGCCGAAGGCAACTGTGGCAAGGAACAGATGTTGGTTAATGGAGAAAAATAACATTGGGAGAAACCAGACTCACTATGGGGTCAGTTCCCCTCTGGCTAACATCATGAATATTATACCAATATTACTTAATAATGTATTGTGCAAGTCATGTTTTAAAATTATTAAACTCTGTGTTAAGGGTTAGTGTTTAAACAAAGATTTTGTATGAACTGTAAGATTAAAGACTAATGTCTTTGAAGTCCATCCTGGTCCGAACAGTGTTAGGGAGACTCTTCCATAGTTTATGAGCCAAATATGAAAAGGCACTACCTCCTTTTTGGATTTTGAAATTCTAGGAACTATTAAGAGGCCAGAATTTTGCGATCGTAAATAACATGATGGAATATAGCATAGTAGAAGGTCACTTAAGTACTGCAGAATTAGACCATTCAAAGCTTTGTACGTAGTGAACAGAATTTTAAAATGAATACGAAATTTAACAGGTAGCCAAACTAACAACGATAAAATGGGGCTAATATGATCATATTTCTTGGTTGTCGTCAGCACTCTGGCTGCTGCATTTTGAACCAATTTAGATTTATTTATTAATCATGCTGGACATCCTCCCAGTAATGCATTACAATAATCTAGTCTTGAACACATTAATTAGTTTTTCAGCATCAGCAACAGACAGCATGTGTCGTAATTTAGCAGTATTTCTTAGGTGGAAGAATGCTGCTCTTCACACATTGGTAATTTGATTTTCAAGGACAGATTGGTATCAAATATAACACCTAAGTTCTTCACTGTTGAAGACGATGTAACAGTACATCGATCGAGAGTCAAATTATATTTTAGCGGCTTGTTTTTAGAGATCTTTATTGTAAAGGGTTTAAACAATGTTTTCCATGCTTGTAAAATTAACCTTAAGCATTTAATGAACATGCACTTGTGGAACGGTTGTTAAGATACTAACAGCTTACAGACGGTAGGCAATTAAGGTCACAGTTATAAAAACTTAAGACACTAAAGAGACAATTCTACTGACTCTGAAATACTCTAAAAAAAGATGCCCATCTGCATGAACATGCCTTAGGCATGCTGCATGGAGGCATGAAGACTGCAGATGTTGCCAGGGCAATAAATTGCAATGTCTGTACTGTGAGATTCCATAAAACAGCGCTACAGGGAGATAGGAAGGACAGCTGATTGTCCTCGCAGTGGCAGACCACGTGTAACAACACCTGCACAGGATTGGTACATCTGAATATCACACCTGCAGGACAGGTACTGGATGGCAACAACAACTGCCCAAGTTACACCAGGAACACACAATCCCTCCATCAGTGCTCAGACTGTCTGCAATAGGCCGAGAGAGGCTGGACTGAGGGCTTGTAGGCCTGTTGTAAGGCATGTCCTTACCAGACAACACCGGCAATAACGTCACCTATGGGGAAACCCACCTTCACCGGACCAGACAGGACTGGCAAAAAGTGCTCTTCACTGATGAGTCATGGTTTTGTCTCACCAGGGTGGATGGTCGGACTTGCGTTTATCATTGAAGGAATGAGCGTTACACCAAGGCCTGTATTCTGGAGGTGGAGGGTCCGTCATGGTCTGGGGCGGTGTGTCTCAGCATCATCAGACTGAGCTTGTTGTAACTGCAGGCAATCTCAATGCTGTGCATTACAGGGAAGACATCCACCTCCCTCA
This sequence comes from Moxostoma hubbsi, assembly GCA_032164185.1. Lineage (NCBI taxonomy): Eukaryota > Metazoa > Chordata > Actinopteri > Cypriniformes > Catostomidae > Moxostoma > Moxostoma hubbsi. The sequence goes on from JAVLUX010000024.1 coordinate 20,079,242, forward strand.
TGTAGTACCCTTCCTGCAGGCTCATCCTGATATGACCCTCCAGCCTGACAATGACAACAGCTATACTGCTCATTTTGTGCATTATTTCCTACAAGACAGGAATGTCAGTGTTCTGTCATGGCCAGCAAAGAGCCTGGATCTCAATCCATTTGAGCACATCTGGGACCTGTTGGATCGGAGAGTAAGGGCGAGGGTCATTCTCCCCAGAAATGTCCGGGAACTTGCAAGTGCCTTGGTGGTAGAGTGGGGTAACATCTCACAGCAAGAACTGGCAAATCTGGTGCAGTCCATGAGGAGGAGATGCACTTATACAAATATTTACACATGTTTAGTTTGCTGAAAATAAAAGCAGAGTTTATGATGTTTATCTTTAAATTTTATTTTTCAAGTTTGACCTTAATAAAAAATTTTCTTTGGGAAACAGACACAGCCTCTATGTGATATCTTGCTGATACAGTCTCTATGTGTTGTAGTTTATGTGACCTGTGTGACATCACAAGGTAGCTAGCAGACATTTGGATTAACCAGTTTGTCTGCTTCCAGCCCTGCGCCCAAGTTAGTCAAATACTATCATTATTAAGACTGTCAAATTATTTGACTAAGAGTCAAATTACTAGAGAGGAGAGCGGCACCTTCCCTGGAGGGATGGAGTCCGTCTTTCTTTAGCAGGTCAGCATTGAGTATTGAGGTCTACCCCAAAAACTCTTCCAATTGTCTATAAATCCTATGCTATTCTACGGACACCACTCAGACATCCAGCCATTCAGTGACACTAATCTACAATATACCTCATCACCACGACTAGCAGGGAGAGAGCCAGAGCATATTACAGTGTCTAACATAATTTTTGCAAACTCACACACCTCTTTAATGTTATCTCTAATGATTGAAGCCGGACATCATTAATGCCGACATGAATAACAATTATAGAAAATCTACGTTTAGTATTAGCCAGCACATGTAAATTTGATCTGATGTCAGACACTCGAGTCCCGGAAATGCATTTAACAATAGTGGCTTGAGCCTCTATTTCCAAGTTCCTTATTATAGAATCACCAATTATTAGAGCTCTTTCAACATGATTCTCAGGGGGTGCATCACTGAGTGGGGAGAATCAATTGGAAACCCTAACAGACATCACCTAAACGCTGTGCTGTGGGGGCTGTAGAGCCAGAACCAAAGTGTGTGTTTGTTGCTCATTATACTACCAGCATCCGAAACAGTATCTGCCGGCTTCTCTTTCTCACTGACCTCCACTAGCGTTTGGATGCATGTCTCTAACTCATTAGCCTTCTTTGTCAGTCTGACTTTATCACATGTAAATACCTCACCGCTGATGGAAGAAGCTATAGTACACATGTGACATGCAGGGGTGGAAGGGGTACTGAAAAATCATACTCGATTAGAAGTACTGTTACTTCCCAAAAAATGTAGTGTGAGTAGATTAAAAGTACCTGTCCTAAAAACTACTCAAGTAAGAGTAAAAGAGTAGCTCATTTAAAAGTACTCATGAGTAGTGAGTATTGAGTTCCTAGTTGCAAAACCTATGCCCCATTATAATGATCACTGTATGGAAACTTTTAAAATACATCACTTATATATGATAAACACTATATGAATCTGATTCTGATGGGAGACATGATAACAGAAATTAAAAAAGATTAAAGTTATTTTCAAAACACTGATCAACAATTTAAATCGTAATGTATAAAACAATTACATTAAAATCAGTTTATGTGTAGGGTCTAAATTTCCCTTAATGCCAACAGAGCGTTATTGTTGTGCATAAAACATGTTCAAACAATGCAAGGAATGTAAAAAAAATGCTAAATAAGCAGGATCACTTGGCACGTCATGTCCTGCACAATAGAGGAGGTAGAGCAGGCATGGGAAAAGTTGTTTGGTACAAGGGCTACAGCACGCTTAAAAAGGAATAATTCACAAAAAAATTAAAATTCTCTCATTATTTACTCAAACTCATGCCATCCTGGATGTGTATGACTTTCTTCTGCAGAACACAAATTAAGATTTTTTAATTTTTTAGAATTACATTTTTTTAGAAGAATAAGTGCTTTTGGTCCATACAATGAAAGTAAATTGATGCTAAAATATTGAAGCTCCACAAATCACATAAATCAGCATAAAAGTAGTCTAATCCATGTGCCTCCAGTGGTTTAATCCATGTCATCAGAAGCGATATGATAGATGTGGTGAGAAACAGATCAATATTTAATTCCATTTTTACTATTAATTCTCCTCCCTACTCCACTTACTCTACTTAAATCTCCACTTTAAATTTCATATTGTTCTTCTTGTGTTTTTGGTGATTCATATTCTTCATGCATATCACCACCTACTGGGCAGAGAGATGAATTTCTAGCAAAAATTGAAATATTGATCTGTTTCTCACCCACACCTGTCATATAATTTCTGAAGTCATGGATTAAACCACTGGAGTTATATGTATTACTTTGCTGCTTTTATGTGCTTTTTGGAGCGTAAACAATTTAGCACCCCTTCACTTACATTGAATGGACCTACAGAGCTGAAATATTCTTCTAAAAATCTTAATTTGTGTTCTGCTGAAGAAAGAAAGTCATGCACATCTGGTATGACATGAGGGTGAGTAAATTATAAGAGAAGGGGGGGAGGGGGTGCATTTAGTTTCAAACCTGCATTAGCGCTCTCGGAGCACACGTGCATGTATAGTGTATAAACAAAGACAATCTTTTATATTTCATCTAGATCAACCAACCAGTGGTGCTCTTGCTATTGCAATCATTGTAATAAACACCCCTGTTCTAGATGTAGAACATAGGCTATATATAGAAAATTACTCAAAAGTTTGATCGAAGGCGGCGACGGCATCAGTGTATAAAAAGTACAGTTACAGCACTTAAAATTAACTCAAGTAAAAGTATAAAATAAACTAATAAAGAACAATTCCTGGGAAACACTGCTTAATTACAGTTACGTGAGTATTTGTAATTCATTACTTTACACCCCTGGTGACATGCAATGCAGGAAGAAATAACAGGAGCGAATGCCATGACTTACCGCAGGTGTTTGTTGTTGTTGGTTATTCCTGAGTGGTGAGGGTTTGAGATCGATGTGAATCCCTCATGCAATTGTTTGTTGTTATGGTTGTTCTTGATAAGCGGTGCTTTGAGATCGATGCAATAATCCGTGTAACACAGAGGAGAAAAATTTGGTGTGCACCGTACGCAGTTGAATCGTGATAAGTGAAGTATGCGGGGGGAAACCCGATGTGCACTGAAAAATGGCAGTTGTTAAGGATTAAAGGCTTAAAATAGATAGATAAGCGATGCTAAAAAAGCTAGCAGACTACAAATACAGACTTGAGCTAGGCGCCCACAGCAACAGGTAAAATTCACACAGATGAAATGGAAGAAAAGTGAAAAAACCTGAAACACACGGTAAAATGACAAAGGATAAAACAATGAATGTATGAGAATAAGAATAAGCAATGCTAAGCAGGCTAGCAGGCTATAAACATTCGTGCAACGTGGTGTCAGCAACACCATACGCTAGCTTTGTGTGAGGAGCAAATGAGCAATTGTTCTATTGTCACTATTCACTTTCATTGTATAGAATAGTAAACTGTAAATTTGTTGGTTTGTAAGTCAGTTTGTGTCAAATTTGCAGGTTCATGCCTTCCAAAAGTGTAAACAATGTGGCTCTGTGGCACTATCAAAACATTGCCTTTTTATGATTGCTCAACCAATGGTTTTTTGAACGACCAACAGCAGAAAGGGAGAGTTCAGGAAACCTGTTTGAAATCAATTGGCAAGTTCGAAATTGCATATTTCTGTACTATTACTTTTTCTACCATATCTATATGCTGCAAATCATTATTTTTGCAATTCAGTTTGGTGTCATTAGAGACCCAGAAATCAGGTTATTGTTTAATATAAAAATGTGTACTAATACTTTTATCTCATAGGTCACTGGCCCCTTTTCTACTGTTAGACATCCCATATCTTGCAGCAAGATTTGCACTTCCTGGGTTTCACCTAACTTTACAGGTCATGTATTAGATTTTCACAGAAAATTGATGGTTTGAAAAATGAGGATAGAAGGTGACCCTAATTTGTGTAGTTAGGGCACGAGGTCAAGAATTGCAAACTGTTTCTATCTCATTGTGTGTGCAATAAGAGCACAGCATGTCTTCTGTCTTCTTGTAGTCAGGGTCTCTCTCTCTCAATTCAATTCAATTTTCAATTTAACGAGCTTTATTGGCATGACAAAGACATTTTGTATTGCCAAAGCAATTACATAGAAAAACAAAACAGGAACTAAACTAAGACATGACAACAATAATAACTATAAAGAAATAACATTAATGCAACATATAGGGTCAGTAACAGGGGGAGGGGATTGGGGTCAGGGGTCATCGATACATCATGTGTTGTTATTGGTTTGAGTTCTGGTTGTCCCGCAGGTTTCTACAGGATACTACAAATCTTGCAGCTATATTTGCACATTCCTCTTTTTCACCCAGAATAAAACACATTTTTTGTGTCGGGGTACAGTCATTGAAATCTGGACATATGTTGTTAATTTTGTGGTAATATTTGTTTCTAATTGGTTGGTATTTTGGGCATTCAGTGAGGAAGTGCAGTTCTGTCTCAATCACTCCCAGGATCCTCTCTCTCTCTCTCTCTCTCATTTTCTGTGTCCTGGTGGCCTGCTTTTGAAGCCCCACAGTAATAGGATTATGTGAGCCATGGTTGACTTTGTAAAAAAGAAAAAAAAGAGTTGTCAGCACACAATGTTCTCAATGGACATGCACAAATGGTAAGGCCTTTAAAAAAAGATCACCTGGTAACATGAGGACACACTTGGTTTTCTGGGAAACAGTCTATGTGGGTGATCACAGAAAACATGGGAAAGCACACACACACACACACACACACACACACACACACACTTTTGCCAAAGATGCAGATACCAAAATTGGGTAAAGACTAAACTCATGTTTTGTTACCATAGCAACATACTATTCACATTCAATATAGTCTTTACACTAAGTCAATCATATTCTTTTATAGCCATGCATGTATACAGGCATGTATATTCTCTCTATCTTTCCCTTTCAGACACACAGAAACATTTATATTTAGTCTGTTTCTGAATCTATTGCATGTATGTTCAACCCCCTCTGCAAACAAATGTGGAAATGAGCTGTAGGCAGCAGATTTGCTTTTGTTTTATCCTTCCTATGTTTCTATCCTGTCTAATCCATCACTTCCCTCTCTTATATAAAGGACCTAAATACTTAGTCTGCTTCTGTTGTCTCCTGAAATTATGTTACTGTCTGTTTTTACCCCTAAGTTCTTTTTCAGCCCTTTCCCCTTGCTGCTGTACAGTATAATACATATTATACTGTAATAATATAATAATAAAATATGCTGGATAAAATGTACTACTGCTAGACCCACACAAAATCTATGCTCAAAGAAACTCTGCAGATTTACACAGAAATGGTGTGTCCATCCATATGCCTCCCCTCTTGAATGTTTGTTTATTATTAAATATTTTGGCTAGTTTCATAATGCTTTTTACTGTGTTTAAATCCATTCTGAAATTTTCTCCCCAGTAGCACAGAAAATGCTGATTTTGGAGAAAACAACAACAACGACAAATTCTATCTGGGTCAGGTCATCGCTTGTAGCAAACTACTACTACTTTCACGTACATATTATCAATGATGGGCACGATTCAGTGGTTGCATTTTTCCTGAAAGATTGCATTTTTACTCCACTAACTGTTAGGTTTAGAGTTGGGGTTATGGAGAATGGATAATAAAATATGCATTCCTATGGACTGATTAACATCATTTACAACTAAAGAAAATCTTTACAACTCTTTTGGCACCACTGCAACGTTTACAAGACATTTCACCCATAATCTGGAGATCAATCATGCTCATATGTTCAACAACTCTTCCAGTTACAGCCACTGGGGGCAGTGGTTTGAATTTTGGTATGCACATATTGATTTTAGCTGAAGAACTTTCGACCAGTGTCGGGGAGTAGCTAACTACATGTTGCGACACTACTAACTTAACGAAATTTTTCAGTAGCTTGACAGTAGCTCAGCTGCTTTTAAAACAGAGTAGCTTTTCCAGTAGTCAACTACTTTTTCCAGCAAGTAGTAGTGTAGCGCGACCAAACGCTACATCATGTTTGTCAGATTATAACTAATAGCCTTCCTTATTGCGTAGAAACCAAACCTTTACCGGCAAAAAGTCCGACGAGCTGGCAGCATATTTCTGTATGCGTTTTCTTCTTCTTTTGTAATGGCAGATCACAAACAAAAATAGTGATTTACTGCTATCTACTGATAACTTATTACAGCTCACTGGGATAAGAGATTGTCTGATGGTTATGTAAATTGATCAACCACAGTTTATTTATATTTACAAGATGTACAGGGGCAGGTAAATCTGAAAATTATAAAAGAACTCCATTTTATTCTTCTATGAAACAAAGAATGTTTCAGACACTTTATTCTTAATAGACAACAGCATATTTACCTTTACTATATTAAATAAAATAATTCAAAAAGTTAATATTGCTTTTTGAGGGATTTTGTTTCTGTTCTAAATATTTTTATTTTGTTTCTCAATATCTGTGCATTACTACGAGCAGCAAGTGAATTATTATTATTATTATTATTATATTTATAAATATACAGTATATATTATTATAGTAATCACTATCATGCAGAACTAGTTGATTTCTCAATTTCTAAGCATTAAATTAACTATTATTTCAATGATTGGTAAAATAAATAATTTATAGCATGTATTATTGTACAACAATTTTTAAATTTTTTTCACTAAGGAGTCAATTTTTACATTTTTGGTTGATGCATTTTTTCGAATGAGCCATACCGCAAACAAATAATTTTCTATTTTCAAAAACAAAGTTTTTCAATAAAATAAAATGTTTATATTGCCCATAGACTACTCAAAAATAAACAAATATGCAAAAATTAATAGGTAACATGTTGCAATATGCAATTGAGTACAAGTGTTTGTGCGGGTCTCCATAAAATTACTTAATTTTACAATTGTTCATGAAAAATTGTACTTGCCTTTTGGGCTTTGGATATGTAAAAAATATTTTAATGATAATCGAATTTAAAATATTGCGATAGCCGATTATATGGTCATCCACCAAGGTCGGTGAATATTTTTGCTTTATTGATTTTTATTTAAAAATGTAATTATTTTATTGAAACATGAAAAATTTAAACAAAAGACATTTCTAAATACAAATTGCACTTTAAACAAAATGAAAAAAATTAATAAAATAAAGTCATTAAAAAATCTTATATAACCACCTCCCCAAATCCAAACATTTTCCATCTCTAATGTCCCCATTTGCCATCATGCAAATATCAGTCCTCAGTGTTCCCAAAAATGCTGCCAAATGTGTGTTCTTATCGAAGTGTTTGTATTACGTTTTGGTAATACAGTTTATGCTGCCTAAAGAAAAGAAAATGGAACAAAATTTTAGGTTCAAGGTCTACGTGTCTTGTATTATTTTATGATTTAATCACTTTTGTATTTGTTTCTTTAATACAAAGATACCTTTCAATATAACTGAACATGCAGAGTTGCATTCACAATGTGTAAGATCGAACAATGCCTTGTAAATAGAGCGAAACTCACAGCACCTCACAAGATGATTGGAGATAATTTGCAGCATTCTCATAGATTACATTATTCTTCCAAACAGTTTTCAGTTGAATGAAGCAGAGAAAAAGAAGTGAAAACTCTTTACATGCACTTGTTCAATGAGACAGTGTCCCATTGCACACCTCGGAACAAACAGTAAATCAGACATGAGCATTGACAGCTTTTCTTTGGTCTGTTCTTAAAAACAGAATAAAGTGTGTTTCTTCAAGCGCATCTTTTTGACTAATAGCATTTCTTGTCATGTGTCACTCCGAGACGTCTTACAGGTCACCCACCTGTTGTGGGTAGATGAGCAAAATTACTCGCGCATGAAATACATTTGAAAGAGGAGCTCACAAACTGGATTGAGCCTCGTCGCATTTTGCGGGTGGCGGGTGCAATTTCACACCCTGGGCGCACATAAAAAATAACAAACGTTCATAAAATCACTCGTAGAAAATGCTCTTAACAGCTAAGATCAATATTGGGAAACAAGACCCAGAACTCAATGCATGTGCATGTCTTGGAGAAACGCTTTCATTGCACTCGTGAACAGCAGATCTCACTGGGCATATACATCAGACGTGCATCGCGACTTTTCTTTTGTCTGTTCTTCAAAATAAAATCACGTTTCCTCAAACACGCATCTTTGTGTCTAATTTCTTGTAATATATCACTCTGAGAAGTCTTACAGATCGCCTTCCAGACTGGCTGGCACATCTGCAAAATACTCTGTATTTGGCGGGTGTCATTTCAAACCTTGTTCACCAGGAGTAGGCTGTAAGACAAATTCGGGAGAAAGGAAATCAAAAGAGTGTCATTGACTTCAAGCTTTGCAATCGCACCTACACTTTCTGCTGCAAAGTTATCTCTAGAAAGTAAATTATCATGTGTTGGTGAATGGTGAGACACCCGGTGAGCCACTTGATTTTTAACAAAGAGCCACTTGTGGCTCATGACCCACAGGTTCCCGACCCCTGATCTAGGATGACCGTCCATCCACTTTTTTTGGACCTGAACAAAGTGAACAAATATTTGTAGAGCAACCTCTGTATGTGACCTGTAAAGCTGGCATTTGCATGTCAATGGCAAAAAGTCAGAAAATACAATGAGCATGAACCCAGTTGAAAGGAGAAACAAGCCCTGAGTCTTTATTCACATATTATCCACACTAAATATTATGTGACAAGAACAAAAAATGCCTGCCAAGGAGAGTTTGTCATAAAAATGTTATCGTTAGGGAAGTATGCTACACCTGGCCACAACAGGACTGAAATGTGTGAAATATGGTGTAAAATGATTTTTAATAGCGTCTGATCTTTTTGTTTTATTTTATGGACATTATTAACTGTATTAATGTTACTATTCATTAAATGTATTAAATAAATGTAATATATTTAATTAAACACCTTAAATATATTTAATGAATACATTAATTAAGAAATGTCATTAGTGTCAATTTTGTTATTAATATTATTGGTTTGATAGTAACATTTTAAAAACATATTGCCTCATTAAGTAGCTTCAATAGTAACTTATAGTGTAGCTAACTACTTTTTCAAAAGAGTAGCTTGTCAAACTACAGTTTCAAAGTAGCTTCCCCAACACTGCTTTCGACCTACTGTCGCCGAATGAGATAATTAATTCACTCTCTCCTGATTTATGGTATTTACCTGGTACTACAAGGTCAAGGAATACCATGGTGTTTCGATTTTTTTTTGTTGTTGTTGTAAGGGTCGGCATACTCCTGTCCTCTAATTTTAGGCCTAATTTCTTAAGATAATCATTTTGGCCAAAATTTGTGTCAACGTCACCATTTCTGTGGCTGAATTATAGGGCTTTGGGTGAATAGTGATCATGTTTGCATCTATAAATCAAGTATGCATGATAGTGTGCCTTTCTTCGTGCATAATTGAAATGCTCCCTTGACGTGCTCTATATGCATGGCGTACATATCCATTTAGCTCTCTGTCTCTCTCATAAAGGTGATTGTGCTCGTTTAGTGGATAGATTTATTGTCTCTGCTCATTTCATACCTATAGTAACGACCTTTAAAATTTCTCCTGTCTCTCAATCTCTTTCTCTCACAAACCCTCCCTCTCTCCCACTTGTCTCCTTTACCACATGTCTCCAGTCTCATTTCATTTCCCTTCATTTCATTTGGCTGTCTTAATGGACGAGAGGAAGGGGAAATAGAGACCATTACTGCGCTATGGACTTTCATCATCTGTATCTGTCCTTCTCTCCCCCCACCTCTCTCTCTCCCATGGGTCCATAATGGCTAATGCTAATGAACAGAGACATCTTTAACAAAAAGACACTGAACCAAAAAACAACCTTCTATTTCGGAGAGGAAAATGTGTTTTTCGGGTCTCTCTCCCTCCTTTTCTCTCTCTCTCTCTCTCTCTCTCTCTCTCTCTCTCTCTCTCTCTTTCTCTCTCTCTCTCTCTCTCTCTGGGTTTGTAAGTGTGTGTGTCTGTGTGTTTTGCAAGTACTTTATCTCAGAGTGGTGCTTGTAGACATCACCAAGCAAAGTACAATGTATTGACCTCTGGCCTTGAACAAATGCTAATCAATGAGTCCAGCAGTGTCCAAGTCCAGGAAGTCATAGAGGACAACATTCAAAACCCCCTCCTTTCATGGTCTAGACAGCTGGCCAAAGCCTTCAATAGAAATCATCTTATTTATAAGCTTCCATTCCCTTATCTAATCCTGTCACCTACCCCTTTAATCCTGTCAGGTAGGTTGCCAGGTTTGTATCTCTTAAAGCAAAAAACTAAATTCTGTAATCATCTAGTCCCATATTGTCGTCCAAATCCATATGACTTACTTTCTTCTGTAGATCACAAAAGTTACATTTTCATATAAACAAAATCCATGAGAACTGGCACTGTCAAGCACTAAACCATAAAAAATCCACCATAAATGTATCATAAAAGTCAATGATACTCCGTGTGTTATATTCCAAGTCTTCTGAAGCCATCCGATTGTTTTGTTTGTGGAGCAAACACAAATGTAACAGGGTGATCAAATGAGGACAGGATTTTCATTTGTGGATGAACTATTCTTTTATTTTTCCCTTCTACTTATCTTTCATTATTCCTGCACTTGTCCATACGCCCAGTTCTTACTTTTGAAAGGTTGCCAGATGCTCTTACCGTTACTCCTCTTAATGTGTGGTCTCTTTCCAAGGGCTTTTGGCGGTTTCTTCCCCAGTGGTTTTGGTTTGTTTGTAGCAGAGAAGCAGCTGGCCCAGTGGTCATATGTCATTGTGTGTGTTTGTCTCTGTGTGTCTAGTGTGTATGTTTGTGTCTTTTTTTATGTGTGTATAAATTAGTTTTTCATCAGTGATACTTTTGAGACCCAACCTGGTCTTGTAGAATATGCTACTACACCTACATTTTTACAAAAATATTTTTATGTGGCTCTTAGTTCATATTGCAGAAGTTTCCTGGTGAAATAAGCACTAGAAGTGCTACAACAACAATTAATTTTATTCACTTCCACACAAAACATCAGATTATCTGTTCATAAACACTTTTCACCCAGCACACAATGCATTCTTATGTCATCTAAACTGTTTTACTATAGCCCATGACTTGTGAGTTGATACATTTTAACGTTTGCATTACATAACAAACTACATTATTATCTTCTGGAGTTTGGCCTTTCAAGTGAGCTAGAAAGAGAGAATCATCAGGATCATGTTCTGGTTAGGATTGAACTAATGAGGGAGATGGTCCCTTTGGACTGCGATGGTCTGCCCCTTGGTGAATTCATTGCTAACATTGTAATGGCTATTTTTCTGCATTCTACTCGAGCAGTCAACCCTCTTGCCGTGCCTTCCACGGCTCCTTACGCCAAACCTTCCACTGCTCCTTAATCCAGGCCTTCCACGGCCTCACCCTCCAGGCCTTCCATGGCTCCTTCCTCTGAGCCTTCCTTCCTCCAGGCCTTCCAAGTCCTCACCCTCCAGGCCTACCACGGCCATGCCTGCCATGGCCAATGAGCCAACTCCCATACCTGCAACAGTCAACGAGCCAATGGCCATGCCTGCCACAGACAACAAGCTAGTTCTTGAAGCCTCGTCTATCCCAGAGCCAGTGTTGCAAGTCTCGTCTGTCCCAGAGCCAGCGTTGCAAGCCTAGTCATCCCAGAGCCAGCGCTGTGAGCCTTGCCTGTCCCAGGGCCTTCTTTCATGCCCTATGGGCTCCTACTCCCCAGACACTGCCAAAGTTCATGACCACAGAGGTCGTTCCCCTATCACTGCCTGTGTCCACGACAACGGAAGTCATTCCCCTATCACTGCCTGTGTCCACGACCATGGAGGTCCTTCCCCTATCACTGCCCATGCTCACGACCACCTCCTGAGTCTCAATTCCCGAATTCCCCTGCGGCTCTGCCCGCTCCACCTCCGGATCCTCCTCCTGGAACGCAATTCCCTGCTCCTTCTGTGGCTCTGCACATACCAGCTGTGGCTCAGCCGCCTGACCCAGTCACTGCCCTGTGGCCGCCTACCAGGTCTCCTTACCCAGTCCCTGCCTTGTGGTCACCTCCCTGGCCTCCTTATCGTCCGCAGGCGCCTCCATGGCCTCCTGATCATCTGCCAACTCCTCCATGGCCTCTTTATCATCCTCCAAATCCTTCCTGGTCTGCTTGTCCCTTTCCATCCATCTTTGGGCATCATGTGTTGTGTGTGGGTGAGGGGGGGTGGGTTCTCTCCCATGTTTTCCCCTTGTTCATGGACTTCATTTCCCAGGATGCACCTTTGTTTATTACCCTCACCTGCCCTTCATCTTCCACAGCTGTTCCCTGTTCCAGCATAATTTTTCAGTGTATTTATACTCTCTGGATTCTTTCCCTCTTGGTCGGTTCTTGTTAGTTTGTTTGTTAGTTTGTTAGCATGTTAATTTAAATATTACATTCATATCTAACCAGCAAACTGCTGTGACGTTTGCTTTTCCCTTTATATAAAGTTTTTTTTTCATCTTTATGTCTTCTTCATCTTCAAAAAAGTCTGCATTTGGATCCACACTCTCCCGTCTCTTCCTTCCCATCAACGTTACAGAATACAGTTGCTTTCTTTTGTAAATAATTTCAAATGAAACTACAACAAAGGAAAGTCTGTTTTTTTAAATTGGTACTGGATGCATACTTTGTTTAATTACAGCAGAATTGTGACACTGGCATGATTGCTGGAGGTAATGTTCAAACTGCGTGGGTGTAATGTGTTGCACTGAGCTCGGGAGAAACAGATCCAATCAGGAGAAAGATTTGTGAACAAAATATTGCTTTAATTAAAATCCCTAATTGGCATTTTAATTTTATATAGTTTGACATGGTAATGTACAACAAAAATTGATAACAGTTGCAATCTACCCAAATGTCAACACATGTACACTACTGCTGGAGAATGCTGGTCTCAATGTTTTACTAGCTGTGACATTCAAATCATTAGTGCAAATATTTTAGCCAAGGGACCAATGCCTCTGGCAACTATAGAAAGTGAAAGGTGTGTGTGTGTGTGTGTGTGCTCTTAAAGTAGGTCCACATGTCTCCCCCAGTTATACTGAAATAGCAAAGGTCAAGGTTCCTGAATCTTGGGTCATGAACCTTGAACTTTTGTGATTGTATATTTCCCTCAGTCTGCTTATTCCTCTGCTCTCTCTCTGTTTCTCTCTCTCTCTCTCATACACACACACACACACACACTTAAGATATGCCATTTTTATCCCCTGTTGTTCAAAAATAGTGTGTCTCCATGGTACAAGAGACTAGCAGCCAGCACGCAAGCTTGTTGTCAAGCACATACATAATACACAATTTGTACTGTTCACTGCAGGCTACAACAGATATTCGGCCTGAATATGTACACACACACATGATTGCATGAGATTCATGTGAATGCTGGCTAAGATAGGTACTTAAATATTGATAAGGTGAGATTATGAAGGGATAGAGATGCTCCGTTGAAGAGCATGCATGAGAACATTTGAGGACTTTGTGTGTTTGTGCGAGTCAGTATGTGTGTATTAAACAAAACTGAATCAATGTGCATATATTTTATATGTCCTCATTTGGAACGATTGATTATTACTTACTAATTAGTTCTGACTGCAGAGATGAAGCTTTCTAATTTACATTAGTATTTTATGCATTTATCCAAAGCAACTGACTGTGCATTCAACCTATACATTTTATCAGTACTTACTTTTTTTTTTGGAATCAATCCCATGAGATTTGAGTTGCTAGCAACATGCTGTACCAGGTGAGCTACTAGAACACATTTCTATCCACACAAATATATATGAGATGTTGACAAGGCATGCCTTTTGCTTAGGGCAGCATAAAGTAGTGAATGTATAGTCTTTATGGAAGGGATAATGTACAGTCAGCCGGTTGTTATTGCACAATAAACCCCTACAGGTTGATCAGCACCCTGACGCAAAGCGGAGATGTCTTGTATTTTACTTTGTAAAAATGACCGTCTGACTGCTCATTATTCAACCTATAACAAGACTACTTGCCAAATAAACAACTTAATGGACATGAAACATTGATTTGAGTTTAAATTATCTTATTAGTTTACTTGTAGATATCGCACAGTGATCTGTGAAGCAGCAAAGACGGCTCGCAGAACCCGGATGGGCAGTGTGATACATGGATGTGCGGTTGCTACTGAGCAATATCGGACCACTGGATGGCCTAATTGACTAATCAGAATCGAGTATTCCAGAGAGCTGTGTAATAAATAGAACTAATCGACAGTAAAGTATAGTATAATGTAGTGTAGTCTAGTCTAGTGCAAACAGTAAGTAGTATTTAGCCCAAAATAAATTATGTTTGCAGCATGCTTAACAAATATCTGGAACATATTTTTGTAGTGTATGGTTGGATAGAATAAAGAAAAAAAGACACAAAACCTCTAAGTAAACCTTTAAATAATTATAGTTTTCAAACAGGTTTGCCAAACTCTCCTGAGTATTATTTTTCATATATGATTCTTCAACACTTGATGTTCTTACTGCCTGGCAAAGACCTTAGCACTTGAAATGTTGCTATTTAAATCTATTAAATTGCATGGGAGAACATGTAGTAGTGTGCCAGTCTCCTTTTTAAACCAAACACTACTGCCATCAGCCATAATTTTTGTGTATGTGTCTGAGAAATGTTCTAATGTTTTGATGTGAAACAGTGTGAGTGTGTGCAAGTGAGTGTTTTTGCTGATCTGTGCACCTTCTGCAAGCATAACATGTTTGATTTGCATATGAACTCATGTGTGCTTTCATCCACACCTGCTTTCATTGTTTGTGTGTCCCTCATCCACTTTTAGCAAATGTAAGCAACTACGATTATGTCTGTCACATCAGATGACAAGTGTTTTGTTTCTCTGTGTGTTATTATGTATGTGAGCATTTATATGCATGTCTGTATAAGAAATATTGCTAGTATTTGTGCTATGCCTATGTTTTATTGTATATATTCCTGTAGGAATATGTAGTGCAGTGGTTCGTGACCCAAAGACATTTCCATATACTTTGTTGTTGACGTCAAAAGCTGTGCAATCAATCAAACTACATTGTATCACATTTCAACTGTGAATTACAAAAAAAAAGGTTAGTTTTCCTATTTAGGAATTTTTGGGGTTTGTGCAGTTCAAAGCAATAATACATTGCCATTTATATATTTCTATTGAAATGTATACATTAATTATTCTTATTTTAATTATACTGCACTGTTTAATTTTAAATACATTAAAACATTTAGTTTATTTTGTACACTAAGCAATTTTGTTACTATGTTGGGTTACCACTTGATGTCTAATGTAAACTCTTAGACTTGAGGCAAAATCCCATGAGAACCACTAGTATAGCCAATATAGTTAGAGAGAGGACTTTTTCACCATCAATTTCTAATTTCATGTAAAATAGTATGATTTCATTGAATATGTTGTTGGTTTACCAAAACATTTGACTCAAATGTATAGTTACTCTTCTCTCTATGGCTGTGTCTCTTTTTGTTACTTTCTTTCTTTATTCCTCTTTCTCTCTCTCTCTCTCACGCACACACACACACACACACACACACACACACACACAGAGAGAGAGAGAGAGAGAGAGAGAGAGAGAGATACACACCCCGGGTCCTCTAATCTCTCTTTATCACACACTCTGGCATTGAATTAGTTTGAATTAGTGAGTTCATTGCTATGTAAAGGGGGCCTGTGGGGTTTAACCTACTTAGTATAGTGTTTAATAATGTATGAGTGAGATTTGAGAGCTATGTGCAGCACAATAAGGTGTCTTCACTTGCTCTTTTTTCCGCTTTCATCTCTTCCTCTTACTGCTTGTTTCTTTTTCTACTTTTTTCCCTTTCTCTCTCGCATACATTCCTGCTTGGAGTGCTATCTCGAGCCGTACCTCTGTATTTCTCTGCTTGCCTTCAGGGAAGTTCATAATCCATATTCCATAAGGATGGAAATGAGAAATGTATTTATGCTGGAGAACCTGTTGTGTAGGAGAATACAGAGAAAGATAGAGAGCAGAAATATAGAGGATAGAGATAAAACTATATCAATTGGCCAGTGATGGAAATTATTATTTTTAAAAGACTAGAATTGCCGGTATTGCAGAAACATCTATATTTCTGTGTAAGGACCATGGAGGGCCTTGTCCATATTATTTAGTTTTCGATTGATAACTCATTTATTTTTATACATTTCTCATCCACATGGAATGCTGTTTTCTTCCAATGAAGGATGAGACTTTCAAAAACTGGTGCATCCTGGTCTTTATAGCAGGGGTTGGTCAGATGGTGGAATGGTGAAGAGGCACGATAGGCTTGCAGACAGACTGACTGATTGATTACAGATTGACAGTTCTTTTCTCATCGCTGGTCCTTCAAACAGTATTTTACTCCTCCTCTCATAGTTCGTGCTCTCACATTTCCAGGTTATGCCCAGGTAGATAGTGTTAATGAGGGTTTCTGACAGGCAGTCTGTGTGAAGATCCTGCTCTCTGCTCCTGAGGGAACTCTACAGTTAACAAGCTCACTGGGGAAGACCTTGGCAGCATTTTCCCACACTGTCAAGCTGGGTTCAGGGCTCCAGAACAACCACTGAGTGTTAAAATTATAGGCTTCCCCTTTTTCATCCTTTTAACTTGACAGTTTGTTTACTCTTAACTTTAACTTTAGAGGTAGCTGTCAAATTCTAGATGTATTGTGAGATGGACTAGATGTATTGGTGTCTGTCAGCAAAACTGAATCTGACCAGATGTATTGGAGTCCAACATTCTTAGTAGCAAAATTATTTAAAATAATGGTCAACTAAAATTTCAATAGTCAATGCTAGGTCTGGAATCGATGCCTTTATTTACATATCGATAATCAGAACGTTTTCTGGTTATTATCTACCTATATTGTCATTTTTTCCAGATATAAATAGGGCTACACATTACACAATATTTTTTGTCTCTTCAAAAATATTTCCAACACAACTTTAAGTGTGAGCGGGAGGATAACTTAAAGGGGATCGCACACCAGACGCGTCTGGCGAACGGCATGGCACGTTGTCACAAGATACAATTTTGTATGTATATAGTATCCTTCATATAGCCTAAACAATGTACTATATTGTCAGTTACAAGTATGTATTTTTGTGGTTTGTCAGCTTGAATGAATCCTATTCAAGGCTACATAGAGAAAACTTGCATAGCAAGCGTCGTCATTTCTAATTTGGCCGGTTTGCGCAGTTACACCAGTTTCATACACTAACCACTAACCAAATTCATCAACGTCACTTTTCGTTAATTTATGAAGAAGTACCAGATTCACATCTTTGGACCTCCATCTGCATCGACACGTCTTGTTAGTGATACTTGTGCCTTGTCCTACCCGCAACCAGCATCACCCCCTTGTGGTCTCCCAAAACTATTACGCCAGAATACATTAAACGAAAGGACAACTGACAGTGAATTGGAAAGCACACAAATCAGGCTTCTAATTTAAATGTCAGCTAATGTTAATGAATCGATGCATCAAAAACATATTAAGAAAATAACGTAGCATGCTGATCAATAATTGATATTTCAATATTTTGTGACACATAGTCAATGCCAATTTCGATATTTAGAAAGGAGTGCTGATATTTGGTATAACAGCACTGGGATGCTTTACTGTTTGTATCACTCCGCTTGTCTGTGTTCACGGCTGCCAGTCTTTGCAGTTGATCCTGCATTGGCTTAATTTTTACCTGTTTTATTTAGCTGAGCAAAAGAAGACAGTAGAACTTGTCATATTGTGCATTAAATATAAGTTTAGTTTATTGAACTGTTGTATAAAAACAATATCACACTTACAATCATGCTCTCAGCTGTGTTGAGTGGGTGTGATATTACTTTTATGCTACACTTCTATAAACAAAGTCAATATTGAGTAACTTGTGTTTTAAATAAGATGTGGCCAGTTTTTTTCCTGTATATTCCATAGTATTCACTCAAAAAATATTGGCAACAGATATTGTGCATTATCTATTGACAAAGGATGTTGGTAAATTTTGGATATGACTGAAGGAAGAGCTTATATTTGTGTTAAAAAGCCAAGCAGACACACTTATTGACCTAAACAATGATCTCAAATTGGCCAAATATCAACTAATTAATCTGCCTGGCCAGTATATCAGTCTGTCACCACTTATAAAATACTTAAAATGTATGCATGCAAAGCAATTTGTTCATTTGTACCTGACATCTATTAAAAATCTCCCTCTTCCTCTCCACTATTTTTTTCTTTGTCTCTCCTAGGTCAAAGAGTTCATCACTGTGCTGGACTGACGCACTCTGACAGGTTTGACCCGAAAACATTTTGTGACCTTCGGAGCACCACTTCTCATTTCCTGTTGTATCAGTTTGTCCTAACCGGTTCTCCAAAACTTGGTGGATTTGAGTAAGCTTCTATCTTTTGTGAAGATTCAGTTTGTGACTTCTGCATAACAGGCCCTTCAGTTCTCTGTGAGCCTTAACATAGACATTCAGCTGCAATTTCAGTCAATTACTAGAAGAAATACATACAAACAGTGCTGGAATTTACTGCCTCTGTTTCTTTTATTGAACGAGAACTTTAGGATTGCATCCAGGGAGTTACATAACACCAAAACAAAGACTTGTACACCTGTGTGTTATGACTATGGCGTCATAACCACACAAACACACCCAAGATTGCCAATTATTAACCTTTTCCTCTTTTCTCACAGACACACACACACAATAGTAAGCACCCACACAGACAATCACATACAAATCTCTTCTAGTTGGATTACCAAAGAAGCTCACGATGGGAAAATAGACTTCCAGCACCACAGATAAGCGGCACAGAGGTCTGGGACTCAGTATTGTTTCTGAGTGTGCCATGTCTGGTAACGGCAACCACTGTCTAAGCCCTGGAGGGTTGGGCAGCCCTCTTGGGGGCTTCCCCATGCACCACTACCATTACTTCTTCCCCCATATGTTAGGAGGGCTCTCCCCTCCAGCCCTTCCTGGACTTCCTGTTAGTGGATACAGCACTCCTTCTCCTGCAAGTGAGTATCCCTTATTTTCTGTATGTTTGGTGTGATGTATGCATCTGCTGATTGCTACTCTTGTAAATACTTTTCAGATGTAAGAACAGCGCAACCATGATGTTTATGTTTATTATGCTTTTAAAAATCATGCTAAAGTACTAAACACTATATAACTTTACCAAGGGCTTATCATGCAGGACAGCTGCAGCACAGTTAATCCTTAAAGGTGAAGTGTGGCAGTTTTGTGGCAGTAGCATCACCAAATGGAAATGCAGGAATGATTGTTTTCAAACAAGTCTCACGACCAATCCCCCCATCTTCATTGCTTTGAAAAAAATAATAGTTACGCCGCAAACTCGTGCTATTGACTGAGCCAGTGTGCTGTGTTGACCTGGTCCGGATGCTCAAACAAAGAGTACAATGAATGTACACCAATAACAACTAAGAAAACCACCTTTAGATTAGATTTGAAATCATCTGACTCTTCTGTGCTTTTGATGTCTAAACATAGTAATAATAGTATCTGCAATGCTTGTGCACATTGAATAAAGCCCAAAGTATACTTCGGTCAAGTACAGGATGTGTGGCATAAATCTTGTCATCACCAAATTGCTTGAGCACTGAACGCATGCAGCCCGATTTTTCTAACTGCGTGTCTTTGAATGCACACAATGCGCCTGTAATTATTTGCATAAATTAATGTGTTCACAAGGTGGCAGTACTCACATTTGTGCCATTGCAATCACAAAGAAACAATAGAAGAAGATTTAATTGCTGGTAAATAACAGGAGACCAAAGTAAAAACAACATCAGTAAATATGCATGTCAAGAGCACGTGTGTGAGGAGGTCAGGTGATACCTGCATTTGTATAACTCGAGTCTGAAGGAATATAAAGATATCTTAATGGGTCTAAACTATTGAGGAGAAATTGTCTGGCGTCTCATAGTGTCATATTCCCTGTTGTCTTTTGTTTTTGTGCTTTTATGTTGGAATTCTTGTTTAGTTTCCTGTGTTAGTTTTGTTGTCCTTGTAGTTTTATTTCTTGATTGATTCTCCTTGTTTCTCATTCCCTGATTGTTTCCCCAGGTGTTCCTTGTTTTCCCTTGTGTATTTAAGCCCTTGTTTTCCCTGTTTCCTTTGTCAGTTTTTGCATTTTTAGTCTATGCTCTGTGCTAGGTTCCCTGTGTTTTCCTTTGACTTTTATTCTGAGTTAGTTTGTTTGTTTTTCAGTTTAATAAAGCTGCGTATAGATCCTCATTCCTTACCTGCCTCGTCACACATAATAGTCATAGTGTGCATGCGCCAACTACCTATGTATGAGCGCACCATCAAATTGTGTATACCTTGACAGACTCGTATTCGACTCTACATGGACGTCAAAATATAATTATACTTTGGGCTTAAGAAAGCAAGTAAGAATGCCAGTAAAGGTGTTTACATGCAATATAAAATCTGGGTAATGGGCAAAATAATAACAAATTCTTACTATGATAATGGAAAACTGTTAATGATATAATATACACAGATCAGCCACAACTTTAAAAATGGCTTAAAAAGGTGCTTTTTTTCAATCCAAAGAATTATCCAATGATAAAAATGACAGCCTATGATAATAAACATACTTTGACTTTGATCATTTCAACCAAACAGACATTCAGACTGTTCAATGTAAAAATCTAGTTAAGTAATCAGTGCATTTTTTCAAAACTCTTTTTCACTAAATGATCACAGAGAACAATGACATTTAATGATTTTCATTCAAATGCACCAATATAACAATATATTTGAATGGCAACACCTTACAATAAGGTTCTGTTTGTTAACTTTATTTAATGCATCGTTTATGCGCATGCCATCAAATGGTGTATACTTTGACAAGTTTGTGTTCGACTTTACGCAGACGCTGAGTGTTCACGTCAAAATCTAATTATACTTTGGTCTTAAGAAAGCTGTAAGAATGCCAATAAAGGTGTTTACATGCAATATCAAATCTGGGTAATGTGCAAAAATCAAGCGTGCATCTTTTTTTTCTTACCCTGATAAAGGAAAATGGTTTAATTATATATATATATACATATATATATACACAACATATAGGGGCACATGGTCATGTTAAGATAGGATAGAAAAAAAGTATTTTAAAATTCTCAGATTACATTAAACGCCAGTTTTACGATTAAGGTATTCTTGGAGAAAGAAGAGGTTTTAGTAGATGGTTAAAATTATGATATTATGCTCGCTACAGTGTAATTTAGCAATGTAAATGTAACCTTACAAATTTGGTGATTGCTTTTGTTGTGTATATTTTACAAATCAACTACTGACTATATTAAGATTGTGGCCTTAGGAGACCCTTGATTAAATACTGTTAAGTGAAATGTTGAAGCCTGGCTTTAATTTTCTAACAACCACTATGGGATCATTTTAAATCCTTAGAGCATCTTGGCATTATAGCATTGTAAGTTAGCCATTTATATCTTTGAAATGTCCTATTTGAGCAAAGAGAATGTCTGTAGATGTCTTTGTAGATCTATAAATGTACTGTATATTAGATATGCTTGTAATCAATATGTTATTAAAGTGGCTTTTTTATTTAATATCTCTCTCTCACACTCTCTCTCTCTCTCTCTATCTATCTATCTCTCTCTCTCGATCTCTCTCTCAAGGTTTTGGTATTTTGTTGGTTGCGATGAAGGTCAAATCCCCAGATCTGACTGATGTAACTAACGTGCATTTATTTTAATCACAATCTAAGCATATGATTCCTTCTTTATCTCAAGGCCCATTGCTTCGATGTGTCAGATCTTATTGGTTTATTCAGTTTATGTCTGGTATCTGTTGTTGGGACTGTTCTGCACTTGAGGTGCAAAAACCACTGGAATGTTTCAGTGCAAAACTGAGATGCCATGCTGCCCATAGTGCCTACGGTTATGGACTTTCTTAAGTGAACTGTGTGTGTTTGCATATGTATGTTTGTGCAAGCTAATTCTTGATGATTACTGAACGGATCATAAAAGCATCAGCATAATACACGGTTTCATCATCAGCATGGCGTCTTCAAAGCTGCTGTAATAAAACAATTATAAGGGCCGGGCTAAAAACCAAATAAATTATAGCTTGTTACTTCCCTTTTGATAATGTTCTACAGAGGTCTATATCAATATTTACTGTATGTTTTTGTTCTGAATTGCTTAAAAAAGTGCTTTTTTAAATTAAAGAATTATCCAATGATAAATGACATGTATGATAATAAACATACTTTGACTTTGATCATTTCAACCAAACAGACATTGTTGACCAGTAGATTTCAATGTGCAATGTACAAATCTAGTTAAGTAAGTAATCAGTGCATTTTTTCCACACTCTTTTTCACTAAATGATCACAGAGAAAAATGACATTCAGTGATTTTCATTCAAATGCACCAATATAACAATATATTTTAATGGCAACACCTTACAATATGGTTCTGTTTGTTAACATTATTTAATGCATTAGTTATCATGAACTAACTACAAACAATATTTTTACAGCACTTATTAATGTTAATTTATGTTGGGGTTGTGCTGTAGCAAAAACACCTCCTCTTAAATCTCTGCACTCCTAAAGGCACCTCCACGCACTTTAAGGCACCTCTGCTTAAAAGAGCACCTTTACATTTGTGAAGGGCACCTTTAGATTTGAGAAGGAAAGGGGCAGGGGCTTGCGCCCCTCTAGCCCCTGTTCAGTGTACGTCAGTGTCACCCAGAGCTAACGTCATGTTTAGATGTGTTTTTGTTCATGTTTTGATTTCATGTCTTTTATTTTGAAATTTGTTCACTTCCTTGTCTAGTCATGTGATGTCCTTGTTTTCATTGGTTTATTGTTTCATTAGGTTGTTATCAGTTCTAGTTTGTCATTGATTTAGTTAAATTGCCTTGTTATCTTGTTTAATGTTCTATTTGATCATTAGTTTATGTTCCTCCATGTCATGTATTTAAGCCCTCATGTTTACCATTGTCCTTGGTCTAGTAATGATGTTTGTCTGTGTAGCACATTTGTAGTTCATGTCAAGTTTCAAGTTTATGTTAAGTTTTATTAATGTTTATATTTAGGGTTTTTGGTTCCATGTTTATTTAAATAAACTGCACTTGGGTTCTTCACTCCTTCGTCATCATCTTCGTCCTTGCCACTGCCTGATACAATATGTGACAGTTATACTGTAATTTAGACAAAGGCCGTTTCTCTTTCAGTGCTTGAACTGCAAACCTTAATGCGTCAAATTTTAGCTTTTAAAATCAAACCTGCAGAAAACAAGTTTTTTTTTTTAGAGGAATATGAAAAAAATTGGATAACACCAGCATTCCTATCTGCTGTGCACACTTGAAATGACAGTATATAATGTTTTGACTCAGTGGGAGGGATCGCATCTTGAGTCAGCTACTGCTGCAGTGGCTGCTGCCAAGCACCATTGGCAAGGGAGGCTTTGGCTGGCAGTCAGCGGCAGGTCCCTCCTGGGCCCGGAGCTACTAATGTGCCTCTGTATAGTACTATATTACAAACAACTCTCTGATGCTCAAGGGGGCTAATTATTACACACCCCTTGCTGACTCGCGGAAAGACTCTACAATATGTCATGCACATATTAAAGGTGCACAGCTAAATTTTGTTGCCCCATGTGAAGGAAATGGGGGTGTCAATGTTATTATTTTGCTTATAAAGGATGATGCATAAGTTTGCATGGGATTGCCTCGGTTTAGCCTATTAGTCATGGTGACTGTATCACCGCAAAGCCCAAATAAGTTTTTGTTGGTTTTGCTGTGAGCTGTGTATTTGCATGAGGTCCAAATGAGGTCTGAGAGATTGATGGGGTGTGGAGCATTTATTTATCTTCTCTGAATGTGATGTTTTCATTCCATATGTGGTGAGATATGGAATATTGGTGATGTTATTATTGCCTGTGATTGTAGAGCTAGAAAGAATCCCCAGGTTGCTCCTTGTCACTTGTTGTGCTGTAAGGAATTGTCAACTGGCAGGCACAGAATTCCAGCAGCTGGAAGGCACTGTGATTAGATTTGGACACGCTAGGAGTTATGCAGAATTAGCAGTCTTCTACCTCCACTTTGGTCTTATTAGTTAATATGATATATGAGAGCTTCAGGGTAGTTTCAAAAAAGGCAGTGGGAAGGTGTGTCCCTAATAAAGATCAAGAGTCTAACACTGTTGCACACAGTTTAGAAAAGACCCTGCTTTTATTAACCCTCAAAGAAACTATGAATAATGTAGTTATTTGGCCATGGTTTATTACTGTGTGAGAAAATAATAATAATTTCATGTTTTGAGCGATATTACCAGACTGGAAGTGTAAACTGAAAGTGTGTTATTTAATGTCTCTTAAGAGTAGAAGATTTTGGGTCAATTTTCCTCACACTTTTGTCGTCTTTTACGAAACCAAAAAGCTCCTGCCACGAATGAATTAAAAGTACGTTTTCAATTTTGGCTGAAATTAAATAAACTAGCCAGATCATAGAATAGGAGCTTTATCTCTGTTCTCTGAGAATTCTCACAATATCACACAAACTTAAATTCTTTCATGGATATAATTAAATAGAACTATTCAGACAGAAAGCACTTGACCAGATTTTTATAATTTGGATATTCTATAATTTAAAATGGATACACTTAATCCTATACACGTTTTTTTCTTTCAATCCTAAATTTTGCCATGGACACATGCAAGACTTAGACATGTTTGTCAGTGTACAGAGGATTCCTGGACATGACTGTAGATTCTTTATACACTTAAAAAAAAAAGCAACTGACCAAATCTCACAAATGAGTGGAGTATGACATGAATTATTTGTATTATATTAGGGCTAATACATAATGAATATAATAATCAAAATAATCATGTATCAATATATCACGATATGCATTAGATGCCTGTTCCAACAGTTTGACAGTTAATAAGCAGGTCGTCTAAATAATCGCAACTCTGAGACCGGTGTTTCTCAGTGCAGTTAAAGATGCTTCTGTGAGGCGTGAGGGAGATTGAAACCCGCATGATTCACTGTTTCTCTCGCCGACACACTGGGCCTTTCTCACATGTTTGTCACAGTTTCAATTGCAATCCAATTATGAAATCATGCCGTATTGCGACATATTGAATTGTTACATATGTATTGTAATACTTATCGTATTGAAAGGTGGCTGGCGATCCCCAGCCCAAGTTTATATGCTGGGAAAAGCTGCCTTAAAGTTTTTGTAGACCGTGCTCTGTTAGACTCTAGTCTCAATTGGATATTATTGGTGTCTTCTACCAAATGCTTCCATTATGGTTTTTGCAAGACAGCATGATGTTCTGCAAAAACTGTGCACACAATATGCACATGGCTTTTTACAAAGTTGTTCTTTGTGCATTGAGTTAGTCTGAGGGACGTCTTGAAGGATTAGGGCATCTTGTGATACTTCTAACCCTCGGGTCTGCTTCTCATTCAGAGGAAACTTACTTTTAACTACCAGTACCAGTTAGGATATAGATAAGGGGTCATTCGAGAATTAATTTGAAAAGCAAAAAAAAAAAAAAAATGGCCTTGATTCCATTAAGTGTAAAAAATATATAAACAAGTTAAAATAATGATTTTAAATAATATTATTGGATAATAGAAAGACCTTGTTGTTGTTTTTTTTCTTAGCGTGTGAGAACGTTACAGAATAAGTATGTTAATTACAATTTACAATCAGGAATTGCAAGCAACTGTATGGTGAATAATTTTGTAAATACTTGAATGGCCCTTATAGGATAAACGTTCCACACCCATGATCTAGATGATTAGTCACAATGTTTGATACATGTAAAAATTAATGAATGAGATACTTTCTATTGCCACATTGATAACTAGATAGTACCTTTCATGTGCAACCCTTTGGCAGCACCAAAAGCACTCTCTAGAGTTTCTACATCACGTTGGTTATCATCTAGACATTATCGCTACATTGTTTACTTAGTTTTTCAGTTGCCCTCTCTTTATCTCCTTGCGAGTAGCAGACTAATGAAGTGTTACCCCAATCAGGCCTGCCAGGCATTGTGTTCTGCTGGAGCTTCTATACTGTACATCTTTAAACAAATCTGCACTGCTGTGTTTTTTATAGCCCTAATCCTTGCTAGCTCCATTTCCTCAGATTCAAATTCTGTTCTGCCTCCAGCCCCCCAAGCACCACTTGAGTTAAATATAGAATGCAGTTTAATGCCACAATGTGGATGGCATTAACTACCAACAACCCCAGCCTTCCTCCCTCAAGGCCCCCCACAGAAAAAGAAAGAAAAGAAATATTCAAAGCAACTTTTCTCTGCTCTGTTGGGAAATGAAGATGAATCTCTTTGGTTCAGTTTATTAATTTTTAATATGTTGTTACTGCTGTGTCTCTTTTCATAAGCAACTGCAAAGCAACAACAGCACCAAAAGTTGGCTAATGCGGACATGAGTGTCTTTTATACTCCTTAATTTCCCTTGATGTTAAGGTGACCTTTAGCCTTAAAATGTAGATGTGCTGTGTTGAATCATTCAGTAGATTGTGTGTGTGTGTGTGTGTGTGTGTGTGTGTGTGTGTGTGTGTGTGTGTGTGTGTGTGGACAAACTCTAGGGTTGCTTGACTAGAGTAAAAGAAAATAATAATGCCTCCATCTCAATGCTTAATTGGATTGTTCACCCAAAATTTTTAATTTTGTCATCATTTATTCATGTTATTTCAAATCTGCATACTGCCATTTTTCTTTCTTTCTGTGGATCACAAAAGAACAACAATAATATCCAACTCCTTTGTTTTACATAGTAGGACATAGTGACCAGTCTTTTAAGCTCTAAAAGGTCATAAAAGTAGTCCATATGACTTATGGACTATTTTACAATTCGACCTGCACCACATAGATGCCATATTTTATTTCAGAGCTCCATACTAAGGTGCATTAATGCTTTGATTAGGTTAATTTGACTAGGTTTATTGAAATTATTGAACAATACATACACAGTAATATTCAAAATTAGGATGAAAGTATTTGTATGCTTTCTGGCTGACAAATGTTTATGTGATGAACTGCACCTGTGGTTACACTGCCAGGATGCCTAAACTTTATGAGAACTGACTTCATATATCCACTAAAAAAAGTTTACACATAACTTGGCCAAATACATTTAAACTCAGTTTTTCACAATTCCTGACATTTAATCGTAGAAAACATTCCCTGTCTTTGGTCAGTTAGGATCTCTATTTTATTTTAAGAATGTAAAATGTCGGAATAATATTAGAGAGCATTATTTATTTCAGCTTTTATTTCTTTCATCACATTCCCAGTGGGTCAGAAGTTTACATAAACTTTGTTAGTATATGGTAGCATTTCCTTTAAATTGTTTAACTTGGGTCAAACATTTTGGGTAGCCTTCCACAAGCTTCATACAATATGTTGCTGGAATTTTGACCCATTCCTCCAGACAGAACTGGTGTAGCTGAGTCAGGATTGTAGGCCTCCTTGCTTTTTCAGTTCTGCCCACAGATTGAGGACAGGGATTTGTTATGGCCACTCAAGTACCTTGACTTTGTTGTTCTTAAGCCATTTTGCCACAACTTTGGAGGTATGCTTGGGGTCATTGTCCATTTGGAAGACCCATTTGCAATCAATTTTTAATTTCCTGGCTGATGTCTTGAGATATTGCTTCCACATATTCCTTCCTCCCATCTTTTTTGTTCAATTGAGTTAAGATCCATAACACTCTTTTCCAATTATTTATTGTCCAGTATCTGTGTTTCTTTGCCCACTCAAACTTTTTGTTTTGTTTTTCATTTTCAAAAGTGGCTTTTACTTTGCAATTCTTCCCATAAGGTCTGCACCACTGAGTCTTCTCTTTACTGTTGTACATGAAACTGGTGTTGAGTGGGTAGAATTCAATGAAGCTGTCAGCTGAGCACATGTGAGGCATATATTTCTCAAACTAGAGACTCTGATGTACTTATCCTCTTGTTAAGTTGTACATCTGGTCTTCCCCATCTCTTTCCATCCTTGTTAGAGCCTTTAAAGACTGTAGTGTACCCCTTTGTATGAAATCTTCATTTTTTTGGTAATTTCAAGCATTTTATAGCCTTTATTCCTCAAAACAATCATTGACTGATGAGTTTCTAGAGAAAGCTCTTTCTTTTTTTTTTCTTTTTTTTTTTTTCTTTTTTTTGCCATTTTTGACCTAATGTTGACCTTAAGACATGCCAGTTCATTGCAAACTGCAATAGGTATTTCATGCGTGGGCAATTTTGCTCATCTGTCCGCATCAGGCAGGCGACATCTCGGAGTGACACAGGACAAGAAATGCTGGTAGTCATGAAAACACCTGCTTTGAGAAACACACTTAATTATATTTTTAAGAACAGACAAAAGACAAGCCGTCATTGCTCATGTCTGATTCGCTGTTTGTTCAGAGGCGTGCAGCACAAGCCTGTCTTGTGGAACAAGCAGATGTAAACAGTTTTCTCTGTTTCATTCGTCTGAAAACTGTTTGCAGAATAATGTCATCTGTGAGAATGTTGCAAATTATGTTGTGATGAGGTGCTTTGAGTTTAGTTCGCTTTATTTCCACACGTTGGCATGCATTGTGAATGCAACTCTTCAGGTTCAGTAATATATATCTTTCTATTAAAGAAACAAAGACAAAAGTGATAAAATGATTTCACAAAAAGACATGTTCACCTTGAACCTACAATTGAGTTCTATTTTATTTTCTTTAGGCAGCATTTACTGTATTACCAAAATTCAATACAAACAGAAATTCGATAAGAACACACATTTGGCAGCATTATTTTGTGAACACAAGGGAATTTATTAGGCTTTATTATTATCATTGTTATTATCTTTATATTTATGATTTTCTTAGTCTGTAGGCTATTAGTAATTTCCCATCTGTGTTGATTTATGCTTGCGTGATGGCAAATGGAGCCGTTGGAGACAGTAAATTTTTTAAATAGGTGGTTAAATAAGATTTTTTGATCACTTCCTTATTTTATTGCTTTTTTGTTTAGTTTAAAGAGCAATTTGAATTTAGAAATGACTTTTGTCTATGTTTTTAATGTTTCAATAAATTAATAATTTTTTTAAAGCAAAATCAATAAAGCAAAAAAATTCACGACCCTCGGCAGGGGGGTTGACAATGTAATCGGATATCGCAATATGTTTTAAGCTGATTATCGATAATATAATTTATACATATCGCTCAGCCCTATTTGAAGGTAGGCCTTAAAATACATCCACAGGTACACCTCCAATTAGAAGCTAATTGGATAATTGTCTAAAGGATTGACATAATTTTCTGGACTTTTCCAAACTGCTTAAAGGTACAGTTAATTTAGTGTATGTAAACGTCTGACCCACTGGAACTGTGATATAGTCAATTAAAAGTGAAACAATCTGTCTGTAAACAATTGTTTAGTTTGCTAATATTTAATATGTGGAGTGGTTAGAAAACAGGTTTTAATTACTTCAACCTAAGTGTTTGTAAATTTCTGACTAGCAAAAATGGCTCAGATAATTGAAGTTAGGTGTGAAAAAGGGTCTTCCAGAATTTGTGCGCAGATGCCACCTGGTTGCAATGAATTTTATATGTGTGTCTTCAGTGTCTAAATTCTTTTGGTGCCATTGTATTCCCATACAGAATATTCATGAGGTTTGACCATTTGACCAAATTATGTGCAAAACCTTGAGGAAAGGCTCAATTTCACTTCTACGACTATTTCTAGTCCAACCCAGTGGTTTGCAGCCTATTCGTGATACAAGAGCTGGCTATCCTACACAACATTTCTGGAACACATTTTGATAGATGTCAGGCCGCACTCGATCACTCTGCACATAGTGAGTGTGAGGAGATGGGCCTGTTGCTGTCAAAGCGTCCCTGTATTCACTTGGCCTCCTAAAAGTGTGAAAATGCTGTCTGTCTGCTCTGGCAGGGGGTGGCGTGTCATTTAGCTTTCAGATATCATCAGGATTCCTGTAAATGAAGAGCAGATCACCATTGTTTGTCAAGGCTGCTGTTTTTCCTCTTCGTCACACTGGATATTTTCTTTATGTTGGCCGTGTGGATGATGGATCTGAATCTGGCAGCTTCTGCCTGGGATGTGTTGGGCTGGGCGTTCAGCCTGTGGGCTTGTTAGGGTGATATTTATGCCTCCTAACCTTCCATCTAGGGCCACCATGTCACTGGTTCATTCATAAGTAGGTGAGAATTAGAATGGTAAGTCACACATCAGTTGCTTATGGCAGAGATTGGATTAATTAGATCTCAACTAGTAATTAACATGGACTTTAAAACTCCAATAGAGTTATGATAAATGCCTTCCTCATAATGCAAAATGAAGGGCCAACCGAACCCAAAATCTTTTTTTATTTTGGGTCAATTGTACATTGATGTGTACAAGTGGTCAGAGCTGTGGCATATGGGTTAGTACACATGCTCCAGACATATTGAGCTGTGGTGCTCACACAGGAGGTTTGAATCTAATCCAACTTGTGTCCCAATTGCACCCATCTTTTCCTCTCATATTTCTACTTTCAATGGTTATTATATTTAGCACGGTGGCTCAGTGGGTAGCACTATCATCTCACAGCAAGAAGGTCCCGGGTCGAGTCCCAGCTCGACTGGGCCTTTCTGTGTGGAGTTGTAGCACTATCGCCTCAGGGATTTTAGTAATTTTGGACTCTTGTAGTCTATGTCCGTGCCCATCATAGTAAATAAAGACTAAGATTTTTTACATTCTGTAAATTGATTTTAAAAACAACCGGCCTATTTATTGGTTAGCTGCCTCTTCCATTACCTTTATCTGTATCGGCAAAATCTACTAATGTTTGGCCTCTAATCATCTTATTAATCAACTGATTTTGAACATCCTTCTCCTGCTCAAAAGAGCTTGTCTTGAGCTTTTGTTGCATGTGGGTGCTGGTCCTAAACATGGTTCCTCAACCAGCACTGACTACTTTAAATCTGCGTAGGATTATAAACTGTCTAAGATGTTCAGCAGGGTAAATATGTTGTCAAGTGTACCTGTAATTCTGAGTCCAGGAAAAGAAAATGCAGTGTAAATTGCAACTGCTCATTTCTGTGTGTTTAACATGGTTGCCCTTCTCTGGATGCGTGGAGCAACAGAGAAAGCTCATGACAATCTCACTGTCACAGCTTGCTCATGTCTGACACTAGCATGCCTCTCATTATTTGAACAGTCTTATTTGATGCATGCCAATGTTTTTTACTTGCGTCTGATTTTATTGCTCAATGCTGCTCAAATGTGCAGGCATTATCCTGACCCAATCAATAGGTAGGAGTCTTTAACCTCTAAAACCTCATTTATTTATTTTGCTCTTTTGATTTAAATGAGTGGTATCATTATTAGAATGGAATAGTTTTCTAGTATAATTATCTGTGAATAGTTAATTTCTAGTAGTTTTTGTTTTAGGGTTAAACATAGATGATTGTTGCTGTAACTTGTTAATGACTATGTGTCGTACATGGGGCTGTTGTGCTTTATGTAAATGTTTTAAAGCTGAGGTGTGTATTTCTGTGCTGCCACAAGCATCGACAAACAGAAATTCAAAAAGAATCACTGTTTCAAGTTCTGATTCCAAGAAAACTCCCCCCATTTCTCATTGCTTGTACAAAGAGATAGTCCTGCCCCAAACTTATGCTATTGGTTGGGTCAAAGTTGCTGCGTTAGACTGGATGAGCCACTCAAACATACAGAGAACTGTTTTTACAATGCTACAGTGCCATAGTGTTACACTTTTGCTGAAATCAATCTACAAATGACTCTGCATATTAAGAGAAAAAAATTATACTATCAGAGTTGTTGCTCCCCGTAAGCATCGCCAACGCTTACTTTCCGCCTGCATACAATATTTTTAGTTTAAGTTTTTTTCATTTTTGTCACTTTTTGATATAGAAAGGATAGGAATTGATGGGAAAACAGAATGTGATGTAAGCCAGACTTGAACCTGCATCACCCATATGAGCACCACAGCTCAACATGTCAGAGCATGTTTGATTACAGCATGCCATGGCCCAAACTGTGCCCCTCCTCCTTGACAGCATACCAGTTCAACTATTTAAAAAGGCTATTTAGGATCAACCATTTTACATGAGTCAGAAATTTCACAGTGCTGCCAAGAATGTACGTAATTTCCTTTAATTTGGGTTTGTGTTGTCAGTTCAACCATGTAGTCCTCTTTTTACTCAACATGAAAAGATGTTACAAGCAGTAAGAGTGGAAGTGCTTATGAACATGCGTGGGATGTTATGCAGCTGCATTTTTTCAGTGTCGTTCATCATCAGACAGTAGCTCTATACTGCAAGTGCATCCTCAGGCTGGTTAGCATTACCATCTGATGAGTCATAGACCCAGACTAACAGCCATATGCTGCTCGTGTGCGGTTCATCTCATGTTGGCTTAGGAGGCATCAACTGATCCCAGTGTCTGTACTTCATGCAGCAGGCAGGGACTACCAGTCCAAGCAGACAGGGTGGCGACCATGCAGCCTGCAGGCATCTTAAATCACCCTGGGTCAGGCGGCCTATCACAGAAGAATCTCCTTTGAGTCTTGAGTTTTCTCTCTCTCTCTCTCTCTCTCTCTCTCTCTCTCTCTCTCTCTCTCTCTCTCTCTCACTCTGAGTGCATGTTGGGATTCAGAAGGTTGCATGTGTGTGAGCGTGTTTCTGTCGTGCGCTATTATATTATTATATTCTTTTTTGTGTGTTTTTCTTTCTTTATTTCTATAGTTTATTTTTTGAAAACATTAATATAGCATTCTAGTAAGTAGGGTGCTGTGCTTTGCACGTCTCACCTGGCGCGAGCTATGGCATCCACAGGTGGAAGGACGTCATTGTCTCTACGCCATGGTTTCAGGTGTGTGCCAGAAGCCAGTGCTACAATTGAAGATATTTTGCTAGCAGTTGGAGAGCAGATAGGCTATGAAAATATTGCTTTGAGGATGAATAAAGCCGTAATTGTCTTTCTTAAAACAGAAGCGTTAATAAGGTTATTGAAAATGGATTGTGGGTGAAATAAATTTTCGTTAATACTACACCGCCGTTTGCTCCGGCAACAAAAGTGATAATTTCAAACGTCCCTCCTTTCATTGAAAATGAAGTCATAGTGAGAGAACTTGCAAGATTTGGAAAAGTAGTAAGCGAGGTCAAAACTGTTTCTTTAGGATGTAAAAATCCTGCGCTTAAACATGTGATATCTTTTAGGAGACAAGTGTTTATGTTTCTGAAGTCTCCAGATAAATTACTGGACATATCGTTTAGAGTGAATGATGGCGATAGCTCTCGTACATGATTTTTGCTAGTACGGAGAGTTTGCAAAGTTTTGAATGTGGGGAGTATGGACACAAAAGACTCTCATGCCCTAAGAATACAATTTTGGAAAGACCTAGTATTTGTGGTGAATCGGATGAATCATTGGTGCGTAAGGATGTGGAGGTGAAACAGAAACCAGGAGAGGAAAAGTCAGGCTTGGACGGAGATCATGTGGCTGAGATGATTAAGGACAATGGATTGGAGGTGAGTGAGAATGTTGTGAGTAACTTAAACCATGTTGATAATGAAAAGCCTAGTTGTAGCAGTATAAATGTGACTGCAGTTGTAAAAGAACAACTTTTAGCTAGTTACGCAGACCTACACCTCAGTGGTGTGCAGTGTGCGAGTATGGAGGAGGATGTTGCGTTTTCTGATATTATGACACAGAGTCAGGATGACATGAAGGATGATGAGAGTTTGTCGGATATGTCAGATCTCTATAAAGCTGATGATGATTTGTATTCTGTAGAACAGATAAATGCTTTTTTGGATGAGGCTAAATGGAAAAGGGTAGAAATAGAAGATTTTTTCCCTGATATGGAAAAGTTTGTTGCTTCTGTAGTGTGGGGACATAAAACGGACAATCATACTGCGTTATCACAACAGAAATAGTACAGACTTAAGAAGTATATAACGACAATAAGACAGGGTAAACAGAATGTGAATGAAAGACAAACTCAAGGAAAAGCTAAATTTATGTATGTATCTGTGTATCATTTTCCTTTTTTTCTGCTGTTCTTTCTACTCTTTCTATCTCATGGAGTTTCTTAGAATAGGTTCTCTAAATGTGAATGGTCTGAGAGATAAGAGAAAGCAGGGTTTAGTTTCTGAGTATTTTAATATTAAGAATATGGCAGTAGGTTTTCTTCAAGAAATCCATAGTAATATGAGTAATGAGTCGAATGGGGATTGTGGTGGAAGGGAGAATATGTTTTAAGTCATGGCTCTAATGTTAGCGCAGGAGTTGCAATTTTGTTTAATTAAACTTTGAAAGCAAAAATCCTATCTAGATATGATGTAGAACCTGGAAGATTACTTTTGTAAGGGTTGAAATATATAATATTAATTTTCTTTTTGTTAATATGTATGCCCCTAATGATGGAACAGAAAGAGTTCTTTTATTTGAGAAATTGGGGCGCGTTTTAAAATCTCTTAATTTAGGAGATGTAATTATAATGGCAGGAGACTGGAATTGTACTTTGAATTTTAACATGGACAGAAATGATGAAGAACCTCACCATAAATCAGCGCTTGTGTTATCTAATGTGGTTAAAAGTTTAAATTTGGATGATATTTGGAGAGTGAAAAATCCATTACATAAACAAAATCCTCGGGTGAAAGTTGCAGACTGTATGTAGAGTTAATGCTGCCAGATTGGATAGATTTTATATTACACGTGATTCCTGAAACAGAGTGGGGAATGTTAATATTATTCCAAATATCATCTGAGATCACAAAATGGTAACAATGGATTTTGTAATTTTAAAGGAAAGTAAAAGGAGTTTGTATTGGTATTTTAATAATAAGCTTTTACAAGATAATGTTTTTTGTGAAAATTTTTAATTGTTTTGGGAAACATGGCAAATGCAAAAAGGAATTATGGTGATATTAAACAATGGTGGGACATTGGAAAAGTGCAAATTAGAGTATTCTGTCAGCAATATTCATCATATTCAACAAGGACATTAATGACCACAATACAGGACTTGTCGAATGAGATATCTGATATAGAGGAGAAAATGATGGTGAGGAATGTACTTCATTAGGAAATTGCTCTTTCAGAGAAAAAGCTTCAGTTAAATTCTTTATTACATGATTAAGTGAAAGGTGCCCTTGTAAGGGCACGTTTTATCCAAAATAAAGACATTGATGGACCCACAAAATTCTTTTTCAATTTAGAACGAAAGACTAATCAAGGAAAATTGATGGTGTGTTAAAAAAAATTATGAAGGAGTTGTTACCTATGATTCTTATGAAATGAGAAGAATTGCTGTTGATTTTTATTCAGAGCCAATGTCACAGATCCTAAATGTAAAGATGATTTATTTTCATGTCTTAAGAAGTTGACGCCTGAGCAAAAGTTGGTTATTGATTCACCAATTACTTTTCAAGAAGTGACAAAAGCTGTAAAGGATCTTTCATCAGAGAAGGCTCCTGGTCTAGATGGTCTTCCATCTGAATTTTATAAAAATTTCTGGCATGTGATTGGAAAGGACTATTTTGAAATGCTTTTAAATTCAATATGGACTGGGCCTTTACCTATAAGTTGTAATAGAGCAGTGTTGTCTTTGTTACCGAAGAAAGGTGATTTGTATCGCTTGAAGAATTGGCGACTTGTTGCATTAATGTGAATGGATTATAAGATTTTTTCAAAATGTATTGCCAGTAGACTACATAATTATATGAGTGTATTAATCATGAAAGAACAATCATATTGTGTAAAGGGGCAACGTATTAGAGATAATTTATTTATATAATAGATTATGCAATGTATAACGAAAATGATTTGGAGCTAATATCTCTTGATCAAGAAAAAGCATTTGACCATGCTTATTTGTTTGATTTACTGAAGGCTTTTGGTTTTGGAGATGGTTTTATCTCATGGGTTAATTTGTTGTACAATGCAGCTGAATGTATGGTTAAAATAGCTGGATGTTTAAGTGTTCCTATTAAAGTACAGAGGGGAATAAGACAAGGATGCCCTCTTTCAGGGCAACTTCATAGTCTTGCAATTGAACCTCTACTGTGCAAATTAAGAGAACAGTTGACTGGTTTGCATATTGAGGGGTCAAATATTTTAAATGATGTGAAATTATCTGCTTATGCTGTAATAATCAGGAAGAGCAATGATATTAAAGTGGTCTTAGAAAATTTTAAATGTTATGGAAGAGCATCATCAGCAAAAATAAATTGGACAAAAAGCGAAGCATTTTGGTGTGGTTCAGAGAGGTCGATTGTCCCACAGCTACCTAATAATGTCATATGGAGAAAAGATGGTTTTAAGTTTTAAGGAGTGTTTTTAAGTTCTGAGATATATAAGGAAAAGAATTGGGAAGGAATATTGGGAAAAGTATGTCACCGGTTATCTAACTGGAAATGGCTAATTCCTCAGCTGTCCTTTAGGGGAAGGGACTTAATAGTCAACAATCTTGTTGCTTCAACTTTGTGGCATAAAATGACTGTATTGGACCCCCCTGCTTCTGTCAATAAGGACATTCAGAGATGTCTAGTTGACTTCTTTTGAACAGGTCAGCATTGGTCGAGACCTGCAGTACTTTACCTGTCTCTTCATGAAGGGGGGCACAGTCTTAATTTATATAGGATGTAGGATTGCTGCTTTTAGACCACAAGCTGCCCAGAGGCTTTTGTATGGGAAGGATGTCAGTTGGGCTGATGTAGCCTGTGGTATTTTGAGGAGAGGAGGACAACTGGGACTAGATCGACAATTGTTTTTAATGAATTTAAATGATTTGGTTTTGATTGAAATAACTCCTTTTTAAAAGACAGTTCTAAAATCATGGAATGTTTTGAGAATTGTTCGAGAACAAGGTATTGTAAGTGGATCGTGGATTAAAAAGGAACCTCTTCTTTACAATCCTGCATTACCTATGAATATTTTGAACTGTCGTTTAATGCAGGCTCCTATTGTGAAAGCCCAGTTTATAAAAGTCTCTCATCTTTGGAGTAAGAGTGAAGGGTTGTCTTCAAGGGATATTGCAGCAAAGCTTGGTATTAAAACACTCCGTGTTGCAAAAAGATTAAGGCATGATTTTTTTATCTGTAATACCATCAACATTTACAGAGTTGTTGAAGGATGAGGGAAAAAAACAACAATGTATTAATGAGATGGTTGAGTTTCCAAGTTTAGGGGTAAGGGCAGCTGTGGAGACATGGTTGGAGGATGAAGGAAAGTTGTTGAGTTTTAAAACTCCAGAACTTAATTTGTTCGGTGATACTGGAAAGAGAGCACTGTATTATACTTGTGTAAAAGTGATGCATTTTGATTCATTAAAATGTGTTTTAGACTCTAAATGGCAAGGGATAGAGGGATTTGATGTATCCCCTAAAGGTAGTTGGAGGACTTTATATAAAAGTCCTATTGATAAGAGAACTGGTGACCTTCAATGGTGGATAATACATGGAGCAATAACTACTAATAGACATAGGGCACATATTGATCCCACAGTAATTGATGTCCATTTTGTTTCGAGTCTGGATATGTGTATCACTTATTCTTGTATTGTGAAAGGTTGAAGCCGATGTTTCTATTGTTGGAAGAATGGAGTAAAAATTTGAATTTTGAATTTACTTTAAATGATTATATTTATGGCCTGAAATATAAGTATCAAAATAGAAAAATAGATGTGTTAATTAATTTTTTATATGGTCAAGCAAAGTGAGCTGTGTGGCTAACAAGAAAAGCGAAGATAAATGGGGGTGTTTCTACTGATGTTAATATGACTTTAGGAGGTCTGATATCTGCCCGGCTCACTGTTGAGTTCAAATATTATAAAATGGTTGGAGATCTTGATACTTTTAATTTACTTGGGGTTTGAATAATGTTTTATGTAAATTGGAAGATGTTTTTTTACAAATGAATGTATGAGGTATTTGTTGTGTATGTAATTTACTTATTTATTTTGAGTGTGTATGTTTTACATTCATGTATTTTGAATATTAATATGTATTGTCTAAGGTGTAAGTAATAATTGTGAAAATAAAGAAAGACCAAAAGTCTCTCTCTCTCTCTCTCTCTCTCTCTCTCTCTCTCTCTCTCTCTCTCTCTCTCTCTCTCTCTCTCTCTCTCATCTCCTTGGTTAAATATCTTCCTGTCTAAATTACAGCAGCCTTTCTCACCATAGAGAAACCAATTATTTATTTGTGCTGGTTATTGTTAATACATTTGCATACTGCAATTTTTTCTTTAGCATTACTCTAACATGTGAGTTAAATATGACCTTTTAATAAATAAACTCTTTTAGGAATAGTTCACTCCCAAAAATGTTAACTCATCCTCATGTCATTCCTATCCCTGTCATGTTTTTTTCATGGAACATGAGATAATTTTAAGTAAAGTACTTGTTGCTCTTTCCATGTATCATAAAACTACTCCAACAAAAAAAAAAATTGTTTTTGCTGGAAATCTCGACGTTCACCCTAGCTCTCCATGGTGCCCTCAAGTCCCCGTAAAGTGCCTTTAAAACCACAGCTTACATTACACTGTTGACGTATTTCCTACTGAAACATGATGTTGGGGCTCGTGCCATTTTTTTAAATAGCCAATAATCACAGTCATATAGACACACACACACACACATTCCTCTGTCCACTGTGCTGCTGTTAGAGAGTGAAACTGGGTGATCTCAGCCTGATTCAGTGACTTTTCCA
Source organism: Moxostoma hubbsi (assembly GCA_032164185.1). Taxonomy (NCBI): domain Eukaryota; kingdom Metazoa; phylum Chordata; class Actinopteri; order Cypriniformes; family Catostomidae; genus Moxostoma; species Moxostoma hubbsi. The sequence continues at coordinate 20,118,254 of JAVLUX010000024.1, forward strand.
CTGACTTGAGATCTAAACAGTTATCAAATTGACTGCTACAAACAAAAACAATGCATCATGGGCTTCACTAATGATGAGGCAGGAGATGAAGATGACTCAGCAACAAGCAAAAAAAACATTACAACATATCTGTGTTTTGAATCACACTACACTAAATAGAAAGTGCAAAGACTTGTACTCGTGGAGTACATTCCAAGAAATCTCTGAAAATTGGCTGCATTAAATTAATGCTCGGCGATATGGCCAAAATTGTTGTCTGATAATCTTTTTCATATTGTTCGATATCGATATTTATCATGATATACATTTACACATTGCACTTTCTATTTTTATTTCAAAGTTGATTGAAGAAAAGAAGAAAAAATACATTCTAAACAGTCAAAATAGTCTCTACAAAACTGCACAGGGGGTCCAGAGACGGCCAAAGCAGTGGGTTCTGCTGTATCTTTTACCAATTTTACCGTCTTTTACAATTTATCAATTGAAAATTCATGTTAAAAGATCATCTGTTTGTATTTGGACTGTTTGGTCTAACAGCAGTCCAGTATTTGTTGGAATATATTTATTCGATTTGTTTATTATTAAAGGCTCATAACATGCTGATTAATAAAGATACATTTAGAAGGGAAAAACGTTATGGTCTAAAAGGTGCTTTGAAATCATGTTAACTCATGCTGCACTTCATGTTTACACACATGCAGGGAAAAGAGGCAACGCCTGCGGAGTGGGACAAGGCAGAAATTATGCATGTTTGTTGCTAGAGAACAATATTCAAGATTACAGCGCAGAAAGATCAGAGCTGTTGTTCACATCACTGTTGTTCTGTCGCACTCTTCAGTAGAGACGATGAGAGGGCGCAACTGTTGTCATGAAGTCTTGTGGTGTGGATGGAATCAGTCCGGTGTCCGACATAAACCATAAACTAATCGTTAGTAAGGCAGCTAGTATTAGCAAGTTCATCCAGTCTGACCCTACGTTTCCTCTGGCGTGTTGTGAGCGAAGCTGAGAGCATTTTCAATTAATTCCTATGAAAGCTGAGCTGCATGCTCGCAAGGTGGATCGTAGGATTGGCAGCGGTGCGGAGCAAACTCTTTCCTAGCGCTGTGAGCGCCTTTGAGTGGATTTCGTCCGCACCAGTGGAAATGCAGCCTGAGAAAGCCGAACTGCTTGTGTTTTAGCAACACTCAGTAAATATCGAAAATTCCTCAAAAAGCTTATCATGTATTTTCTTTATTGTGATATATATCGATATCGTTTTACGCCCAGCCCTACATTAAATATAATCTCAAGGCACTTTCATCGCGTCTAACTCCCACAAGCGCATTCCAATCAGAGTGGTAGGCCCTATTCCTTTCAAAGACAATTACCCTCCACTCTGAATGCTTCAGGGTGCTTAAAGGTCAGTCACAACTCACTTCTACAGTGATTATTATTGGAAATTTGGAAAGAAGCTACAACATGGATTGTGCTCTGTTTGAAGTACCCTGTGATGGAACAATTAGTGCGGGTGAAAACACAGCCATGTGCGGTGTGCAGATTAATGGGGCGGGTGCCTTCTAGTTCTAGAGCTCAATTCATTGGACAAAGTTTCTCTAGTACAGTTTGACGTTATGATTTGACTGTGTCTTTCTAGCTGGAAGAGTTAGACTTCACAATTGAAATGCATATATCTTCTGAAAATGAATTTTGTCAAGCTTTAGAAGTACACTGGCATTTACATGACCCTAAAGCTAATAGATATGGACTAAAAGCAGCAAAACATTCATTTTGATGTCATAGGATCTTTAATGAGAGAAGTAGCGATGTCTGATTCATTAACAAATCATTCGAGTCTTTTCAATGAATCAGTTCAATGAATCAGTTGATTTGGTTCGCAACACCAGTCTGATTGATTCACTCAAATCTAACACTGCTTCTTCTTTCATGTTAGTGAGAGTCAATGATGTCTTAAATTGTACTTTTTTCTCATCGAAAGCTTTTGTTTAGCTTTAGAAGACTTGGAATATAGTGCATGAGTTGCATAGACCACTTTTATGATTGTTTTATAGTGTTTTTGATGCTTGAAAGCTCCAGTTCCCATTTGATCCTTTAATAGCAGCCATTACACTAAGGTATGTTCGAGTGGATGCAACAAGGATGGCAAATGAAAGTGAATATGGCCTCAGAACCTAATACACTTAAATGCTTTTGGGGCATCATTGAAGAACCCTGGACCCCACCAACATGATAGAATGGGATGGAGGGCAGTGCTAGTGGAGGTGGGGGGAGAGATAGAGATTTCCTTGAGGGAAGGACGCTCTTAGCATGCCTTAGTGATAAGCCTCAGGGTGACACTGTTAAAAGGATGGCACTCCCAAGTCGTTAAAAGTCTGTTAAAGTAACTGCTTTTATTGCTGCTATTCTGATCCCTCTCTCACAGTCTCGACCTTCACGAGTCCTTGAATTTAAAAATGAGGGCAAGCTGGAAGACTTGCCACTAAAAGAGAGAGATGTGTGTGGCGAAGTGTAGTACTTTCAAGTGTAGAAGTGTGAAAAGCACACCTTCAATAGGGCACTCAGAAAAAAAGCTACCAGTGAATAAGAGTCAGTGAATAAGAGTCTTGACACTCCATGGAACACAAATCTGGTCTGCTGCTTTCATTTAACTGCAAATACTCATAATTAGTGCTTCAGCTGATGTTGCTTTGCTTTCTTTCTTGTTAAAAAGGTGTTTGTGTGTGTGTGTGTGTGTGTGTGTGTGTGTGTGTGTGTGTGTGTGTGTGTGTGTGTGTGTGTGTGTGTGTGTGTGGTTAAATGCTTAAAAGCTTCAGTGAGCTGCTCTCCAGTGCACATTCACAGGACAGTTTCTGAATGCAAATATACCTTCACCCCTGTAGTTTGCTTCTGACTGTAATACTGCTGTGATTCAGAAACAAGAATATGAAAAAGGAGTGAGTGTCAAAAACCGTTCAGAAGTAGAGATGGTGTTATCATGAATTCCTAACTGCTTGTCTTTTCACAAAAACATTGTCCAATATTTGTAAACTGTTTTTAAACTATTTGGTAATTGAGGAACAAAAACCAGGGTCCAGAAGTGCCATATACAAGTGAAAAATGGCTTTGGTGAGTTACTGGTTATAGGAATGTTAGGAATTTCAATATTACATAATTTAAAGGATTAGTTCACCCAAAAATGAAAATACTCTCATCATTTACTCACCTTCATGCCATCCCAGATATGTATGACTGTCTTTCATCAGCAAAGCACAAATTAAGATTTTTGGAAAAATATTTCAGCTCTGTAGGTCCATACAATGCAAGTGAATGGGTGCCAAAATCTTGAAGCTCCAATAATCACATAAAGGCATCATAAAAGTAATCTATATGACTCCAGAAGATTAATTAATGTTTTCTAAAGTGAAACACTTTGTGTGTGTAAGAAAAAGATCAATATTTAAAACTTTTTTAATTATACAATTTTGCTTCCACCCAGCTGTGGTAGTCACGGTCACAAGGGTTGAATACACACTACCTCTTGCATGATGTAAGTGCATTGGAAAGCTCACATGAGAACTGACGTGTGAATACATAAAATACGGAAGCGCTTTGTTGTTTACAATAGAGCAGGAGGAATGTTATACAGAAGCTGAATTGGTTTTGCCATAGATTTGTATTTGTATCCGTTTCTTTTTCAAGATGGTGCTTGTGTGCTCGTCCTGGATGCCTCAAGCTACTGAAAAATGTTCGATTTCGTTTGCGGGTATCTTCGCAAGAAAGACTGGCTTTTCACAGATTCCCTATTAATGATTCTGAGACTGAAGATATACAGTAGCTGCTTGCTGTTCACTTTGAGTCACTCAAAATATTGAGGTTGTGCAGTGAACATTTTTTCCTTGCTGATTTTAAACCAGCTTAGGGATCCGACGTTATCAACATGCCAATACGCTTACGTCACACGAGAGGTAGCTTGAACTCCACCCTCGTGAACGTGCATACCACAGCTGGACGGAAGAGAACATTTCTAGTAAAACATTTTTTAAAATGTATCTATTTCTTACACACACATAGTGTTTTGCTTCAGAAGACATTAATTGGAGTCGTGGATTACTTTTATGATGCCTTCATGTGCTTTTTGGAGCTTAAAGATTTTGGCACCCATTCACTTGCATTGTGTGGACCTACAGAGCTGAAATATTCTTCTAAAAATCTTCATTTGTGTTCAGCAAAAGAAAAAGGTTGAACACATCTGGGATGGCATAAGGGTGAGTAAATGATGAGAGAATTTTCATTTTTGGGTGAACTATCCCTTTAAATGATTAGGATTCTTTTTATTTTCTAATTTGTAAGAATGATTGTCTGACTACCGGAGATTGAAGTCAAACCTTCTAAAGCTAACATCAACACATTTTACCTTAACAGAAAAAAACCTAAATTTCAGAAAACATAGGCCTATGAGCAATATTCAACACATGAATCCACCAATGCAAAAGTGAGAATTAAAAAAAAATCACGAGGGACACACTGACATGCACAATGTATCACACAATATTCAATGGATGCAAATAAACCCATTGTCTTTGGGAAGAAAGTATATTTAATACAAATAATGAAAAATACAATTTTAATTCTTTCAGAAATATTTATGGCTGTGTTTGTTTGTTTTTTTGTCAATTCACCTGCCATAGTCTGGTGTGGCAAAAAGTAATCTTTGGACCCTAATTCTAAGTGTTAAAATAGTTTGTTTATAGTGTAAATTCAGTGTTGTTTTAGCCCCACTGATTAGTTTTTTCACTTAATTAATTTTGTATAAAAAATGCAACTGTTTGAAGGTTGAAAACTTTATAAGGTTTTCCCATTTTCAGCCATAAATAAGGTCACTGCTGAGCAGTAAAGAGGTCATTGTTTGACAGTGCAAAAATGCTGGACATGAGGGGTCTGTGTTCAAACAAGATGTATGTGGTTTCCTCTGGTCCTGTGTATGTGTTGGCTGATGGCAGTGAGGATGTGGAAAGCTTTTTAGTGCAGAAAGAGGGACACTGGCCTCTCATACACTCATTAATATTTGCACATACAAACAGCCACACACGCACAGACACTCGCATAATGTCCCGTAAATCAGGGCCCCTGGGGGACGCCTGCTGCTGTTAACTCCTTAAGCGATTTAATAGGGCTATTTGGGGGTGTATTTATAGAATGATTTAGCATGTGTTGATTTCCTGTGCTTGTTTACTCAATTATGTCAGACTTCTTCAGAGAAAACTTTTATGAGCTTTTAAAGGTTTTTAGTAGCTGGCACTGACATAAAAGGAAGTGAATTCAAATTGTACCAACTGCATGTGCCACAAAAGAGAGTTTTGGCACTGTGACATAAACATCTTTTGTGAGCTAAACCAAAACAAGTACTGTTGGCACCAACTCTCTCCACAGCTAACATAACTGCTTTACTATTATGGAATCTGATTGGTTTTTAAGTGCAACAAAGGCAATTTGGGCTGTGTGGCATGTTGTAGTCATTCAACAAAACATTTGCATTTTAGCTACATGAAGCCCCCAAATGTTTCACAGGCCTAAGAATCCAGAGGCGCAGCATCCCCAAAGTACCTTTAACAAATACGAAATGTGCTTTCAGTCCACATTGTCTGGTTTTCTCAGCTGTGATGATTTTTAATTGAGTCAAACATAAAACCATAAACTGAAACAAACATTATGTTTACTTTTGGCCTGATTTTTCAAACTAAAGAAATTAAATCCAGGTGTCATATTCATGCTTCTAGTCCCCATTTCAGCTCTTTTTTTCTCTCTATTTTAACAATGCCAGTAGTTGCGTACTAGTGTTCTGTATAGTCACAGATGTCGCATACATTTGTGTAAATATGTGTAATAAGTGTGAGAGTTTATTTTTGAGTGTCTGCTGTTTGCATTGACAGATGTTCCCAATCCAGTTGTGACAGCCTCAGCCCGCTCTGCACTTCATATGCGCGCGCACACACACACACACACACAAATGTTGGTCTACCTATCATTATGAGGAATTTCCATAAACATAATGATTTTTATACATAATGACTACTTTATACTTTTATTTTATACTAAACCTAACCCTCACAAAAAACTTTCTGCATTTTTACATTTTCAATAAAACTTTGTTTAATATTTTTTTTTAAGCAATTTGAATTATGGGGACACTAGAAATTTAACCACATTTATAGTATAATACCCTTGTAATTACCAGTTTGTAACTCCTAAACCACATAAACCCTAACACCCCCCCCCCCCCCCCCCCACACACACACACACACACAGGAAATGCTGGTGTGTAGATTTCCGTTGTAGTGCTTTAGCTGATGCTATAGCTGGTTGTAGACACTGAAACAAAGTGAAAACTTTCAGGAAAAGGATAAATGAGTGAATCTTACCAGATATACCAAAGATGCTTAAGAACAAAAAATATAGTATATGTACATCTTACATTTTTAAAATTGTATTTAATCTTCAAAATTTTAGTAACTTTATTGTACCTTTTATTATTAATATATAAAATTAATATTTTTTAAAACAGATAATTATTTCATGCATATTCATATAGTTAGACTCACAATAATGCACGTTGATATAGTTTGCAATGTCATGAAACTGATTAATATATAATGATTTCATATTCATGTTCCATTTGAATGTACATTTTTGCTATCAAATGTTTAATGAGTTAACAAAGAAAAAGTAATTGAAAGCATAATGTAAATTTCTTGAGTGAAGCATTAAAACTGCTAACACTTCATGTGCATTTAATTACAACAAGTTTTTATTTATTACACAAACACACATGCCTAGAACTGGCTGCAATGAGCAGTTTAATGGAGAGTGGCCAATGGACACCCTTTTAATCAAAGAAATTGACATGACATGCAATTAGTAAGAGACACACAGAGGCCAGGAAGGGTGTGTGTGTGTGTGTGTGTGTGTGTGTGTGTGTGTGCCTGTGTGCTGAGTGCACCTGTGACCACCCAACTTGATTGCTTGTAATTGTCAGATGCCATCAGCAGATGAGAAGAATCTGTTCTGTTATAGCACAGATGTTTATGGGGGCATCTGTAATTGTTTCAGAGTATGTGTTGTTGCTGGAACTCTTGAGAGTCTGCTAACAATTGCATTTGCAGTTTTCAATTTTATTTGTTCCCAAGCTTTTGGCTTTTTATGGCACAAGAACAACAACAAAAATAAAGATAAACTATAACATATATAATAGCTGCTTGTTCTTTGCTGCGTGATGATAGGCTGCTCTAGTTGTCAACCATTATGGGTTTTCGAATGCTGATGGCTCACAAAAACCCTTAATTTACAGAATCTTTACTCAAACTCAATAAAATATATTATTCCCCTTGGATATGGTCGCTTGCTCTGACATGCTCTGCAGATCTCCCTATAGGAATGAATAGGAGATATCCATGAACGGCAAAATATTCTCAGAATCTGAATGGATAATATTATTACATGGGCAGTAATAAAGAGTGACATTGTAAGATATATTGATCTTTTTTTGTAACAGAAATCCTTAAATTGCACATTAATTTGATTGAAAGTTGTGGAGACTGTGAATAAGAATAAAGAAAAATTATCAATACATTCACTTCATTTGATAGCAATTACACAACTGATAACATTAATGTAAGTGAACAGAACTGCTTATAACGTCTTATAACACACTCATTTTGATGCTGTGAACTCTTTATTTACTATTGCTTTTGCTATTACACGAATCAATACATAAATTAATTAACATTCAGTTATTAGCTTTAATTTACTGTGATGAGGAGGAGGGTGTGGCCAGGCCCTGAAACAGCTGATAAACGGGAGATCGATATAAAGGGGAGTCGGGGGCACCAGTTTGAGAGAGAGAGAGAAACACACACGGCCGAATTGCACGTGTCTGTGTTTGTTTTATGTTGTTTTTAGTTTTGACATTAAACTTACATTTACTGTTCAGCCGGTTCCCGCCTCCTCCTTGCCCATCTTTATACTGTTACATTTACCTGTGTCCTCGCTGACGTTATTCATGTTCATTTGGGAATGAGGACTGACACAGTTTAATCCATTGTCTGCTCTTCTTTACATTTATTTAAATTAAAAAAAGGAATCATTTTGTATTTTAAAATTTTTTTATATATAATTTTGATAAAATCCCAGTGAAAACTACACAAACAAACATTACAACCATAGGCTCTCATTGGAAAATAGCAAGCGTGTGTCAGAGTAATGGCAGTCCAGCAACATTTGCTAAGACAGGATTGGTCAGAAAGGCTTTTAGTGCTTAGCGAAAGGTCAATTTATACTTACTTGGCGAACAGGCTTTGTTTAGTTGCCTAAAATTATGTGGAAATTCCATGCCGTTTTATTCTGTTAAGGTCGTTCACCTGATAGTTTTTTCTGTTTGTGCACATCCTTCAAATTCTTGACCTAGGAGAACTCGGCCAGTCAACTAACATTGATGATTGTTAAAAAAAGTTTCCACTCCCCTGGGTCACTCCCTGTTGAGAGATCATATCCGCTCTGAAATTCAGGGCTCCGGGCACATGGGTTGCCCGTAGCGACAGGAGACACTCGCCACTCCATTTGAAAAGCTGCTACGCGAGTGTCATCAGTGCTGGAGATTGCACACCGCACTGGTGATTGATGTATGCCACTAACGACTTGTTGTCGGTCTGAATCAGAATATGATGTAACGGGCACTTCTGACAAATGCTTTTAGGGCTAAAATAAACACCAACATCTCATTCACATTCGTCCATTCCCCGAATGCTGGGCGGCCATCGCATAACGTGCCCCAGCCCATGTTGGACGCATCTGTAGTGACTACTTTGCATCTGGAAACCTGACCTAAGGTGACCCCAGGCTGGTAAAACCCCAGAATTGTCCATGGTGCTATGACTGTCTCATGTGTAATAGAACAAGGAGAGTGACCGCCGCTGTGGCTACTATAAGCCTGAGGAGTTTCTGAAAGCATTTCAGAGGCAGAGCCCTGCCCAATTTGAAACTCCCCATTGACCATTAGACAAAGTGTATTCAAATGAAAACTCCACTTTCAGAGGGGTAAAGCTTTATCCACACATTTCGTGAATATGCACGGAGCAAGGAAAGGCAGAACGACAGGACTTTGAATTGACATGCCGTTTCCTCTAATGTGAACCTCAAGAAGCGTCTGTGATATGGAACGATCGGGATATGAAAATACGCATCTTTCAGATCTATTAAGGCAACCCAGTCATTCTGATGGATGTGTGCTATGATCTGCTTTTGTGTCAACATTTTGAATGGGTGCTTTGACAGTGCTTGATTAAGAAGTCCAGAATTGGACAGAACCCGCTGTCTATTTTTGGGACAAGAAAATAATGGCTGTAAAGGCCCTTTAGATGCTCTCTGAGCTTGACAGGTTTTATTGCCTGTACTGCAAGTATGCTGTCGATTTCTGCATGCAGAAGAAAGTCTTTTGAGATTAAATTGTGGATGGCATCACACCATTGAAACATGGCAGCTGTTTTGCAAACTGAAGTATGCAACTGAGCTTTAGAGTTGTTAACACCCAACCTGAGCCGGCGGTACGGCCTAATAATCCATTTGCTCCATGTCCTCGCCTTGAGCATAGTCATTCCCCAGGTCCTCGAGGGGCGGGGGAGGCAACGGGGGAGCGAGTGCATTCTGGTCATTGTGCTTACAGCGCTATCCGAGCGCTTTGAGGCAAATTGCCTGGCAGTGCTGGCATTCAGCCTCGACCAGCGCTGCTTCAATCGTGGCCCGGACAGAGCACACAGCTCTTGTGGTCATCAGATTTTGGAACAGGTTTCCCACATCTACACTTACGTGACAGCATCTTGAAAAAGACGGTCCAATCAGTGCAAGTGTGGAAATTTTTTTTTTACATATATATATATATATAGATATACTGATTTAGATCACCGGAGTATGGCAGGGGAGCGGCTGTCTTCAGGAAGGAAAGCGCTGTCCCCTGCAGATAAGTGCGATTCGACAGTGAACCAGATCCAGGAGTGAAGGAGATAAATTCTGTCTGATGGCTCTATGCTGCCCACTTATATAGAGAGCTCCAATGTCATTTGATGAACAGGTGTGAATGCCATTTTCTCAATTTGGGAAAAAAATGGAAAGGGAACCAAAGTTAGGTGGAAAGTCTGTAAATAATCAACAAAATGTCATTTCTTTATTTAAAACAAAATCACTTGCACACATAACAGCACCAAATGCATCCTTCAAATGCCAAATATGCTATTTTATTCAGACTCTTGTGGTTATACCCATTGTACTTTGTGTTTTACTTGCTCAATATACTGTTTAGTAGGTGGCATTGCCTTTATAGGATTTGTTTGCTTGCCAAATTGTAATCTAAGCACTCATTACAGAGTTAGTCTGTAAGCCACCAGAAGTAGGTGCACTGTGGTTTTAGGTGCTGAAATGAAATATCCCAATTTGAAGAAATTGGCTTTTAATTTGTGCTTTAAATCACTTTTACAGTCAAAATTAGTGAGTGTATGATTAATAATAATTTCGTTTGTTTCCTAAAAGCAGCTAAAAAGGAAAATTATCTATCGTTTACTCACCCTCATGTTGTTGCAAACCTATATGACTTTCTTTTTTTTCTATGGAACACAAGAGAATTTTTGAAGAATTTTGACACTTCTGCTTTTGTTTCATACAGTGCAAGTGAATGGTGACTATGCTGACCATAAAAAGACCCTTAAAAAGTTGCTAAACTACTTTTATGTTCCACGGATGAACAATAATTATAGGGTTTGGAACAACATGCTGGTTGGGGTAGTGTATTCTAATTGCAGTGTATTTGGCTAGTTTCTTTCAAACATCTTCTCTAAAACTGCTTAAATTTTTTGTAGTCTAAATGATCAATGTTTTTTGAGTGAGTGTGTATAAATGCGTCTCCTGTGTTTGTTCCATATTCGTGCCTTTGATGTTCAACCATATGTAGGCCTATCTTTTCCCTCTAAATTGTATATCTTTATCTTTGTATATTGTCAATTTGTGTGTGAGAGTTTGCCAGCGTTCCCTTCCTGTGTGCCTCCAGACCAAAGCCTCCTCGCAGTGAGAGAATAGACTGGTTTATTGGAGGCCTGTCAGGCTCAGACTGAATTTACTGCCCGCAGACAATGTTTATCACTCAACAGAGGGTAATGTGAGCAGAAATCGGTGGAACCAGAGAGGGAAGGATGGAAATAAAAGACGAGAGGGAGGCGGCAAAAGCAGATCCAGAGGCGGGGAGGGTTTGCTGGCCCACTTCTCACTAGAAATCATAAATCTCCAGACCCCATCCTGAGATATGTGTACTTACAGAGAAAGTGAAGGAGTGGGAGGAAGAGAGGAAAGGAGGGAATCGAAAGGGGAGGAGAAAACATCATGAGACCTCTCGATACCATGCTTTTCTTTTTGCTGAAGCATGGAATATTTTAGTGTCTCTATCTCTGCTGTCTTGTGGGAGAATTATTTTGTCTTTTTTTATAAATATATTTAATTCCATTTTAAGCATCCTTATATTAAGTAATCCAGGTCTGAATAGAGGTGTCATTCACACAAAATAACCCATTATAAGACACAACTCTTTTTTTTTTTATCTTTGTAGCACTATCATGGGACCTTTTTGGGTAATAGTTGTGATGCATCAAATATTTCAAACTTTTCTAATAAGTCATGGTGTACCTTAAAGTGATAGTTCACCCAAAAAATGACAATTCTCTCATTATTTACTTCATTATGATAGCCCAGGTGTGTATGACTTTCTATCTTCACCAGAACATATTTGAAGAAAATTAGAAAAATGTCTTAGTTCAGTAGGTTCTTAAAATGCAAGCGGATGGTGATCTGATTTTTGAAGCTCCAAAATTCACATACAGTCAGCATAAACCTCATCGATACTGCACCAGTGGTTAAATTACTGTCTTCTATAGCGATACGATCACTTTTGTTCTTTTTAACTCTAAATCATCGCTTTCAGTAAGCTTCACAAGAGAGTGGAGATCACGCTATCGCTTGTGTGACGTATTAACGTTCCCACAATAAAGACGTAATCTCACGTTCTCCACTCGTTTTAGACATCCAGGATAAGCACACAAATGCACCATTGCCAGTAAAGAAATAGATAAATACAAATCTAAACCAAAACCAACAAAGCTAGTGTAAAGCATTCCTTCTCTTCACTTGTAAACAGTGCTTCTCTTCCATGTGTGTTACATATGCCTCGGTTCTTGCGTGTTTCAAATGCCAATGCGATTACATCACACGTGCTTACCACTCCTGACCGGAAGCATGATTTAGACTCTAAATTATAGAGTGAAAATAAAGTAGCCACATATTTATCTTTTTTGCACTAAAAGCGATCGTGTCTCTTTAGAAGACATTAATTTAACTGCTGGTGTTGTATTGAGGATGTTTATGCTGACTTGATAGTTTTGGAGCATCCACTTGCATTTTAAGGACCTACTGAGCTAAGATATTTTTCTAATTTTCTTAAAATGTGTTCTGGTGAAGAAAGAAACTAATACACACCTGGGCTATCACGAGGGCAAGTAAATAATGAGAGAATACAAATTTTTGGGTGAACTATCCTTTTAAGGATGCACCAATATAGACATGTCTTAGAACCCATTCTTTTGGGTTCATAGTTTATCTGTTGCCAAAAAACTTTATTGAAATCGTATTGCTTGTCATATCAAGTTTTCTGAGTATTTTGTAGGTTTCTTTGTTGTTTGGGACATGTGTGGGTGTATAAGTGCCTGATGGTAGGTGTGAAATTCTGTGACCCAAAAGCCATCCTCCCTCCCTCACACCTCTTATTCACACTTTCGCACTCCATGGCTGCTGACATTTACTGTGCTGTGGACGATGTGCTGGGCTGACGATAAGGAGGATTGTGGGTGTTTCTGGAAAAATAAATGTTGTTATAGCTGAGGGTGTGTATGATCATTCTACACTTTTTCTTCATGGGATTTCAACCTTTTTTCCTTATGACTTAAATGTATACACTAAAAAAGGATACTCCCTTAAATGTTCCTTCATTGTATTAGGAAATAGTTCAATATGGCAACTAATGTAGGTTTGACATCAAAAACAACTTGCATATTTGAACCAAATGTCATTACGTCAAACCTACACCAGAGTCACCATATTACATTTACATTTATGCATTTGGCACACGCGCTCATCCAAAGCGATTTACAGTGCACTTATTACAGGGACAATCCCCCTGGAGCAACCTGGAGTTAAGTGCCTTGCTCAAGGACACAACCAGCGACCTTCTGATTAACAGTTATGTGCTTTAGCCCACTATGCCATCACCATTTTCATTTCCATTTCCATATTAGATTATGTTTGGATGCTGCATGCAGGAGTTGATCAATGAATTGAATTTGAATTCAAAGTGAATAACAATCAGAGGGAAAATATCTATCAAAAGACTCAAGTAAAATGTCGGTCTTCATAACAAAGTGTTCGAATGGCTTTTGAAGACTTAAAATATGGTACACAGGTCATATTTTTTGCTCTTTGTGGAGCTTGACAGCCTGGAGTCACTATTCGCTTTCATTATACTGTATGGCAAAGAGATATGTAAAGCTTTGTGTTCCATGGAAGATAGAAAGTCATAATGATTTGGAGTGACATTTCGGTGAATGAATAATTACAGAATTTTCAGTTTTGCAAGAACTGTTCAATTTATACAGTTTGATTTGGAATAATATCTACCTGAAGAACCTTTTTATTTTGTATTTGTTGTCTAAGATTCTAAACACACGCACATCCAAACAGGATTCTTTAAGTATTTACCACAAAAAAGGCTCTGCTTTTGTAACAAGACAAAACTAACCCAAATCTGGTGCTATTTATGACCATTCTTCTTTAGTGTATGAAAAGTATTAAAAGCTTTTTTTATGCCAAATGCACATTGTGATGTATCTAACTTATTCTCCATTTAAGCAAAGCATCTTTAACATATTTTGGCAGTTTAATATCCTTTTATCAACTCACTATCAAATTGTGTTTCCTCTTACATAGTTGTACTCCCCTCACCCTTTCTCTTTTTCTTTCTCACCCTCTTCCTCTCCCTCCCTCACTCTCTTCCCTGGCCAGAGGGCTCCCTATACACTAAGGTGCTGAATAATTAATGGAGGCAGGCTGGGTTGATTAAAACAACACATCAGTCTGACCTCGTTTAGTAAAGGCATGACTTAATGACAGGAACCAGCAGTGTCCTCTTTATGACAGTTTTCTCCTGAATCTTTTTGATTGCTGGTGTTGTAAAGGTGCTAGATAATTGGCAGGGGGAGCTGAACTTTGTTCACTGAGCATGTGCAAAACCCAGCATTGCCAAGTGATTTTCTTAATATCAGTCTGCACGTGGTGACAACAGAAGTAAAATCTCTATGCTGCAGACTGTCTGCCACTTAATAAAACAGGCAACACACTTTGAGGTGTGTTTTTAGCTTTTTACAATACTATCTGGTGTACAGGTTCAGCAAAACAGTGTACTCTTATAGGGGGTCTGGTGGCATGCTCCCCCGGGAAAAACTTTTTGCTAAAACTTTTTAAAAGCATTTAATTCTGGTGACTTTTATCTACGTAAGTATGTAATTACAGGGCTAAAAAGCATTGTAAAAAGATTTATTCATACAGCACATGCAGTGCTTAAAGTTTCTCAAAACCTTTCCAAAAATAGCCTGCTGTGGCAGCATCATGGTAGTGATAAAATAGCATGGTAATACTTCAGTACATTGATGTACACCATGGTATTTAAGGTAGTACCCCAATGTAAATGTAAAAAAAAAGAAAAAAAACATGCAGCATACTTTTTGGTACTTTAAACACTTTCATGCAGTTATATTCAGCACATTGAAGCATCTTCTCCATAGACATCCATTCAAAAAGAACAGCCTCTTGTCTCCTCACCAGTGTACCACCTATAGAATGTCTATGGGACTGTCATGTTATGTTTTTTATTTTGCTGACTTTGTAGGCTCCCCTGGTAGAAGGGCTCTGATTTTTGCAAGGTAGTTCGGGGTTGCTAGGTTACAGGGGCTAGGGTTCAAAACAGTGTTACTATGAATGCAAATTTTAATACTGTGAAAAAGACACTCTATTAGCATAACATATATATAAATATTTTCAACATTCTTTTGAATGTTAATGTACTAAAATAAAATATTTGATGCCATTTGATGCATAGTAAATAGTTAATTTACTATTACAATTAATTTGAATGGCCATGGAAAATTAAGCGATGTGATCATTTTACCTGATAGTAAAAAGTAGTCAGTTAATTTACCTGATGAACTTTCACCTTATGCTTTGCAGAGCTAATGTGTGCTTCTAAATCACTTGCACCTTTATTAGCCACTGACACACAAGTGCCAGCTTTACATGTCATACATTCTGCTTCCCACGGATCTCGACCTGTTTTTTGTTCAAATTTGCACTTTCGTTTGGGAATTGTTTCCACTCCACTGTCATTTGCTGCGACTGTCAAGCAACTGTGTGATGCCGAACACAACAGTGCTTCGTGGAGAGATTGACAGGCAGGAATTTGGCTGCAATTAGTTGCTGCAAGCCTCTTAAAATCGAACAATTTGTGTGCGAGAAGGCGGGACTTACAAAGAGGGGTTAAAGCAATGCAAATATGCGCACACACACACACACACAATTAAGTATTAGACCAGATGCACATCATAATGCAACTAAAGCGAAATCCCAGACTTTTCTGCAACTTTAGAAATCCCGGCCGGACACTTTTTAAGGTCTGAATAAGAGGACATATCCAGGAAAAAGAGGATGTATGGCCACCCTACAAAAATATGTAGCATGTACCGTTTTACTAGCATGTACAGGCTACAGCTAGTGTGGTTTGACCGATATCCACAAGTAAAGAAAAGTATCTTGTTAAATAAAGGAAGAAATATGTAAAGTATTAGATTTAGGAGCGTTTATACTACCAAAAATTATTGAGCTACCATCCGGGAATTTGTTTATTTGCTTTTTGCAAGCTTTTTTCTCTCATGAACATGTTACATTCCTTTGAACGCTACCGTAGGTCATGGAAAATAAAATGTAACTTGGGAAACTACTAGCTTTTTCAAAATATTATTGACAGTTTTAAGCCAGGTGTGTTCTTTCGTTTTTGAGTCTTCTCTGTTTTGAAGCTGGATATTAAGAAGATGTTAATGTTGACCTTTCTGCATGAGCAAATACAACTTATTTCTGTGCATGGACTGAGAAATCCTTGACTTGACAGCAGATACAGACGTGTCAGCAGTATGCTGCAAACTCTATCAAATGCACCACTTATTTTTAGGTTTACTTTATTTAACTTGGTTCCAAACATTCAGGGAATTTCTGATTGTTTCTGTGTTTTATAGAGTTAGTTCACCCAAAGATAAAAATTCTGGCATTGCTTACAGGACGTTCCAAACCCGTATGACTTTCGTTCTTCTTGGGAACAAAAAAAGAGATGTGAGGAAGAATGTTAACCTCAGTCACCATTAACGTTTATTGCATTTTTGTCAATACAATGAAAGTTAATGGTGACATTCTCTAACATTCGGCTTGATGTCTCCTTTTGTGCTCCACGGAAGAAAGTAAGTCATATGCTGGTATGAAACGACATAAGAATGAGTAAAGGATGACAAGAAGAATGTGGAACTAAGCCCATTCCGTATCAATCTGTTAAAGAATGCAATGCATTTGAAGCATTTGTCTAATTCTGTACAATATGGAATGGGTGGCAGTGCTTTTGCCAAACCTATTTGCCACCATGTCTGTATCAATTACATCTCAGTCCACCAGCTCACTGGAATGCACTAGAAAGAACTGATTCAGGAGGCTGGCACAGAGGAAGCAAGGATTAATAAGCTGCCTCTTTCGTCTACTCCAAAAGGAAAAGTTCATTGGCTAATCATTTGTGGCACATCGAGCGGGTTCCTTTTCGCTAATTGTGTCCGAGAGATGCTGTTAGCAAATCTGCTTTGATATTGTTCTCTGCCCTGTCACAGCTGACAACAGCTGTTCTTTCTTCTATGAAGGGAGGGTTGACAATTAAGAATTGTTGAAAAAAAATTATACAAAATGCTTAGCCAATATTTTGTTTTTGTCAAGACATCTAGAGCCAAACATTACATTTTAGACATTTGACAGAGAATGGGCCTTATGTTGATTGTATTAGTGGTTAAAGACTCTGTTTATTCGACACTGGAGTTTTGTGGCTTTTGGTCCATGTCTATTAGTTTTAAAGCCATCTAAATGCTAGTGTACTCCTGAGAAATTGAGGGGAAAAAAGGCAAAAAAATATTGAGGATTTATCTTGCACTATACACAGATTTTGTTCCAATAAGATGTTCTCCACAATGCCCCTCCCCCCAATACTACCTACAACCAACTAGCAAGTTTCAAATCACTGTTTGTGAATGTAATGTAATTAATCCTATTGGCTATTTAAAAATGGGGTGACTTCCTACTTCAGAGGTACATATGTCAGCACTGGAAAGAAAACTGTGCTCATCAAGCCATTTAATTGCATCATTAATAATGATTGGATATCTAAGAATATTTTCCTATGTACCAATAATATCAGTAAACTTGTTTACGAATAACACAGGTAAATATATGAATGAGTCAGCAGAGTAATGTTCTCATTAGAAACTGATTTACAAAGCTAGATATAGTAATTTGCAGTTCATATGAGGACTTGTCACCAAGTATTAGATTGTACTAAAACTCTTGATTACATCACATAATCACAGGAACAACCATACACAAAAGTACACATGTATATATGGCTTTTGTCCAAGTGCTCTGTCGTTTCATGGAACTTTTTTGTGCTTTATGTATTGAGCTGTATCACATCAAGACTGGGCCAAGTCTGAGCATATGGGGGCCTCAAGTGAAATCACAACAGAAATAACAATAAATTAACAAAACATTAACAATAAATCAACAATAAATAACTAACACAAATGAACAATAAATGACCATAAACAACAAAAAATAATGGTATACAAAAATGTTTAAATAAAAAAAATATATTTAAAAAAAACGACCTTGTTTTGCGAGGCCCCCTGGTGGCTCGGGAGACATAAGCAACTGCTTATACCACTTATAGCTAGAAACGGCCCTGCATCCAGCCCGTCGTTGATAACATACTGGTACGTGGCCAGCGGATTGTGTCATGAGTGTGCTAATAATCTGGTTTTGTTTGTTAGTTTCTTGAAGACTGATGTATCATTTAATTGTCAGATGTTTTGCAATGTGTATTGGAGTTTGAGCAATCTTTCTGCTACTTTGTTTTTCTGAGCAAGCAATGTAGTGTTAAAGGGACAGATTAAAATATTGTGATCCTTTACTCTCACTCATGTCATTCCAATCCAGTGCTTACTGTCTTATGTGGAACAAAAAAGATGATGTTTTCATTCATATCTCAATCTGGCTTTTCAATATAATTGCAGTGGATAGTGCCATGCATTAAAGATTAAAAAAGGTATCATACAAATATACATTTTTGGTAATTTACTACATTTATTTGAATTACTTGGTAATTAAGTTAAGAAATGTTGACATCCATTGCACTTTGTGTGCCAGTGAGAAGCTTGTGGCATGCGCCTGTGGCAACTTGTATTGTTTTTAGCACTAAACATTGCAAGTTGTTGTGTGAAAATGAGAGCCACTGTGAACAAGCTTTTCTCATTGCTGTAATAAATGTGCAATGGATATCAAGATTTTCACTGAAAAATTACTTGCATTTTGGGTTGTTTCTTACCAAAACCTATTGTATGCCAACAGATGACTTTGAATGTGGTGCATGGACTTTTGTGACTCTTTTAGAATGTGAGGTACTATACACAATCATCATATTAGAACAATGGACAGCAATATTCATTTAAAATATCTTCTTTTGTGTTTTGTCCTACCACTTAAGTTAGTCATGTGGGTGTGGAATGTCATGAGGGTGAGTAAATGATGACAGAATTGTAATTTTTGGCTGAACTATTCCTTTAGGCGTTAGGTTTACTAAAAGTTAAGCAATCTGAAACATAAAAAAACTAGAAGGAGGAGGGGGGGAAACGCCTCAGCAAAACTTTGTTTAACTAAGCACTATTTGATCTCAGTGCCTTGGCTTGAAGACAAACAGAATGGTGTATTGACATTTAGAGGAGTGTTTTGCTTCTGGCATGGAGGGTGTACAGCAGACGAAATGGGGAACGTTAATGTTTTGGCCTTTTTTTTATTTTTTATAATTAGTTGATTATTCATAATGTAAAAGGTGGTACTGTTGTAAAGTGAATCATGTAAAACATATTTGAATCAGAGCTCTTATGAACATTATATATATATTTCCGGGACTTTAAATGGGTTTAATTAGGCATTATACTCATTCATAGATCCTGAACAGATTGCTATTGTGCAAACAGATTATCTTGAAAAGATACAATATGAACACAATTGACCTCTCACCCTGATAGTACAGATCTGCATTCATGAATGTAATGTAACTTTTTTTTCCTGTTTTGATGTATTTCCTATTAAAACAGGAAGTTTGGGCAGGACTTATAGAAGGGCTTGTCCCTTGTCTTAAATAACCAATAGGCTTTAGTTTACACTACAGCCATGAACTGTTTGCTATTGTACTTGATGGTATGATGCAGGGGGAGGCATTTTTGGTAGTGCAAGATTACTCACCAACATTTTTGGTCTGTTTTCCTGAAAGAGAAATACTGTAAATGTAAAAAGCATATATCTTTCTTTTTTGGCCAAGTTTTTTAAGAGAACACTAGAATATAGATGGTTTCGAAGCTAATTGCACACTGTCAAAAATGTCTGTAATATTAACAGTAGAAGACTGTTAGAGCAAATGTACTTTTTATGGTAAATTATTAATATTACAGTAACAAACAGTAATCGGTCGTTCCCAGAATTCCCTGCATGACCCATTATATTTCATTAAATTTTACGGGGCGAGTTATGTTTCAATTTTAATATCAGTTATGTACATTGGGGTGTTCTGTGTTATATGTAATGTTTATTTAATGTTTATCGCATTTTGTAAAAACAATGGAAATGTTTTTAATTGGAAATATTTGAACTATTTCATTTGTTAATGTTGGTTTCACTGACAATAAAAGGTTTATCAGCATTTTATTTTTTTTAAATATCAGTACAAAAGAAAAATTGCATAGAAAATGCATTAGCGTGTGTTTGATGTGCGGAAGTCATTTAGCTTATGACTAAATTACTTATTCATGACCTTCAGAACTTTTGAAATGGGGATTGTCTAATCAATTTGTCAAATCTCTTTTTAATGGTGATGCCCACAACTTTTTTTTTACATAATTGTTAGAAATTAAGGTTAAAAGGCAATACAAATAGTCCATAACCCAACGTCCAACGTCTAGATCAAAAACAGTGCACATATTCTCCACTCAAACTTTTGTCTGTTCTAGAAGAAATTTGATTTGCTGAAGTACACTGAAACTTTCTGGAGTTACAGTATGCTTGTTTTCTTAGACCACAGTTTGGAGACTGGAAGTGCAGTGGCTCTTGGAATGGGGACCAGATAGGCTGGCCAATTGGGCCGGGGGTCTGTGTGTTGTTCCTGTCCATGTACACAATTACATGAATCCATTTCAACAGTCTAGTCAATTAAATTATGTAGAGTTTTCATTGTTTTGCATGAGATAGGGGAAGTTGTTTAATATACTTTTATTTTTTTTCCAATAATGCAAAACAGCATCTTCATTTGAAACTAAAAGTGAGTTATTCCATCAGAGGAGGACCCAGATGTGAAAGTTGGACTGTTGATGAAGGAAAGGGGGGCTGGTTCCAGATGATCCACCCGGGTCTGGTTAAATATTATCAGTCCACTGGCCTCCACCACTGCCTCTCTGAGCCTGTAATCCATCGTAACTACCCAGCCGTCTTTCATCTTCCTCCTCCTTTTCCCCCTTTCATTTCCCTCAGAGAACTGGATTAGAGGAGGTGCTCCTTATTCTGCATGCAAGAAGTAGACTTGAAATGGAGAGATCTCTTTATAGCAGACTGTCAGAAACTGTGGGGGTTATGTTAGCATGCACCACTGCCTGTGTTACAGATAAATTAATGCAATGTAATGTTCACCTTATAATTTTTATGTAATAATGAAAAAAAAGATGCTTTGTTGTAATATCCCTATTTATATGCAGTTAATGATTAATTGATGATTAATTGAACCCAGAAAGCAATACGCTGAATCAAATAACCTATAGACCATGAGCCACATACACACTAATACGTTTTTTTGGTTGAAAACTGCATTGATTTTGCAACATTCATTTAGGTCTCTCGTCAAAACCGGAACAACAATTTACTCCAACGAAAACTGAGAAATTTGAAAATTATAGTTGTACCTCATACTTTGAAAAAAAGTTTTCAACCAATGGATGTGACCTTACTCAGTATAGACACCATATAACATTTTTCTCAACTGAAAACAAGGCTGCTTCCTCAACTAGCATCTATAAGACATTACGATTTTTTAATTTCCAAAGAACCACACTGAAACTGAGGCCATGTCTACATGTATACTTTTTCTATTGAAAATGCATTGATTTAGCTATGATTACACCTCTCATCCACACTGGAACAGCATTCAGACTTTTGAAAGCATTCTCCATGACTGCATACTTGAAACTGATGGTGTTAGGAAACTGAAGACAAAAGGATTAGTGTGGATATGGCCTGAAGAACCCTGTACAGCAGAAATGGTTCTTGAAAATATAAGGTGCTACAAAAAAACATTGAAGAACCTTTTCTTCAATTTAGAAAAATTTTAAGAGTGTGATTCATATTACAATATATGACATGTCAGTAGTTTTTCTTTTCAAAATGTCTTCTCATTACCTCAATTTCACTTCAAAACAACTCTCTAGGTTTTTCTGAAATACCGAGACTCTTAAATGCACAGCAAGGCCCGGTCAACAGCCTAACATCCTGCTCGCGGCCCCCATCTGCGTCTCTTGCCAAGCACAAGTGCATGACGGCGCTTGAGGAATGCTGTGCCTCTATTGTAAATGTATCAAGGGGAGGGGGAAAGATGGGTTAATTACCCTCTCAAAGTGGCCAGTGCACTTGGAGAGGAGGGTCAAAAAAGTCATAATGGCGCATTTTGCCAGGCCATTGTGAGAGTACTGTAGCAAACTGACTAGCTCTTGTTCTGAGTTCAGACTGCTTTAAGGGGCTTTCGTTGATTAAATGGGGGATTTGCGTCACCTGCTTTCATGGGTCCTTGGTTAGGAGAATCAATATGTCAATAGGCTCGGTATCTATATGCAAAGCAGTCGTTTGGCCTGCACATTCAGGGCTTTTTGATATGCATGGAGCTTAGGCTTAAGCCACTGGCAGTAAAGACTGAGCAGTATCACAAAGGCTGCTTGATGTTCTTATGTGTACTGATATGGGGTCCTCCATGGGGAGTGGGTATGCTTTGATAAGATAGAGAGCTGGTGGCCTGGAAGGCTGACTGGGTTTGGTCTGCTGAGGTGTGTGTGAGGAATCACGTCTTTATCTCTTAAATGGAGAAGAAACTGGCCTTTGTTTTTGGCCTTGTATTCAGTATACCAAATTCTCCCTGCCATGGGCCTACTATCACAGAGCAGTCCCTCTGGGTTTCTGCGAGTGTGTGTCCATGTGAAAGTGAGTTGGAATGAGAAGAGTGAGAGTGTCAGGGGTGAGGGTCTTTTCTCTAGGGGGTGTCAAGGTAATGGCCCTGTTTAGAGAGCAACCCCTATCTGTCTCTCACCCCCTCAGTATCTCTTGCCTTCTTCCCTGACCATGAGGAAAGATGATTGGGCTTCTTTTCATGCTATTACCATCCTCAGAAGATGGAGTAGTCCAGGGACAGTGGTTGGGGTCAACAAACCACCCCCTCCCCATACACCGCTCCACCTCACTCTTAGCCTCTTTGAAATGGTGATGATGATGGGGTGACCCCCACTGCCCCCCAGTGTGATGCCCTCAGTGAAACTGGAGTTTGGTAGATCATTCCACTGCCCCCGCTTTTCCCTCCCCAGAGCTCCACAGCAACCGCTGCCCTGGTCTCAGCAGCATTTGTCATGTCCAGACCCCGCAAGCTGCACCTCTATGGGGCTTTTGTTCCCCAACCTGCTGGCTAAGCAGGGGATTTCAGATGGACCATTAACATTTGAACCAGCTCGGCACATTTCCCTTTTACACTCAATCTGTGCTCGGGCCATTACTAGTGAAAAGAAAGAAAATGCATGATATCAGTCACTATGCATTGCAGATCATTAGGAAAAGACTCACAATGACATGTTTAGAGCTATTATATGAAAAATTATTTAGTAGAATGCAGTGTATGAACTTTTAGATGTTAATAAAAATCAAATGAGGTTCAGGAAATTATTTCTTTGTAAATTGTATTGAACACATGCCGCATGCAGTATACACTGTTGCAGGAATGTGCGAAACTGACTGTCGGTTTTGTCTTTAGGAAGTCCTTTGTAATTAAGCTGGTTTTGGTTTCACTGGACCATGATTAAATGAGTCTCTTAGGGGGCGTTTAAATGAGACATGTTCTTGTGCTCAAAAACAGCTAGATGGATCCAAATTGAATGAAATAGAAAACAGGGTTTTTAGAAGCATTTTTTTGTATCCCCTTTTCTCCCAGTTTGGAATGCCCAATTCCCACTACTTAATAGGTCCTTGTGGTGGCGCGGTTACTCACCTCAATCCACTCCTGAGACCGTCAATCCGCACATCTTATCACGTGGCTCGTTGTGCATGACATCGCGGAGACTCACAGCATGTGGAGGCTCACGCTACTCTCCGCGATCCACACACAACTTACCACGTGCCCCATTGAGAGCGAGTACCACTAATCGCGACCACGGGGAGGTTACCCCATGTGACTCAACCCTCCCTAGCAACTGGGCCAATTTGGTTACTTAGAAGACCTGGATGGAGTCACTCAGCAACTCCAGGGGTGGTAGTCAATACACGCTGAGCTACCCAGGCCCCCTTGAGAAGCATTTATAAAAGTTTTAAAAGTTTTTACCATGCAAACCGTGTAAAGGCCAAAGTATACTTCTGTTTTCCGTGTGGCACTACATCTTGGTTGCAGTGTGTGTGTGACGCAAATTTCGTTATCAGCACAGCACGCGCATACTATCCATGTGCAGCCCAATTTTTCTAAACAATTGGACAGTCTGGGTTCAGTACAAGTTGCAACATCAACGTGAGTACAAAAGGAAGTGGAAGCTGTTTACCACTGTAAGGTATCAACTCAAGAAGACATCAACTTCACTGTGTTAATCAAGTATTTATCTCTTTGGTTTACCACCAAAAATTTACATGCACAGAACAACACTTGCATTGTCTGCCATGGATGCATTGAATGTGCAGTGATGAATGTTAGCTTTTGTCTGCCACAAATACGCAGATGCGTTGAAAAATATTTGGAGACAAGCAGTTCTGAGAAATTTATTTGACCTTAATAACTGTGATTGGGAGCCTGTAAGACAAATTATATGTCATCAGAATCAGTTCAATTGCGTGATTTGGTATGATTGTGTTCATGTCAGCAGCAAACGTAACTAGAGATCATATGAACTGTACCACATACCATCTTTTCAAATGGAATCAGGTGCAGTTCGTGGTGTACATTTAAGTACGGAAAACAGCGTTAACATCATCCAAGTCGAACTTTGTCATTCGAACATGAGTGTGCACCAAAAGTGTTAGTGTGAAGCACCCTAAAGGCAGAAATGTGAAGCTTATAATTTTATAAAATCTCTAAGATACATTTCTAAACTTGTTAAACTTGGTAACACTGTTAAAATCATCCGTCATTTTAGGATTTTAGCGTTTACACCATTATGTCATCAAGGCAACGAAATTGTAAAATTTTATATTACTTCACACAGAAACTGTTAGAAAGCGATTTTGTAGCTTACTATTTAAGATTGATGTTTTGTAGCTTTACTTTTGAAACTTCCATTGTAAGTGCCCTACTGTAAGTAAGAAGTAAGATTTTTGTTTTGTTTTTTAAAGAAAAGGAGGCACAAGTAAAACTTAATTTTTGTGGTAATAAACATTATGCCACAAAGTTTGTCGATTGAGCTTAACTTGTATTAAACCTGGAATATTCTTTTAAAGAACTGATACTAAAATCATTTTTTAAAATATAGGCTATATATGAAAAAATCTAGATGATATTCAGTCTAGTTTTCAGTCTCACAAATTGACCACTTGTGGTAGAACTAGTCGATTTAATGACCCATCCCTAAAATATTGTTATAGAAATAAAATAGTTGGCCCTGAACATACTCTGCTTACCCTATACAAACACACTGCATGTATGCATTGCAACATATGTGTCACTGAGCTGTTCATCTGTTGTTTGGTTCACTAGGGGTCAGTGGGTCAATAGGGTGTTATGATGCATAGTCTGGGGACAGGTGAAGTGGATGCACAGACGTGGACTTGACTGTCCATGCCCCAACCTATTCTTGGCCCCCATCACCCTGGCCATCAGAATGCAATCAAACCAAATTTGTTGTCACTGTAAGATAAAGATGCATTAAAATCTTGTGATTGCATTTTTTAAGATTTTAATATATCACATGCTTGCCCTTACACAACATGCAGACAATCAAATAAACAAGCAACTCACCATAAGGATGGCTTGTGCTGGGTTAAGAGGTGTATCTATTTTCATCTCTTAATCCTTGACCTTGAGCCAGCAGTAATGAGAGAGGACTGCTCGAGAAATCAGGATCATCAATGGCCTGGCAGACTAGTCAGTAGCCTTCACCACAAACATTACACATCTGGAAGAGTGGTTCCCAGTAGCTAATTCTCACCATATGTTCACCACAGCAATAAGCATCAGCTGGTACATAGTAGCAGTCAGTGTCAACAAACCCCAGTTGTAAGGCACAGAACTCTTAATGTTTTTATATTGCACAATAACTTACAGTGATCTATGACTTTTTATTAATAATTATACCCAGCCTTATGGCTTTCTGTGCTGTAGCCACTCTTTTTATGTAACCAAGTTTGAGCAACCTGCTTCAGCAAGGCTCACAGAAGAGTTATTGGTGTGCATGAGACTGTGATCAAGGTTTTGTCACAAAGATACCTGTGATCTTATTTTATAGGAAAATGTAAAATGGTTTGCTTTGTCATATGCATTTTTATGTAGCTGGCCTTTAGGGTGCTAGCGAAGTTCAAAAAGCTGTTGAGAATATGCAGATCCTAAGTTGGTACCTGTCTTTTGACCTTTGTGTTAATATTATTTAGGACATCCATACTGTCCTACAACATAATAGGTCAGAACAGTCACTCATTGTAACAGTATTTAATGATGGCCCCTCCTTCTAGCAGATTACAGACATTGTGAGTGAATGCAAACACCCATCTGTTCATCAAGGCAGAGAATTCTGGGGCAAACGGGGTCATGTGACTGACAGAATAATGATAAGCAATTAAAAGTGCTCAGAGAATGCATTGACCCAGGGCTATATGTTCTGTGATAATTACATACAGTACATGTATCTTCTCATAAACATTATATTTGCAATGCTTGCAAAACGTTGATAAGAAGCTAAGCCTACTAGAAAATAAAGGAACTTTTTTCATGCGTATTTGGAGGAGGTGAAGAGGGGGAGGTGGATTGAGGGCAATAAATATCCTTACACTTTCAGGTTGCCAGCAGGTTTCCTCATGTATTTCCTCCTAAAGCCCCATAAAGTCTTTGAATAGCCACCATACAATCCATTCCTTCCCCCATATATACTGCATTTCACAACTCCTGTTGGTCAAGGTATTGAGAATCTCAGGTCATTTACCTCTACAGATATATGAAGCTTATTACATTCTCCATGACTGTTTTTGAGTTTTAAGGCAATGACTTCTCAAGAGATTGTCACAGGTTTCAGTGCTCTTGAAAATCTCAATGCATTCCAGACAGTGTAGATATATTAAACTGATGTAATGGCATCATTTGTCAAAGATAAACATAGCGTGTAGTGGTATAAGTGGCATTGCTTGAGTCTTGAGACAATAATTTCCCCTGCAAAATCACTGATAATTTTTTTACACTTCAATAATTTAAATGTTGTGCAATCTTGATACTGGAATATTTAGGTCAGAGGTACAGTATCAATTAGAGATGTGGAGTCAGTTTTCAGTTTGCCTCTCTGTGTTTCAGTTTACTGTTTATATTTTAGTCAGTTAGCCTATTGTATGTGGGTGTGTTGCTAAGTGTTATCCCTAGTGTGTAAAATGTGAAGTTGCAAATATGTAAAGCAGTATTCCTTAGAGCCAGTCATTTATTTTTCCTGACCATTTCATAGCAGGCATTATGTGTGTCTGTTTGGATTAAAAGCACTATCCATTAATAAAAGTGTATTTATTGAATGAGCAGCGTTTTGTACTCAGGCTAATATTTTAGAGGGTGAAAAATCAATATAGTACCTCTTACATGTCAAGGACAAAAATGTGAGGGCTGAAGCTAGAAAATAAGGGGAGGCTAATACGTCACTTCACTGATGGATGGAGCCATCAGCGGATGGTAGCAACCTTGGTGCGTTGAACTGACGGATGCTGTAGGGCTGCAGCCCAAGTGTTCATTGCCTGGTTATGAACACTACTCACCAGTGAGTGTCTATGGATTTTGTGGTGGGAAACTAGATAGTGTTGCAATGCGTTGTTTACCTCACTTTGTATTGATAAAGCAGTTTTGGAGTCAATGATTGTTTGCTCTTAGTGATACAATGTGGTACTTTATTTGAGTTATTTGTGAACTGTGTATAAAACTTTTACAAAACATGTGTAACACACATTAAGAATATGTTTAACAGTATTTATTTGGATTAGGCAAATATATATAGATAGATAGATAGATAGATAGATAGATAGATAGATAGATATAGATATATACATTGAGTGTATGAAATTAGCCTTGGCCAGACAAAGCAGTCAACCATTTCAGGCCTATTTAAAAAAAAAAATTGAAATAAATCATATTATGCCTATTTAATTTATTTGTAAAAATGAAATAAATCATATTATGCCTATTTAATTTATTTGAAAAAATGAAATAAATCATATTAGGCCTATTTAATTTATTTTTTAAAAATTATATAAATTAATTATGCCTAATATGGCTTATATGGTTTCTCTTCCCAGTCCGCCCCTGTAATTTCATAGATTCAAAAAAATTATTTTTTTTGCCTATTTTTAAGATACATTTATTTCAACATCATAACAAAATTCCATCAAAATGTTATTCTGTAAATTAAACTAAAATGAATGATACTATATATATATATATATATATATATATATATATATAAAACCGAATATTACTCTACTTCAATTTGATGGAATTTTGTAATGAAATTTAAATGTGTAAATCTTATTTTTTTATTGAAGCTAACATTTGTCTGCAAAATACACACAATCAAATAATATTTTCACACATTTTGTATAATTTGGTGAAATTAAAGCTAGATTGGGAATTACGCCCCAAAACAATATGAAAAGTAATATTTAAGTAAATCTATTCATTTCAAGCATGCTCTTCACACTTTTGATGCCTTGGTTAACAATTACAATAACTTTTGGAAAAACTTACAGTGTGTGTGTGGTGGAAACGTTTAGATGATAATAGTTTTAAATGTATTAATTTGCATCTTTATAATTCATTTTCATAATTTAACATTGAAAATCTGGGTCTGGGACAACAGTCAAATCTACGTTAAAGCATTTTTTAAAAAGTACCAGAAAAATAGATAATGTCAGTTTTAATGTGACCTTCATATAACAAAAAACAAACAAAAAAAACTGTTCGTTTTAATAAAAAGAATGCCTGGGACATAAAACTGCACAAAGTTGAATAATGTGTGTGTGTGTGTGTGTGTGTGTGTGTGTGTGTGTGTGTGTGTGATTTGTTTTTAGTACTTAAATTTGTTTGAACTCATGTCCCCTTTTTTATTTGATACCCATTCATTACACAGGTTGTTAGCAAACATTTTTCTGTTAAGAGGAGGCAGTCAAATAAATAAACGTATACATGCGTAAACTTTATACACTACCTTGTTATGGCGACAGATTCTCGTTGATAGATGTTACAAGACTGAGATTAGGTTTATCAACAGCCAATGAGAGAGCGGCACAGTCTGAGTGGGGGTGGATGAGGGCGGAGTTCGTGCGCAGCTGCTGACACTCATCAAAAACTGCGGTGTATGGGATAGCCTGGAAACAGCGCGAGGATCAGAGGTACCCCATCGAAGAGCGCTTTTGTTTTGTTTTTAAGAGAAACTCCCAAGAAGTATTCGAGGGGATCAGCACAAGATGCTGTTTGAAAACATTACTTTGAAATTGCGTTTTCGCAGGTCTGGAAACACTGGAGCAAGTTCTTCCCCCGTCTGACCAGCAACCTACAACGGGATTATTCACGAGACTGAGCTCTCGCGCGCGCGCCGATGCGGAGGACTGTGTCTGCAAGCCTATGCTTTTTTCTTTATTTTAATATACATCAAAACATCGGTCTGTTATTTTAGAACACGTATCGTTTTGGGCGTTTGAGAGACTTTTCAGAACATATGCACCAGTTTTCGACATTTCCACGGGCTGCGCGTGGAACAGCGCATATACTCATGTAACAGTTTTACATCGATTATAAGGTTTAATATAGAGCCACAGTTTCAACAGCTCGGTGATCATGTTGTTGCAACAACTGGCCCAGGATTTTAATATCTGAAGAATGTAGTCCATCCCCCGTGGTCAGCGCGAGATTCTGCTGAAGTGATTTGCACACTGATAAACTGTTTATTTAATGCACGCATTCTTGCTAAAGTACTTTGTATTTTTCTCATTGAGACGCTCCAAGTTCAATGTTGCGATAAGGGGATTTGTATTATTATTTGAACCCACAGTTTGCCGGGTTCAGCGGTCATTTCCCACTTACACCGAACATATTAAATACTTACTGAAGAAATCTACTTTAGGAAGGAGGCGTTTACTCTTGGGAGATTATTTGTAGTTCCTCCATAATGTACGAGAGTGTGGACGTTGTTGGACTGACTCCTAGTCCGAACCCGTTTTTAAGCATGGATTACTACCACCAGAACCGCGGCTGTTTGATCCAGGATAAAGGCCTCGTGTCGGGAGCGGCCCGCGGCTTCAGGAACCCGCACTGGGGCGGCTCAAATCACTGTAGGTGGCCTTTTGTTTTCTCCATGGAAAATCTTTTATCCTTAACATAGTTTCGGATCTATTATTATGCGGACAATTTGATTTTGAGTGCCTCCCACCGACGGCTTAATGTTTGGGGGGTTGGGGGTCAGAGGGACACTTACTGGGGCAACAGCTCAACTACACTCAGCTGATATAAGTGTGGGTATTACTATTTTCCAGCATGTACATGTTGGCTGTGTCTCAAAAGCTAGTCAGCGGTCTATCTAGACATCATGGGCGTGTTGGAACGTTCACGTAACCAGCATACTAGGTTTTGAGGACTTTATTTGTGATTTATTCTCTGTTAATGAAGCACTCTTTTATTTCAGTGCCTGATATCGTGAATCTGGTTTCATTTGAAGTGTATTTTTCCTGTCAGCATTACCTTGATCTTGATAGCATACTTTCTGTATTTTTTAGTGAATAACAAAAGAGGTATTAACTTACACATTTTGCATGTGCAGTCTCTTCAATCCACTTTTTTTTTTTTTTTTATTAAGGCCCTCATAGGACTTCAGTTGTTAATAATTGATCTGACTCTTAAAGTTAAATGCTTTGCTTAACATGTTGGTGCCCACCAAACAGGATAGTGGGTTCAATTATTATATTTTAGGTAAATTATTGTGGATTATGAAAGCAATTGTGTGAACATAAAGGAAAATATTTTCTATAAGAAACCATCTATATCAATAGAGAATGCACACACAACCCTAGCTTTTACAAGAGCAAATGATGATGTTGCATTTGAGCTGGTGTCTTCTCACGGAGTATGGTATGTGTTTGCAGCACGAGCGTGACATTTCAAGGGGCCAGAGACTGTCTGGAAACATGGTCTCCGGTGATTGTTAGGGCATGTCAACATTGCTAATCTCATGTAAGCTTGTTTGAAGGATGATTTGTTCTGCAGCTCAGCATCCCTTTCTTATGGAGAACAGTCCTACCAGCCAAAGTATCTGTGTCTCTTGAAAAGGGCTTGGAGAGCAAGGAGACAGTCAGTGATGTATCTGTGGAGCACATTTGCTCAGCCTCCGAGCTTTGGGAGGAACACTAAATTAAGCCATGTACAATTGACAAGTGGAGGTCCTAAGATCCAGTAGAATCCTCCCAAGCTATTCCAATTGTAGTTAAGGGAAATTTTAGGGTGTAATACAATTGTAAATCTCCAATTATCGTCTGTATCCTTTGTAGATCCTGTGCATTGTGACATTCAAGAGAGATTGTATTTGAAAGCACTCTTGAGTTGTTCTGTTTTTATCTGTGAAGATATTTCATATTTCTCCATATTTGTAATGATGCCCAACAATATAAAGCTTCTCCCATTCAGATGTGGCACGTATGGTCCCTAAGTAACCATAATATACTTGTTATTAAAGGTTTATCCATTAATCCATCATAGTTTCCTCTTTGCAAAGTAAGTCTTTGGTAACTGCACAAAGATCTGGACCATCAGAAGACTCCAGAGTGCCATTGACTGAAGTGCTATGAATTGCTGGCTTGCTCTTTCGAATAATCCCCAGAATAATTAAAGCCATACGGCAGTTTATAGATGAATGCATTCTTTTGCTTGCATAAGAACATGAGACATTGAATAATTGATGTTTTCAGGATTTGGTTACTTTAAGCGACACAGAGAAAGTGGTGTATCTTGTGTGATGCTATGTTTTATTTTAATTCCTTCCGAAGTGTGCCATATGATTTGTTCTTTAGTGGCCTTCAAACATGAGCACATTTGTGGCCATCAGGAGCGGTTTAAGCCCTTTGCCTGCCTGACCTCTATGCCCCGCTACCTCTGCGCAGCAAGAGGCTCTAGCACTCCTTTCCTCAAGAGGCATCCATCGCGGATTGTTTGAAAAGCTTTCCATCATTCTGAAGGCTGCCTGGAAACCAGGCAGGCTGATCTTTCAGCTTTCCCTCCCCCACTGGAAGACTGTTAACTTGCTATTCATCACCCTTCTTATGACATTCCAATACAGCTCTTTTGTTTTAATACAGAGCTTGATCTTGTTAATATGCATTAAATCGAAGGTATCTGACAGGACAATGTTTTGAATTCATTGTTTGAGAACACTGCAGTGTGTCATTGCAGCATGTAGTAGTATTTACAGGATCACAGTCAGTACATTTACATGCGGCAATTTCAGTAAAATAATTATTTGCTTTTTTAGCATGTCATGTAATTGCTTTAGTCTGAGTGAAATCATACCTGTCTTTTTTTTTTTTTTGCCAAGTCGAACTAACAGACCTAAATAATTTTGTAGCTAGATGCCGTCCAGTATATGCACTTTACGGACCACAACTGGCTTTTGCATGTGCAAGACAGAGGTAATGTGCTATATATATTTAACACTTCCTCAGCTGACAACCTTCAAGTATCCAATTATGCTTTGTGTCATATACTTGGACAGAAAGAAGACAAATATTGCTCGACTATGCAAGAACCTGCTGTCGCTTGAATATAATTGCACATGTAAACTAATGTACTGGCTGAGACTTGATGAGCGTCACGTGGATCGGCAGTGTAGAAGCCCTAACTAAGGAAACGCATGTGGCGTTTTATTGTTTCCCACGAACAGCGCAGTGCCGGTGGGAGCAACAGCCTAGCCCGGTTGCATTTGGGAGGGGATTGAGAGTGGAAAAAGCGGGATTCCGGCTGAAGGGGAAGAGCTAGACGAGTAAAAAAGGGAAAGAGAGGGAAAGAGTAAAAGGAAACAAGAACTGCCCTGCTCCATTGGTTAACCAAGGCCCACAGAGATTGGGTTTTTACTGAACTCAAGACATCATGGCAAGCCTGCTGGTGAAATGCAGAATTGCAGTGGCTAGTTTGGATTTTGCCAGCAGCCTTTCGTTGGCAAGAGCAGCACTTGTTTTGCTGTGGTTTTGGCTGGCTCACTGACTGTTTATTTCTCTTAGCCTTAAAACAGAGCAGGGGTTGCAATAGATACTGGGCCTGTTGGCACTCTGGCAGCATGTGGAATTGGGGGGGGGGGTTAGCTGAGGCATACACAAACATGACCAGCTGGTGGTGTACCATAGCTGTGGCCTGGAGGTCGGATAGTTTTGTATACAAAAATACAAAATTCAGTGCATTTTAGTGCCTTAAGCGATGACAGAAACTAATGGAATTTAAAGTGTAGTGCTTTGCAGTCCAACAGAGCAGTCTAGCTCTAGAAGTAATTGATTATTAACAATAACTTAAAAACCTTCAAAGACAGACCTACCGTAAGCTCTGAGGTTGTTAATTGATGATAGGTCTATGTGCTTCTGGTGAAGCCATCAGTCTACATTATTCCTCATCCTTCATCATTTAAAAAAAATAAAATGTAATGGTATGTTTTATTAGCAGAATTCCTGGTGTAGAATTTATACTACCAATGATCCAGTGGGTCATTCAGAGAATCAAGAGAATCCAATAGAGGTCGACCGATAGTGGATTTTACCGATAACGATAACTAGGTTGGGCCGTACTTGCCGATAACCGATTAATCAACCGATAGTTAAATAATTTAAACATTAAAATAGGATATGTCAAATGTGTGTTTCTTTAGCTATAACACTTTGCAAGTCCAATTTGTTAGCAAGGATTTATTAGCTAGCTTACTTGAACTATGTGCATTATGCAATATACATTTTTACAGCATGTATTAATATTTGAGCAATACAATCATTCATGTTAGTTCATAGTGTATTACTATTAACAAAGAAAAACCTTAATTTAAAAATGTATTAGTACATGTTAATAAACAAACAATGAACAGCAGTTATTAACCTTAGTTAATGTTACATATGGAATTTTATTGTAAGTGTCATCATTTCATATAAATCCAAACAGTCATGCTTAAAAATGGCCAACTTTAAATACCTACAACGCCAGAGCATTGAAAGGACATAAATATTAGGCCTACATGTATAGTCTCACACTTTTGCTTCTATTTTATAACACTTGATGATTGTCTAATCAAAATAACAAAATATGTATTAAAGTGATGATGAAAAAAGAACCGAAATCGAATGCTTTTCTGATTTTGTTTATATGTTTCTGTCGGCTGTATGAACATATCAGTTTGCTATCTTACGTCTCTAGCTTTAAATATGCAACTTCGCTGCATAATTTATGCATAAAAGTGACCAGCTGGATATAAACTAATGCAAAAATATGGTAACAATTGTGACATTAAACATTCGGGTCGGACTTAGGTTTATTTTTGTCAGTGTTTTAACCACTTGAGGTAACGTTACTACTAATGTTAGCGTCCTCTCAGCCTCGAAGGCAAACAAACATACTGTTGTGCTGTTCTTTCTCTACTAATGCAGCATCCAGTCAACAAATTAATCAATTTATTATGATATGACATCATTATATGTACTGTATACATACCTTTTCGTTGTCTGTGCTTTAAACGCGCATCTGATGTCAGCGCTCTCCACCGTGTGCTCTCAGTGCATCACGTGTCGAAATAAACAACACGAGGCATCAGTGATAGTTTTTATTACACCTCTAGAGGCCGCTCTTGTACTGCATGATGCCAGCAGACCCTTCTCAGCTCTCTCGTACTGTGTAATGAATGACAGCGTGCACTTCTCAGCCGCTCCAGCAACGGACGCAAACAGGAAAATCTATCGGTATGGATTTTTGCCGATAACGATAGTTCCACCAATCAACTATCGGTGCCGATTAATCGGCAAAACTGAATGTCGAATACTTAACATGCACAACACCTGTCTGGTGTCTTAAAGTTTTACATCAGAGAGTCGACTTTTACCCGAAGGCTTAACATTAGTCGAGCTGCTCTGTAATCATGGTGGTAAAGAACAGCAAGGTTTGAACCTGCACAAGGCCACAGGGCAAGATTTTGCAACACATGGCACCCTTTCAATCAGATGTGCAGCTCTCAGCTTTAATGGTTGTTGCCTGAGTTAAACGTACCGCTTTACACTGAAGAAGCACAACCATATTTTGTACATTAAATCTCGCTTTGGTATATACCATCAGGTTATGCTTTATATCTTTGTGTCTGGTTTAGTGTAACCTAATCATAATCTCATACACAGACCATTACTGGTCAGTTCTGAGCTAATGGGAGTCCATAGCTCATTTATCTGGTTTCTGCCTTTTCTCATTTACTCTTTCTTTTTGTGCAGTTTAATCTGTATAAGGAAGTATGGCTGGAGTGGGTAGCTCTATTTTTGTAGCACTAAGGCGGATTTGGAGGGCGCCGTGCCCAAACAGATTTTGGTGCTAAAGCTGCCTAAGCCATTCTGCCCAGGCCCCTATGATTCAGATGGTCTTCGATACGAGAGTTGTTATCTTCATTACAGATGGATGCCCTACATCTTTTTTACTTCCAAACCCACAAGACAGTGTCAGTAAAGTCATACATGGAAAAGGAGCGTACTGTTGCCTTGAGACTTACTACGTTGAAACTAGATTTGACTGTTTTTGCAGTGTTACAACAGCAGTAGTCAGTAATGTGTGTGTGTGTGTGTGTGTGTGTGTGTGTGTGTGTGTGTGTGTGTGTGTGTGTGTGGAAATAAAAAAAGTGACAAGCCGAGAGAGAGAGAGAGAGAGAGAGAGAGAGAGAGATAGAGAGAGAGAGATAGTATATTAGTATATATCAAGTTTTAAGGCTGCTGCTCCGAGATTAATGTTCTCCAGCTGTGCGTGATCAGTTTCAAAAGACTGTGCATGACCCATTGTTTCCTGACAGCCAATGATAAGTGAATTCCTGAGGGCCAGATCGACGTGGAAAAAAGAATTTGGGGATGAGGTACTTAAAAACTCAGACAGAGGGGGGTGGGGGGTATCTTTTATATTGCATGCCATAAAATGTCAAGGAAAAGAGGGCAGAAAGAGAAATGAAGACCAGCTATAAACACCGGCAATAAAAATAAAGGAGGCCTGGGGACTGAAACCTGCTCTGTCGATGGGCCTGTTGGGAAGGGGTTAGGCAGAGCCTCAGAGAGCCATTGGGCTGGGGAAGGTTAAAAGGAAGGAGGCCAACTATAATGGTTTTCAGCATGTCTGCAATGTCCAGCAGATTTTAAACATTATTAATTTTTTTTATTTTATTTTTTTAAGTCTGTCTAGTTCAATGGTCCGAGGTTCTTTCACTCTACATTTCAGTAGTCGTCCATACTAATACAAGTAAAATGTCATGCTTCTAAATACCATCACCAAAACAATGATGCTTTTGAACAACACGCTTTGTTTAAAACAGGGGTTCCCAAACTTTTTCATTCTAGGACCCACCTAGACAAGTATAATCAATCTCAAGACCCACCATAAAATGTTTAAATGGAAATATGGGAAAAAAAACACATCTTCATTTAGTAGTAGAAAACAGTTTTTATTTTCCTATTAATTTAATTTATTTTCATATGAATGAAATATATAATTCGTTGCAATACCAAAAGGCTTGAATGAAATACAGAAAGTTATAACCATTCAGATGTCAAAACAGCAGCCTAATGGTTATGAGAGGAATAGCGGAGTACTACTGATTAACAAAAACATGTAAAAATCTCAAGAACTGAAATATTGTGTTTAATAACTACTTCAAGCTTAAGAGTAAGCAAGTGAAATGTATTAGTGTGAAGGGTGTGCCTGCTTCTTTGAACACAACACATCGAATCTAGGAATTATTTTCG
The DNA here is from genome assembly GCA_032164185.1 of Moxostoma hubbsi. Lineage (NCBI taxonomy): Eukaryota > Metazoa > Chordata > Actinopteri > Cypriniformes > Catostomidae > Moxostoma > Moxostoma hubbsi. The sequence continues at coordinate 20,155,166 of JAVLUX010000024.1, forward strand.
ACAGACTGACACGCATGTCTTGTGATGGTTGTAGCCGTGATCTGTATTTTGTTTTCATTGCAGTCAGAGCAGAATATCCACTCTCACATAGGTAAGTGGTAGAAAAGGGTACCAAAACTTTGAGTGCAGCAGCTCCTAATGTGGGGTATTCCTTGGCAACAAACACCCAGAACTGTCCAAGACTCTTTGACTCTCTGAAAAGCAGTTGAAGGCTCCTGTCTGAAGCCACATCTATCAGCTCCTCCTCTGCTCTTCCTGTTAGGACACAGTGCTCTCTTGCCTCACTACAAAAAGGATCCCGTATCCAGTCCCATTCTGTCATATCTACAGATGATTGATTTGATAGAAAAAAAAAATTTAACATTACAATGAAGTCAACTGATAAGAGTGTTTAACATGTATAAAATACTACTAATAATAATAGAACCACAAATATATATCTTACCTCTAATATCAGGAAAATACTCGTGGAATTTCTGAATGAGTGCGCCGAGGTGAGAATGTACAGTGTCTCGGATGCGTTCACCGTCATTACCGCACACTCCGCACAGTGATGGAAACATGTCCCACACTCCTTTTTCCACTCGGGATCTCCACAATTTCAGCTTGCTGGTGAAAGCTGTGATCTTGTCCATATAGGTCAGGATGGATGATGATGGACCTTGCATGCTTTCATTCAGTAGGCCTACATTTATATGAGTGAATATGTCCGACAGATAGGCAAGCTTCGCGCACCATTCTTCATCTGACAGATGTACAGCAAGAGGAGAATTAACATTTGCTAAAAACTGCGAGACCTCTTCTCGCAGCTCAAGGAGACGAGTTAACACCTTACCCCGTGATAGCCACCTGACCTCAGCGTGTAGCAGGAGGTGCTGATGTTCTGAGCCCATTTCAGTGCATAGCGATGTAAAAAGTCGTGAGGAGAGTGCCCCAGCCTTGATAGCATTTACTATTTTGATGGCAGTCTGCAACACACCGTTTAACTCCGGGTGCAGTTTCTTACTGGCAAGGGCTTCTCGATGTAAAAAACAGTGGTTAAAAGTAACTAATGGGGCAAGCTCCCTTACTCGAGCAACAAGACCACTTTTCTTGCCTGTCATTGCAGCCGCACCGTCCGTACAGAGGGCCACACAGTTTTCCCACTGAAAGCCCTCGGACGTTATGAATCCATTTAAGCAGTCAAAAATATCTGCCCCTGTCGTTCGTTCTTTCAGTTCTTCACAAAATAAGAAGTCCTCAACGATGTCAGTGGAGTCAACGTACCTGACATAAGCCAGTAACTGTGCACATTTTGCAACATCTGTGCTTTCGTCCAGTTGTAGAGCAAATGCAACACTACTCCGGATTTTGTCACTTGTCTGTTCACGTAAATCAGAGGACATTTCCTCAATACGCCGTTGTACTGTGTTATCAGAAAGTGGAACTTTAGCGATCTTTCCTGCAGCTTCTTTACCCAGCATTTCTTCAACGATGTCTATGCAGGCTGGCAGCAGAAGCTCCTCTCCTATGGTGTGTGGCCTTTTGGATTTTGCGATTCTATATGCAGCTAAAAATGAGGCTCGCATTGCTTTTTCAGGGATGCTGGCTGTACCTTTAATCAGTTTTTGCTGACGAAGATACTCTTCTTTTTTTAGAAGAAAATATGATCGCCCCTTGTTGGCGTATGCAGAGTGTTTTGTTGTGAGGTGCCTTTAAGTTTTGAGGGTTTCATGCTAGCACTGGCCAACCTTTCAAAGCATAAAAGACATTGAGGGACTTCCTCACCGTCTGGACCTCTGCAGGCAATAAAACCAAGATCAAGGTAGGACTGGTCATATTTTCTGTGTGGCTCCTTTTTAGATTTAGTTGTTTCTGACGACTTCTCACAGGTCTGCGTTGCCTTTAGTTTTAAAAACTTTTCAATTTTTTTACATACGCTACGCGGCGAGCGTGGTCATTGAATGCTGTATTTGTACTGATGTAGACACGTGACAGTTAAACTCAAATGAATCAGACGATTTATTCAGTGAGTCATTCAATGAATGCTATGTTGATTCAGACGTCTGATTCTTGTGTGTGTGTGTGTGTGTGTGTGTGTGTGTGTGTGTGTGTTTAAACGATTCCTTAAAAGAATCGTCACTTAAGAGTCGTTTGGTCATAAATCGGACTGGTTTTGTTTCACTCATCGTAACGTAAATTTAGCTGCAGCTAAGTGCCTTTGTGCGACCCACCTTTTCTCACTGTGTGACCCACAAGTGGGTCGCGACCCACAGTTTGAAAACCACTGGTTTAAAAGGTAAAATATTTATATTCATTTGACCAAATTAAATTAAAAGGTTTTCCAAGCAATTCATCTAAACACTTAGTGATATTGAATGAAGAAATGAGTTCAGAGCAGTAAATGGATACAGAATTGAGTCTTTACTTTTGATACTGTAGAAAGACCAGTCTCATTACACCTCTATGTTAGTATCGACTTGATACAGAAGTACTGGTACCCTAGTTTCAACATTCTTGTTAATTCTTTGAGTGGTACTTAAATTTTGCTTTTGTGGATCATTCTCTTCCCTAATGTGATGACATAATGAAATAATGGCTTTGTGTGCATAGCTCATCAGTACGGCAGTTTTATCCTCTCAGTTCTGTCCTGGTAAAATCTCAGATGTCAGTTTATTAAACATTGTTGTGGCTGAAGTATTCCTATACAGAGTTTAAGAAATGGATTGCCTCATCCTGCAGAGCTTGCATTCTCCTCACTTGCTAGAGTGTTAATTAACAGAATGAATTCTGTAAGGTGCTGCAAATGAACATAGTGGCTTAATGAGGCGAGTACAATTAATAGAGTTGTGGGAATGACTGCCCTACCTGTCCTGTGATTGTCTTCATCTTACTGAGGAGAGAAATAACTCCTAGTGTCTAATGGACTTTTGCTCAAAGCTTTAAATCACTTGACAAAAATCAAATGAGTGATAAAGCTATCTCTATTATGTTCTTTAACTGTAGTTAAATTTTGACACTGGAAAATATCAAACAGACTAATAGAATTCAGACCAAGGAGGTTTATAATACGTGGAGAAAGCTATCCATTAGCATTCCCATTCATCTCAATAGTAGTTGCCCAGCTGATGCAATTTAAAGTTATGTGCCATAAATGCCATGTGATTACTCTGAAGTGGAGTCATAGGAAAATCGTGTCAAGAATGCGTGTGACGTCAGTTGCAACAGACTGGGGAAAAAAGTCAAATTCACACTCTTTAGAGCCCTGTAAAAAAACGGCACTGGTAAAATATCTTCTATACTTTTAAAAAATATATTAGCGATTATATACAGTGAGGAAAATAAGTATTTGAACACCCTGCTATTTTGCAAGTTCTCCCACTTAGAAATCATGGAGGGGTCTGAAATTGTCATCGTAGGTGCATGTCCACTGTGAGAGACATAATCTAAAAAAAAAAAATCCAGAAATCACAATGTATGATTTTTTAACTATTTATTTGTATGATACAGCTGCAAATAAGTATTTGAACACCTGAGAAAATCAATGTTAATATTTGGTACAGTAGCCTTTGTTTGCAATTACAGAGGTCAAACGTTTCCTGTAGTTTTTCACCAGGTTTGCACACACTGCAGGAGGGATTTTGGCCCACTCCTCCACACAGATCTTCTCTAGATCAGTCAGGTTTCTGGGCTGTCGCTGAGAAACACTGAGTTTGAGCTCCCTCCAAAGATTCTCTATTGGGTTTAGGTCTGGAGACTGGCTAGGCCACGCCAGAACCTTGATATGCTTCTTACAGAGCCACTCCTTGGTTATCCTGGCTGTGTGCTTCGGGTCATTGTCATGTTGGAAGACCCAGCCTCGACTGAGGGAACTGAGGGAAGGAGGTTGTTCCCCAAAATCTCGCAATACATGGCCCCGGTCATCCTCTCCTTAATACAGTGCAGTCGCCCTGTCCCATGTGCAGAAAACACCCCCAAAGCATGATGCTACCACCCCCATGCTTCACAGTAGGGATGGTGTTCTTGGGATGGTACTCATCATTCTTCTTCCTCCAAACACGGTTAGTGGAATTATGACCAAAAAGTTCTATTTTGGTCTCATCTGACCACATGACTTTCTCCCATGACTCCTCTGGATCATCCAAATGGTCATTGGCAAACTTAAGACGGGCCTTGACATGTGCTGGTTTAAGCAGGGGAACCTTCCGTGCCATGCATGATTTCAAACCATGACGTCTTGGTGTATTACCAACAGTAACCTTGGAAACGGTGGTCCCAGCTCTTTTCAGGTCATTGACCAGCTGCTCCCGTGTAGTTCTGGGCTGATTTCTCATCTTTCTTAGGATCATTGAGACCCCACGAGGTGAGATCTTGCATGGAGACCCAGTCCGAGGGAGATTGACAGTCATGTTTAGCTTCTTCCATTTTCTAATGATTGCTCCAACAGTGGACCTTTTTTCACCAAGCTGCTTGGCAATTTCCCCATAGCCCTTTCCAGCCTTGTGGAGGTGTACAATTTTGTCTCTAGTGTCTTTGGACAGCTCTTTGGTCTTGGCCATGTTAGTAGTTGGATTCTTACTGATTGTATGGGGTGGACAGGTGTCTTTATGCAGCTAACGACCTCAAACAGGTGCATCTAATTTAGGATAATAAATGGAGTGGAGGTGGACATTTTAAAGGCAGACTAACAGGTCTTTGAGGGTCAGAATTCTAGTTGATAGACAGGTGTTCAAATACTTATTTGCAGCTGTATCATACAAATAAATAGTTAAAAAATCATATATTGTGATTTCTGGATTTTTTTTTTTAGATTATGTCTCTCACAGTGGACATGCACCTACGATGACAATTTCAGACCCCTCCATGATTTCCAAGTGGGAGAACTTGCAAAATAGCAGGGTGTTCAAATACTTATTTTCCTCACTGTAAGTTACACAGCTACTTTTGAAAGGATGTCAGTGGAGAAAGAAGCTTTTTGGAACAAGATGGTATATTTATGGAATTGATCAGCAGGGGCAAACTGAACCATGCTAAACCTGCCAGACCATGACCATGTGATTTATACTTCAGTGTAGGTGTCCTTGTTAATGCAGCTTTAGCAATATGTATCTGTTTGTATAGCCCTCAGTGAGCGGTGTGTATTGGACATTCTGTTGAGATGAAGGACAAGTTACAACAGTCGAACGGCAATAAAAACTCTTTAAATGGATTCTTGACAACCAGTCAAGCTAAATAACTCCCTAATCCCACTTCCACGGAGTCTGACATTTGACCTAGTTTGATTTCCTTTACCTGCCGCTTTGCTTCCCTGCCAGCTCTCAGCTTCTCTCTCTCTCTCTCTCTCTCTCTCTCTCTCTCTCTCTCTCTCGCTCTCTTTCGTTATCTCTATGGTCCAATTTACGACACAAGCAAGAGACCAACATTAAGGCCTTGGCTGAGTTCAGTAGTTTTCTTTCATTTCTGGAGCTCTCCATAGACCCTCAATAAAGCTGTTTGTTACATTTACTTGTCCATCTCAAAATCTGCATCTTTTCTCCTTTTGTTTTATTCTCTTTAATCTCTCACCACCATCCTTCTCTCTGTCTCTTTCTGGCTCTCTCTGACGTAGATACAGTCAGACCTTTGTAAGTAAGCCAAGGTTCAAAAGACTCTCAGGTTTATAGGCAGTGTAAGAAAAGTACTTAACTGGCTCTAGCAGTAAGTGAGACTCTCTAGGCCCGCTTTAATTTGGAGTCCCTCTCTACACGTTCACTCAGGCATGGGCTGTTGCAGATGAATGTAGGTCAGTAGCTATTAGTTGGAGATCAGGTGTTCTCTCAGCTATGACTGAGCTGGCCTCATCGCTGGGCCTTTTGTAAGGCTACAATATGTTTGGCATGCATGCCTGTCTTCATGTAAACCCATCTCCAGGCTTTGGACTCATTAGTTTAAATCTGGCATGTTGATTACGGAGATTGACTAGTTTATCTCAATTATATAAAATAGCTTTAATAATCCTTTTAGTAGCTTTAAATGAGATTAATTTATAAAAACAACATCTCAAAGAGAGACTCGGTGTGCTGACAGCGTGTTGTGCTTTACCATTACTTTCAGCATGGGAAAACCCTCTTTGAAAAGTTACTTTTCTAAATTCCTCCTAAAAGTGCCAGTTGTGGAACATTCAACAAATGAAACATTACATTTCGAAATGTTATAGCTATTTAGCCTATTCATTTGTTGAATATCCATTACCCTATTAAATGTCTGTGTGCTTTTGTATTCAGGCTTGTGTTTTTTGCGTCTTACACCATGAGTGTTGCAGTTTTAAGGTGCCTTGTCAAGTAAAAAATAGTTATTAGTAACTATTTTTTATATTAACTTAATTAAAAAATTGTCTCAAGATCCATGTGTTGTCTGGCGTGCTGTCTAGCTATTTTTGAACACTATTCATCAAATCGCATTTGATCAGAGTTTAGTGGAACCTAATTATTTAGGGCTTCCTTAAGACAGACAAGTTGCCTCATCATTCAGACAACAACATGAATAGTCAAGTTTGATAAGGGACAGTTTTGCACATACCTAGTTTAAATTAAGGCTGGAACATTTATAGTAATATGAAATCACATTAAACGCTGGTGTGTAAGAGCAGCACTGCAGTTCATGCCTGACTGAGGGGTGAAAGAAAACTGCTCACACACTCCAAACTTTCCAAACAGCTACAGGTTATGTAGATCAAAAGGTGAATAATACAAAAACACAAAATAAGTAAATACAGAAGCTCTCTTGTTGAGGAATAAGTGGAGCTGGAGCTCTGCTGAAACAAAACGTACATGTTGAGCGTCTTTAAAGGAAACACCCCAGCGTTACATCTTAAATGCAGTTATATTTAGTGCGTTATAGCTTTATTAATGTTCAAATAATAAGGAAGCTGGTCATGTAAATAACTACAAACTTAGAAACTAGCATTTCTCTGTGTGGTCAGCACCTCTTCTATGAGTTGCACTAATGTTTTGATCTAAGGGAGAGAGATTGAAGCTACACACATGGCGGAGGCGCACACACACGCACACGCTTGCTGCAGCTAGATTGGAATGGCTCGTGACTTATTGAATCATAATATGTCACTGTGCATTTCTTATCATGAAGAAAATATGCACATTTTTTTTTTTTTTTTTTTGTGAGTTAAAGATATATTGGGAAGTCTTCACCCCATTATATATTGCAACAAAATACGTTTATGAGTTGATTTTGTGTTGGCTTGTTTTCCAATATAAATATCTAAAACTCCTTTAAAACAACATACATTTTCTTTAGCAGCTATACTGCAGAAGAATTTTTTTTTTATCTGAGAATGTTGAAAATAATATACAAAATATAAATATCGAAAAATCCTTAAGATGCATTCACCTGAGAAGCAGCATAGAATATATTTAGACTTGCTTTTAGAGGATAGATCTTGAATATAAGTATATTTTGTCTTTACTGCACTCGCAGAAGTATGAACTATTGGAAAAAATATACTTGTATACATAATACCTCTTAAAGCAAGTCTAAATATCTTATGTCTAACATATTTTGTATGTTAAATGTATCTTGTTTTAAGAATTATTGACAATTTTAAATGGAAAACAAGAAATAAAAAAACTTTAACAATAGGATTTTTGCATTTACATGAAAAGTATTTTTCTCTTTAATTCAGTGAATATCTTTTTAGAGGTATTTTTAAAAGATGATTTTGTTCTCTTTATAGTTAGTAAGCATGTTTAATACAACTTTAAGTCGGACCACAAGCTGAATAGTTGGTTAAGAACTAATGATTAATTGTTTTAATAACCGCTGAATAATCGTTCTAATAATCATTAGATTAGTCAATCAAAATAATCGTTAGTTACAGCCCTAGTTTAAATGCACAGTGTGCAGTTAGACATAGCAGGGTTAGTATCTGGAGGAGAGACTAAACGAGTGATTTAAAAGCAAACCTAATAGTTCACCCTAAAATGAAAATTAATTTTACTCGCCCTCATGTTAGATGTGTGTGACTTTCTTTATTCTGTTGAACGCAATTGAAGATTTTTAGAAGAATATTTCAGCTCTGTTAATCCTCGCAGTGCAAATGAATAATGACCAAAACATTGAATCTCAAAAAAGCACAAATGCAGCATAAAAGTAATCCACATGACTCCGGTAGTTTAATCATTGTCTTCTAATGCGATCCAAAATGTTTTTAATCAGAACAGACAAAAAAAACCTTTTCTCAACTGTATCACATCAGCAGTATCCTTGGCTATTCTGATTTCTAAGAAGTGTAATTACGCTTGAAATCACGATTGTGCCTAGAGACTGCAATGGCAAGATGCACAGTGAAAATGGAGTTATATTTTGGTCTGTTCTCACCCAAAACATATTACATCAAATTAGATCAAAACATAGATTAAACTACTGGAGTCATGTGGATTACTTTTATGCTGCCTTTATGTGCTTTGTGGACCTTCAAAGTTCTGGCCACCATTAATTTGCATTGTATGGACCTACCGAGCTGAGATATACTTCTAAAAATCTTTGTGTTGAGCAGAAAGAAAATCATACTCATCTGGGGTGGCGTGAGGATGAGTAAATGAGAATGAGAACCCATTTTTGGGTGAACTATCAGGTCAACTATAAGGGTTTGATTCCTGTACAGTATTTTTTTGAGATCCCACACATAAAGAGCTAATCTCATTACTGACCTTGATCTAATTAAATCCCTTCCCTGTTTGACTGTCTTTGTTTTGCCTGGTTTTGGTTGGCGAGAAGGCAGCCCATCTCGAGACTCAGACTGTCTCTAATGCCATAATAAGGCTCTTTGGGAAATGCTAATTTAGTCTCCACGTGCTGCACCACACTTATTTGTTTGCTTTCAGGACTTTTCCCTCTGCTGTCCAAGGAGCCTATAAAAATGTGGCTTAATTGGAAAATTGCTACTTCTTGGTTTGACCACAAAGAGCTCCTGCAAGCGTGTAAGCTTCACCCTGCTGAGTTCAGTTGCAGTGATGAAAGGGCATGGTTTCTGTGCCTTTACACACCACCATGTGCTTACTAACAGTGCCGGACATAAAACTAACTGTTCAGTGCTGTTTGGGCTGGTATTTATATCTAGCGGAGTAATGTTGCCACTGATTTTGCTACATCTGTACTGTCAAAGTGAATGATTATATTGGGCAATTAATGTTAAATACCATTCTGCAAACATTTGCTTGGTTTCTAGCTCAAAAAGGACATGAAAAACATGCCATATTTAAATGTCTTATTCGACATTGAGGATGAGGTCATAATTTTGGCAATAAATAGAAATCTTTTTTTATGTATACGTACTTGAAATATTTTTGAATTCAGAGAGCAGTAAGCCTTAGTAACTCATGTTCCATTTGGGGTCTGAGAGAAGGCCATTTGAAAGCTTAAAATCATACTGAAAATTGAAAATGTTGAACATTGAATATGAACATGCAAACAAATCAATTAACTTCAGAAGACGTTACTTGATTGCTGGAGTCGTGTGGATTACTTAGATGCTGACTAAGTGTGCTTTTTGGACTGTCAAAATTTGGTGTCCATTCACTTGCATTGGATGAAGCTCAAAACATGGGATACTTTCCTAAAAATCTTAAATCCTGTTCTGATTAAGAAATAAGGTCATGTACATTTTGGATTTATCAGCAAATTTTTATTTTTGGGTGATCTATTCCTTTAACATAAAAGTATGTGTCCATGTCCTTAGTCTGCTTGTCTTCAGCAAACTGTTTGCGGGCTTTGTGCATCATCTTTAGAAGAGTCTTCCTTCTGGGATGACAGCCATGCAGACCAATTTGAAGCAGTGTGCTGCGTATGGTCTGAGCACTGACAGACTGACCCCCCCCCACCCCTTCAACCTCTGCAGAAATGCTGGCAGCACTCATACGTCTATTTCCCAAAGACAACCTCTGGATATGACGCTGAGCACGTGCACTCAACTTCTTTGGTCGACCATGGCGAGGCCTGTTCTTAGTGGAGCCTGTCCTGTTAAACCGCTGTATGGTCTTGGCCACCATGCTGCTGCTCAGTGTCAGGGTCTTGGCAATCTTCTTATAGCCTAGGCCATCTTTATGCAGAGCAAAAATTATTTTTTTCAGATCCTCATAGAGTTCTTTGCCATGAGGTGCCATGTTAATCTTCCACTGACCAGCTTGAGGGAGTGTGAGAGCAATGACACCAAATTTAAAACAACTGCTCCCCATTCACATCCGAGATGTTGTAACACTAACGAGTCACATGACACTGGGGAGGGAAAATGGCTAATTGGGCCCAATTTGGACATTTTCACTTATGGGTGTACTCACTTTTGTTGCCAGCGGTTTAGATATTAATGGCTGTGTGTTGAGTTATTTTGAGGGGACAGCAAATTTACACTGTTATACAAGCTGTACACTCAGTACTTTACATTGTAGCAAAGTGTCATTTCTTCAGTGTTGTGACATGAAAAGATATAATCAAATATTTACAAAAATATGAGGGGTGTACTCACTTTTATGAGATACTGCACATATATAAATCCAACAAGCGCATTTCGCCCAGTAGTCAGCATTGTTTTGGATGTTCGGCAAGTTCCGCTGCAAAATATACATCATAAAAGCTTTCCAATCAGGTTGTGACTTTTTCCTGACGTCAGTGTTTCGTATCTTTAGGTTCTGTGTTAAAAATGTCAGTGTGAGCGCTAAGCGAACCAGGACTAAATGTATAATTTTCTTTTTTGGTCTGGACCAAGAGAACCAAACTGCAAGTGCCAGCAACATTTTTGACATGGATAAGATATTTTTATTTATTTATTTTTTTTTTTAAAGCAGAGATACAATTAGTTCAGCAATGTATTAATGTGGTCTAGTCATCTCCTTGAGTCACATGCATGGGTCTGAAGAAGTTTTTGAAGTACATCTGATTAGCTGAATTGGAGAGAGACAATAGACTCAGTGCTGCCATACCATACAATCCATTCACCAGATGACTGAGCAGCACAAAGAGTGGGGTTTGAGCAAAGTTGGAAACACTCTCTTCGAGCAGTTCGTTCAGGTCTGTAAGCTCAGTGAAAGCCATTTTTTACAGAGAAGATTACAGAAGACTTTATTACTTGAACAACAATACCAGTTTGTGGGCAATGCTTTTCTCATGACCTATTGTGTGCCATGTGTAAACACTGGATGAAAAGTTTGATTGTAGTCTAGCACGTGGGAGCTGCATATTACCTTGCAGAATAGACATATCCCATTGAGAAGTGTGAGGTGGACAACAACTTTTATTTTAAGAAGTTTGCCGCTGAAATCATTACTATGTCGCAAGTTGGAATTTGACCTGCCAACCATGTCTGACTGTTACTAAGCCATTTTTGCTGTGCTAGTGAGTTCTCTTGAGACTTATAAAACACCCTCCAGACAGTCTTCAGTGCAGCTACTCTGATTTGATCTACAGCTAAAGGTCTTGAGAACTCTCCTTGAGAAGTTCTGTTCACAATCCCTTGTGATCTGCCCAAACATTGCAGTGTTTGCACACAGAATCACTCTAGCCTGTTTTCAAACTCCTCTCTTTGAGTTCAAATCTCTAAGTTTTCATTTAAGTGGGGTATATTTTGACGTTAACTGCAATGGTGTCTATTAGCCTGTCAACTAGGCCTACATTTCTGTCTTCGGTTATATAACTTTTAAAAGCCTTACAAGCCTAGATGAACACTAGCATAAAGGGTCCCTACAAACTGACAACATTTCACCACCTACCCAAATGGTAAAAAAAAAAACGTGTCACTCATGTCCTTATTGACAAATTGGAGGAAAGGGATGGGGCTTAAAGCGATGAGTCACAAGACTAAGGGAGCAGTGAGTGATCCAGGCCTGTGACTCACTGGCACTCTGGTGCAAAGTGACCTACATCATAGTCTCACATGAGTGCATGCTTTTCATCCCCCCACTTGCTCATTTTTCTCTACCATTTCCATCTCTCTGTGCCCAGCAGCACTGGTCCATTACCATAATGGTGTTGGTAATGATGAGGCCTTAATTCCATTTGTATCAATCCCCATCTCACTGGGTTAACTTTGAATAACACAGAAAGAAACGGGGCTCATTTTTTATTGTGTGTGTGTGTGTGTGTGTGTGTGTTGGGTAAGTGTAGGGAGGCTTAATAGTTGTACCAGGATCCGCATTCCCCCAGAGAACTACCGCCAACGCTTGGAGGTATGCAGCATTTTCCTTTCATGCTATGCCCTATTTCTCTCTCTCTCTCTCTCATACATAACTCCAATATTTTGTAAATGTTTCTCACGTACAGTCTTTCGCACTATAATCTTTTTCTCAGTCTATGTGTGCTAACATTACTCTCTCCCTACAAATCGTGTCTAAACTGTTTAAGAAAATAATGTTGTATATGGCCCTTATCTGTCCTCTAGTGAAATAGGAGTACATATAAAGTAATATTCATATAATACAGTAATGTATGTAGCTGTATATAGCCTAGTTTCCATCCACCTTTGGCTCTATTTTGTTATCGACAAAAAAAAAAAAAAAACACTTTGTCGTATAGGCTTTGGTTTAGCACAAAAGAAATCTGCCCTGAATCCGTTTCTATTCAGAAATGTGTTTATCGCTAATTCGCCTCCCAGCTGTCCCTAATATTTTTCCTCTGAAATTTGTCTAAAATGGGGAGATTATTGGGACAGTTTATTGAAATTAGTCAGCTTACTGTCATTTTAATTAACAAATAAAAGCAATCAGAAGAGGAGGAATTGAAATCAAAAGGGAGCAGTTGCCCTTCTAAAAGGACTGTATTATTGGTCCTGATGTTGCGCATATCGCAGGTTTGCATCGATTCCAACCCGAAAGCGGATCGTCATGGCCCTGTTCAAGCTGGCAACCTGCCGGCAAAAGTAGTGGGGGAAACTTTCTGTCTCAGTATAAGGACGATGTGTCCTAATGTCAATCGATGTGTATATGCGGTGTGCACAGCTATTAAAGAAAAAAATTGATGCAGTGTTATATCAGGGTTTACATATGATACAATCCTGATGTTCAATATTTTGAACAATCATCTAATCAAAAGCATCGCCATCACACAACTGCATTATGTCCCGCATAATTCTCCTGCAACTTTCAACAACCAACTGATCTTGATCATCTAAAATTTATTTTAGCTTCATAAAGCAAATGTATATATTTCTGAAGAAGCAGTAAATGCGATCTGAGGTAAAGATTGTTAGATTTAAAGTATTTAAATGTTTTAAAATATTCAAAAGCTCATTTTCTGAAAGTGAACTCCACATTGGACAAATAGTTCTGATAGTTTATTGTCTTGGAAAAAAGTGCAGAACATTCTGAGAACGTCATTCAGCCGACTGTTTTTTGTCTACAGAAAAGGGTAAAGCTAATTTAAGTTTGTGTAAAGAAAAGGCATATATAGGTCTAAAAATATTTAATTTTTTTTGTTTGTAATTATACGTTTTTTTTTATATAGTGATTTTTTTTTTTTTTTCGTTTGGTAATTATATTTAATACAGTAAATTTTGCTGGCATTTTTTCAAAAGTAAACTAAACAATAATTTAACAGAATTGGGCCGTAAGTGTTAAAAAAAAAAAAAAACACGCTGAAACTTTTCACCTAGTATTGAGTATTTATTCTTAATTTAAAACATCTTTGTGCACAGTTATTGGCTAATTCCATGACTGCTGTCTATTTTTTTTTTTTGATTGGTGTGGAAAAGCAACTTTAATAACTAAACGGACAGATACTGCAATTTAAATTAATTACAAACAGAGTCTATTCATTTGTTCAATGTGCACAAGATATTTGTGTTGGCACTCCTGGAAGTGTCATGTTTGCAGATCGGCTCTATATGCTGTAAAGGTCAATCCATAATCGCGTACAAAAAATTGGCTTTCAATTCTGTCGTCATGATTAACACAGGCTAACGATTGGGACAAATTCTGTCATGTGACACTAAAATTTTGCATTAATGCCAATTTTATAGACAAAAAGTGTTTCCAAACCAGTTTTTCAGAATATTTGATGTATCGACGTAGTTTATGCGCTTGAGTTAAACGGAAAAATATGATGTCGACATTTGTGACATTTTAGCGATAATGTGCGTTTCCATCAGCTTTATTTTGATGCTCTAAAACTTTTTTCGCAAAACATCCTTGGATGGAAATGTAGTTGGTGACTGAGGGAATTTGACAGTGAGTGGAGAGTCACCCTCACGCCGAAGCAGTATCAGGTAAAATTAACAAAATATGCCAAAGTCCTGTAAAATAAGGAATCGTACCATTATTAAGGGAAAAATTGTGTTACCACAACCAAACTGCTGAGAATGTTTTACAAATCGAGAGAAATGGACCGGTTGCTTTACACAGACGCTACACTTGAAAGAAACGGCTGAGGGAAAGATCAGTGACAGTCAGTGGGCATCTTCTATCGTGTTTTTTGTCAGAAGCAAGATCATTTTGTCAAAATCCTATCGCGTTAGAGTGCATATTAATTGTTTCCCACCACTAGGATTTTAAAACACCAGTAAACTCACCTGTTCATGACATGCCATTATATTTTATTGCATATGTCAGGGCTCGTTCTGTAGGGAAGAGAGGTAAGAAAAACTGCATTAATCCATTAATTCAAAATAAAAGTACAGTAGTACAGGTGTAGTTAAAACACAACATGATTTTCTTACATTTTCCTTTTATGATAAACACTATTTACTGCCAAAACAACGACTCTAATGAGAAATGCACTATTTTCATGTGAAGTGATTTCTTTCTCTTTTTCCTGGGTGTTGTATTAAAGCGTTTTTCATTTTAAGATTAGTAGGTTCCGTTTATTCTGAATGTGTTTTTGCCTCCGTCCGTGCTGTTTTTCAATGGAAAATTCCTACAATTCTGTGTCATTTAAGTCCCCATTACAAGTGTATTCATTTGTGGTAAATGTGTAATTTTAACACTGATTGTGGAGGTTTTTTGTGTCACTGGCCCTTGATTTATTTTGCACCCTGTTATGTCATGATACTTTGACCTTTCATTGAAGATCAAGTTATTTGAAGTTTATAACTCTATTGTTTTATTTGTTTTCCCTTATTTTGTGGTGTTAGTCATATGTGGTCAAGCATAACATGTCCACCCTTTTTGGGAAGATATATTGGAAATTAATATAATTTTAAAATGTCAATATAATCATTAATATTAGTTTACAAATATGTTTCCTAGATATCACAGACCATGTAGTGGCTAATTTATCCATTGAGCATCCACCCTGTTATTGTCCAGCCTGGTGCTGCCTATTTACCTGGATGGACATCTGAATTAAATGTAAATTAGCTTGACCAGCATGACTAATACAATATCCGTGTAGTGATGAAACATGAAACAGTCAGACAAACAGGGACTGGGCAATAGTAAACCACTCTTTTTGGTAGGACAAGACGACTCAATGGACCACTGCACTAAAACAAGAGTTTTAAACTTTGCTGGTTACGAGCGATTTTAAAAGGAAACAACCATCCGATCTGAAAATGTAAAAAAGAAAAACGTAGACATATATCTATCGATCTCAAAAGTCTTAGGCACATTAGATGTTTCACAAAATCATTTGTCTTAAGATGGTTATTTATATCTTCAGTTTTAGTGTGTCAATAGGAAATATAAATGTTAATTTAATCTAAGCACAAACACACAAATTTAAGCAAATTACCTGTATTAAAGGAGCTTCAGATGTTCCTGCTTCTCATCTGTGTTTATATAAGACACACTGAAGAAGATCCATGAAGTTCTCGTGCTTTGTTTATGAGAGAGGTCAACAGAGAATGGCCAGACTGGTTCGAACTGACAAAGTCTACAGCTGGTTTAAATGTTGTGGCTGATCTCTCTCTCTCTTTGTGTGTGTGTGTGTGTATGTGTATGTGTATGTGTATGTGTGTATGTATGTATGTATGTATGTAATATTATATTATACACACACACGTACATGGCACTCAAATATTTTCCAGTCGCAATGCATTATTAGATTGCCTCCTCAGGTGCCTTAAAATGCTGTCTAGGGAGCCAGCTCACTAGATTTTTTAACAGACTTTAAGTGTTGGGTGTGGCTTTTTTTTAATGTATGCTTTAACCAGCCTGGCATGGTTTACATTGTGTGGTATTGCAAGGTGATGTCAAACTGGTGAAAAGCACCTTCGTGATTAATTTTGTCTCTTTTCAAGAGTGGCATTGGAAGGTGTGTCTCAGACAGATGGTTAAGCCCAAACCATTTCATAAACCCTTACAGAGGTTAATGGGCGGTCTCTGGCATCTATCTTTGCTCTAGGAACCTCTGGACTTAATTAAACCTGATTTCAACACAAGTTGATCTCTCCAGAGCTACAGTCCAACTGAAAAGCTGTGACTAAGACGCTTCTCTGCAGAGACGCTGCAGCATCTGTTATTAAAGCGCAGCACCTGATCACAGGTTCTATCTGCAGAAGTAACTTCTGCTGCGATTTCTGAGGTTATTCAGGGTTATTCTGGTTTAAGGGAAACAGATTCTAACCCTCAAACTTTCACTTGAATAAGAGGGAGGGATTTCTCTCCCTTCAGCGAAGGTCTGAGCTGTTAAATTTTTAATCATGCCGTTCATTATTCATTAGATCAAGTTTAAAGGTAGTTTGAGTCATGGTGGTGTAAGAGCAGACAGAGGCATAATTTTGCACACCACCCAAGTGTCTGCTGTCAGAAGAGCAGTTCCCATAACATTGTCCTGGATCTGTGCTGATCTCTGTCCCTGTTATAGAAAATGTGTCACTCATATCGAAGCTCAACAGCAGAAAGAGGTCAGACGTTGCTCTAGGGAACAAGCGAATTGCAGAGAAAGGGAGCGCGATTTGGTGAAATGGAAAGGAAAAGATTGTTGCAGTGAGAGTAATGGTGGGAGAGAGATGAACTTTAAAAACAGCCTCACCTTCACAAAGCTGTTGTATTCATGAGAGTGCAGGAAGTATGATGCCTGACGGTAGTTTTTCTCACTTCCTGTTCTCTCTCTGTATAAAAATACAAACTGAAGCACCATCTGCAAGTGTTTCACACTGAGATACCAGATTGTTTAATATTTATGGCAATATGGGTATCTGTTTTCTCTAAATATAAGCTCTTTTCTAGTTTAACTGCATAGACTTGTGTACATTAAAGGATATTTTCAACGTACAATTGAAGTCAGAAGTTTACATATAACTTAGCCAAATACATTTAAACTCACAATTCCTGACATTTAATGGTAGAAAACATTTCCTGTCTTAGGTCAGTTAGGATCACTAATTTATTTGTAGAATGTGAAATGTCAGAGGCCTGGGAAGCTCAGCCTTGTATTGACGCTGACTATCACCCCTGGAGTCATGAGTTCGAATCCAGGCTGTGCTGTTACTCCAGCCAGATCTCCTAAGCAACCAAATTGGCCCGGTTGCTAGGGAGGGTGGAGTCACATGGGGTAACTACCTCGTTCGCGATTTAGTGGTTCTCTCTCAATGGGGTGCGTGGTAAGTTGTGTGTGGATCACAGAGGCAACTGAGACTTGTCCTCCGCCACCTGGATTGAGGTGAGTAACCGTGCCACCATGAGGACCTACTAAGTAGTGGGAATTCATAGTGGGAACAGGCAGTCCAAATTGGGGAGAAAAGGGGATAATGTTTTTAAAAATAAAATGAAATGTCAGAATAATAGTGAAACAATCTGTCTGTAAACAATTGTTGGAAAAATTACTTGTCATGCACAAAACAGATGTCCTAAATGACCTGCCAAAACTATAGTTTGCTAATATTAAATCTGTTGAGTGGTTAATTTTTTATTTAATGACTTCAACCTAAGTGTATATAAACTTCTGACTTCAACTGTATGGGTGTAGGGCTGCAACAACTGATTGATTTAAAAATTGTTAATTATCAATAATGGAAATCATTGACAAAAAATTTCATTATCGATTAGTTGGATATGTGCGGCGAGCACAGAAGCTTTGTGGGTGATGTCAGTTTACAGCCCAGTGAAAAATGTGCTGATGATGAAACTAATTTGAAAATCATCGGAGACCAGCTGAAGCAGAAAAAACACAACCCAAGATGTCCAGCAGACAAGTGCTCTTTATGAACACTTCAAAGAAGATCATAATAAGCATACGGTTTATTGTGGAGCGGTTGCTGCTTCAAAAACCTATAGTTTTCAAATTGATGCTGAATGAAAAAATAACACAAAGCAAAATATTGCTAAACTTTATTTCAAAATAAATGGTACTGACTGAACCATCAAAATGCATTGTACTTTTTTAAATAAATATTATCTATAAATAATAAATATGAGTCAGCTGATTTTTAAATTGATGTTTTTTCCTTGGTCCACAAGAGGGTGCAATAAATACATAAACCATTCAGCACCGTTGTATTGCATAGAACATTCCTATCGTGGCTGTTAAAAAAAAAAGACCATTTAATTTTCAATTTTTGTCCATAAAATAAAGTTTTAGTCAGTCCATATTCTCAAATGTAAAATGAGAGGGGGGAGGGGGCGCTTCAATAGACAGTTCATATGGTGTTACACTTGCAATGATTCCTACTAGTCCAGACTCGAGCTTCATGATAACAGCAAAATACCACATAGTATTTTATTCAGTACAGTTGTATGTAGAGGAGCAATATTCACAGATAGCAGTGGTATTCGGCTGAACTCAGTGGTGAAGTGGCTCAGACTTTGAGCCCAGGCCAGAGGCTGTTCAAACAGACAACAGACTGGAACCACATGCGAGGATCTCGAGACAGACACACCGAACGCTTTTGCAACAATCCATTTTTTTTTTTTTTTATGTAAACGTGTGGTAGATGAACATATTTGTTTTTGTTTATTCAGCGTCTTGTGCTGGAGTGCTGTTTTTTTTACATGATGTGTCTGATTAAAAATAACTTTAAAGCATTTTGAGACACCTGCTTTCTTTTAAACTGTATTTTTAATTTTTTTTGCACTGTCTAGCCTTTTTGGCGCAAGAATTTGATTATTTTTTTTATTATTGAAGTCAGATGCATTTCTGATTTGTTTATACGTTTCTCTCAGCTGCATGAATATATGAATTTGCTTTCTCACATCACTAGCTTTAAATATGCAACTTGGTGTGCTTGCAAATGCTTAAATGGGACCAGCTGGATATAAACAAATACAAATAGATGGTAACAATTGTGATATTTGGGTAGGACTTGCGTGTATTTTTGTCACGTTGTTCTAACCACTTGAGGTTAGCTTTAATATTAACATCCTCTCAGCTTTGTAGGCAAACATACTGCTGTTCTCTACTAATGCAGCATCTAGTCAACAAATGTGTTACTTTATAATGATAAGGTGTACTGTAGTGTATTGTATACATACCTTTTAGTTGTTGATGTTTTAAATCCGCATTGAAGTGTTCCGCTCCATGCAGAGTGTAGTCTCATTTGTCAAAACAACACCACAAGGCATCAGTGAAGTGATTTGTTTGTATTACACCTCTAGAGGCTGCTCTCATACTGTATAATGACAGCGGACCCTTCCCAGCCGCTTCAGCACCAGACACAATGGGGAAAAACTATTGGTGTGGATTTTTGCAGATAACCGATAGCTCCAGAAATCCATTATCGGTGGCGATATTGATCTGCAAACCAATATATTGGTCGATCTCTAGATTGTACTATATTAAACCTGTGTGTGTGTGTGTATGTATGTGTATATATATATATATATATATATATATATATATATCTCATTTGTCAAAACAACACCACAAGGCATCAGTGAAGTGATTTATATATGTGTGTATATGTGTGTGTGTGTGTGTGTGTATATATATATACATATACATATATATATATATACATATACATATATATATATATATATATAATGATAATGTATAACAATGCTAAGAATCCTGATGTTTGAAGTAAAAGGACTGTTTTGCATATGTCCTGAAACTAATAATAATAATGAAAACATTTAACAACTTTTCATAATTCAGGCCTTGTTCAAAGTTTGTGAAGTATAGAATTGTGAATTCAGTACCATAAATCAATACCCTTTATCATTTAGTGAATTTTTTAAATCTGATTAATCGAAGAAATAATCTAAAATTAATCGATTATCAAAATAATCGTTAGTTGCAGCTAGTGATGGGCATGAGTACTCTGTGACATCAGTGATCAATCATGAAAACGATGATCTAAAATATTAATTTACACTTCAAGTACTCGAATAGACAAAATGCCCATGCCTAGTTGCATCCCTATTTGGTTGTTCCCCTCTTATTCATGTTATGCTGCTGAGCTCATTGACAGCTCTGGAGAAGATGCCATGTTTATACTCCACATCATCCATAAACAGAATACAATGGAATAGTAGGGAATTAAAATAAAAAAGAAGTGTGTAAATTCTGCACCACTAGCATCACCAAACGGAATTGTGAAATAACTTTCCAAACAGGTTTTCTGGATTCTCTACCCATCAGCCATCGTTGGAACCAACAGTTAGCCCAATCCCAAACTCATGCCATTGATTGAGCCCGTGATTGCTATGTTGGCTAATTGGGATGCTCAAATTAATGTTTACTCTTGTACTAAATAGGAGTACAGGAGTAAACATTACTTTGAGCATCCCAATTAGCCAATATAGCAAACACAGGCTCAACTAATGGCAAGTAGTGTACTACTTAGGAGTTATCTTTGCTTATTACGTGGCTCTCTGCAATACTTTATTCTGATTTGTCAACGGCGCCATCTAGCAGTCTGATATTTCTCTGTAACAAGTGCACATCCACGTATAAGACCGCTCATCTGGGTATAGTGAGCTATCATTCCTGCTTCTCAGATCACCGCGCGATCCCTACAAGTAAGCTTACAAAAGAATTTCAACTCAAATCAATGTTTCGTGTGCATTTATTTATTTATTCATTTATTTATTCATTTATTTGGCAAGTAGTTTTGTAATAGGCTGGATAATGAGTCTGAAATAATTTTCACAAAATAAACACCAACAGAGGTGAATTTCAGCTGTTCAGCAATTTCTTTTTGATGAACGCAAATCAGTGTTTTATGTTTATGTATTTATTTATTTGCTTCATAGCTGTGTAATAAGTGGGATAATGTGCAGTCAGCCGGTTATTGTTGCAAAATAAACAAATGATCTATATATCATTACCCATTATTTATCTTCTCTTCATAGCACAGCTTAGTAGTGTTGTGGAGGGATACGTGTTTGCGAGTGTGGGGACGTTTGCTGTATCTTTGTAGAGAGCAATAAGAACTCGACATCCTCATCTGACTTGACAGTGTCAGAGTGGGTATTTTTAGCGTCATCTGTGCTTTTTCTGAACACAGGAAATAGACATTCTGTTGCCCACTGGCTCAGCAACAGTGCATGCATAGTTTAATAAAGTTGTGTGTAGCAGTTTGCCAATGTATTTTTTAAAAGTCTATATCTAGAAAAGTGGTTCTCAAACTTTTTTATTGTGGGGCCTCCCTTGTGTATGGTTCATCCCTTTGCAGCCCCCAATCAGGGAAACACATGATATATAAGCTTAAACTTACAATTTTGATTAAATTACAAAACATATAATTTAAAACCTAATAACAAAACATGGAACATCAGTTTAACATCACTGTAAATGTGGCAACTTGTCATAGTGAGAAGACAAGAGCTCTGCAGAGCTTGTCAATTCTGGGTGTTATTGCTGACCGGCAGATGATGACCAATAATACCAAGTCATCCTCTACGTTAAACTGTGCCCTGTATTTTGACATCAGGGTGGGGAATGATGTCTCACAAAGATATGTGATTAGGAAAAGCAACAATATCCTTTTTATTAATATTTAGTATAATTGTATTAATATTTCCATTAAGTTTTCCTGTTGTGACAGCTGACACTTGAACTTATGATCTTATATAACACCATCAGAATAAAAACTCCCTAATTCATCTATCCTAATGCAAAATAGTTTTAAAAGTAGGCCTACCCTTTTAAAAAGTTGGCTTGTTGGTTATAGCATTAAGTTAGGGTTCTCTCGCACTCTCTCTCACTCTCACTCTCACTCTCACACTCTCACTCACATGTTTGTACTACCTAAACCGCGTTTTAGTCATTTCATAAGCTCTCAGTCGTGGTAGCTCTTTGACAGGACAGTATAGCTCGGGCTCCACTCAAGCACAGCTTGGGATTTCTCCCTCCACACCCCAGCTGACTGTCATGACTATTAATTAATGCTGGCTAATGATGTCTGTGAAGTACATTTACATAAAAAAAACCATTACGGCATATACGGACACAAAAAAACTAACATTTTCAGTAAAGAATGAGAGGTAGTTTATGTGCTTATGAGCGCATCATAGAAAGCATTTTGAAAAACATTAACAAGCATCAGGCTATTTCACCAGCCGATAGGCTACAGATTCCGGAACAGATTATTGGTTAATTTAAAATACATTTAAATTAATGTTCATGACTAATCTGTTAATATTTCTACAATGTTTGGTATGACTAATGAAAGTATAAAGTGTTATATCAATATAATTTCATAAAGGTGATCACAGTCATGACTCATGTTGTTGGTTAACTGAAAAAATGTATCAGAGAAGGTGTCTAATGCCCTTGGTCAGGTATATCTTTGTCAAGTATGTCTCTTGTTTCTGAATTCTGAAGTAATGCTTAATGCCTGCTTTTGCATATATCTTGTATCATGAAAGGTCTTTAAAAAAGTACTCTTAACACAGAAATGCTAACGTAGAGCCCTGTACCCAGTTTACATTGACAAGGCTTTTGAACTGACAAAAAAAGGGCAATTGACTATTTCTCTTTAGTGACAAATATAATCTCAAAATGGGCAAATAGTATATTATTCTATCACTACTACACTGTAAAAAAAATCCTGTTGTTTTTACAAAAACAATCTGGCAGCTGAGGTTGCCAGAATAATTATGTAAAAAAATTGTTAAAATGTAAACCACTTTACAGAACAACCTGTACAATGGTTGTAATTTACACGCTGGCACTGTAAAAATAAATAAATAAAAAATCTGTTAAATTTACAGTAAAAAAATAAAAAATCATTAACATTTCTTCAAAATCTTTTGAAACTGTAAAAATCTGTTGTTTACTTTATTAGATATTTGTTAATCACCATAGTAACTACAGAAGGGCACATGATGACATGAAGTTCATTAATAGTGTCTCTTCCAGGAGCAATAACACAGAACACCCCAGTGTATGTAACTGATATTAAAAATATGATGAAACATAACTATTCCCATAAACTATAATGAAATGTAATAGGTCAAGCAGGGAATTCTGGGAACGCCCAGTTACTGTTTTTTTTTTTTTGTTTGTTTTTTTAAACTGTAATTTTAACAATAATTTACTGTAAAAAGTACATGTACTCTTGTTCTTTTTACCATTAATTATACAGGAAAATCTTACTTTTTACATTTGATTAAATTTTTACAACATTTTATTGTAAAAACTACTGTATTGTCTTTTAAAATATATCAAAACATTTTACTGTATATTTTACAGTTAATATTTGTTCATTAACATTTTATATCTGTAGCATTTTACAGTATTTTACTGTTAAAATTACTGACATTTTTTACAGTGTAGTTTACTGTTTTAAAGGGCAATAGAGGGAAATATCTCATGATTTAGATATTTATTTTGCTCTATCCATGTTTGCATTTAAGACGTCTGTGAGATAGGATCTTTGCTGTTGGTAGATCTGGTCTTAGAGCACACAGCCCTTTTTTTAAAGGTTTAATTAGATATCTGGCTCACTTAGTTGAATGTAAAAACAGACCGCTGTGTTCTGCCTTCTGACAATCTTCACAGACCTGTTTATCAGAAAAGGTTTGGTGCAGGATAAACTATATTTGTGTGAAAGCCAATGAACAGGGTATTTATTTTTTTTAAATCACCTATTAGGAGTCACCTATTCAGTGTTCACCAACTTGGCCTGTCCTGACGAACAACAGCATTAACAACATCAGTTTTAACACAAGTAATTTGCATAAACTCTCAAAGATACAGTAGCAAATAAAGTTACTGTAGCAAAAAAGCCTATTTAGCCAAATTCTAAGAATCGTAGAGAGGGAGGAAAATAGTCTTGTATAATAAAAATGGTCATGGTGTATTAGTCAGTATAGGGCTTGCTAAAACCAAGCTTGAATGTTTGCGAACTGCACCCGCATATCAAGTCTCCTTCACCAGCAACCTCTCTCTTCATCTCTCATTTTTCTCCATGCTATGGCATTTTTGAAAGGCACAGTGGGAGAGGATGGGGGCAGGGAAAAGACAGATGTGGGTGCAGAGTGAATGTGTCTGTGTGTGTGTTCAAGATGTCGTGTGTGAGTGTGTATGTGCATTTACATCATGAAAATATACTGGTGCCATCATCGCCACCAGTTGTTCAATAATATGTGTAATGTTACATGAACACATCAGTTTAGGTAGTACAACGATGATAAGCATTTTAGCTATTCAAAATATGCTCAATTTGTCAAGTCCTTATTGTTTTGTGCCCCTGACTTGTTCAAAGGTTAAGACGTACTCTGCTCCTTGTTTTATGCATTGAGAGTTTCCGTTATGGTCTGCGTCCTGCTATTGAAAGGGGTAATCCGCCCATAACATCTCCTTTTTGTTTTATGGAAGAAATAAAGTAATACGGGTTTGGATCAACATGAGTAAATTATGACAGAATGTTTGCTTTGGAGTGAACACTTTATAGTCAGATAAAGTATAGTCATTTCATAAGATCTCAGTTGTGGCAGCTCTTTGACAGGACAGTACAGCTCAGGCGCCCCCTCCACTCAAGCACAGCTTGGGATTTCTCCCTCTACACCCCAGCTGACTGTCATGACTGTATTAATTAATGCTGGCTCTGGTCCCAGTCGGTAGCAGCTGAAACTGTGAAGAAAAGCGAGCAAGTGTGTAAGGAGAGCATGGCACTACTCCGTTTGTCTGCTCTCAGCAGCAATGGAGACGTTCTCTTGTCAAGCATGATCTTAGCTGCTTGGGATTTGCGTCCATTCCCTTGCTGAGATTCCCCAAGTAGCAGAGAGAAGATTTGAAGGTTTATGCCAACAATGAAGGTCTCTGCTGACAGTTGCCAAAAAATGTTTAAGAGACAGAATGCTGTTTTCCAGAATTAACCTAATGACCCATGCAGGGTTGGAAAATAACTTGTTTGCCCACCAGCCACATTATCTGGTGAATGCACAATTTTACTAACCACTTTAGGGTTCATTTACCAAAAAAGTTTTTTGTACAGTTGAAGTCTGAAGTTTACATACTATTAGCCAAATACATTTAAACACAGTTTTTCTCAATTCCTGGCATTTAATGGTAGAAAATGTTCCATGTCTTAGATCAGTTAGGATCACTTCAGGGATCATGTCAGAATAATAGTAGAGAGAATAATTTATTTCAGCTTTTATTTCTTTCATCACTTTCCCAGTGGGTCAGAAGTTTACATACACTTTGATCGTATTTGTTACAATTTCCTTTAAATTGTTTAACTTTGGACAAACGTTTTGTGTAGCCTTCCACAAGCTTCTCACAATATGTTTCTGGAATTTTGGCCCATTCCTCCAAGTGTCAGGTTTGTAGGCTTCTTTGCTTGCACACACTTTTTCAGTTCTGCCCACAAATGTTCTATCAGATTGAGGTCAGGGCTTTGTGATGGCCACTCCAATACCTTGAATTTGTTGTCCTTCAGCCATTTTGCCAAAACTTTGGAGGTACGCTCTCCTTCCTGAACATTATGATGGTTGCATGGTCCCATGGTGTTTATGCTTGTGTACTATTGTTTGTATATATGAACGTATTACCTTCAGGCTGATTTCTTTTGATTTTTCCATGATCTCAAGTAAAGAGGCTCTGAGTGTGAAGGCCTTAAAATACATCCACAGGTACACCACCAATTGACTCCAATTAGCCTATTATAAGCTAATTGCCTAAAGGCTTGACATAATTTTCTGATGCTTAAAGGACAGTTCATTTAGTGTATGTAATCTGACTCACTGGAATTGTGATGTCAATTAAAAGTGAAACAATCTGTCTGTAAACAATTGTTGAAAAAATTACTCATGTCATGCACAAAGTAGATGTGCTAAACGACTTGCCAAAACTATTGTTTATATAGGTTTTTTTGTTGTCCAGCCAAATGTATTATAGGTAGGACACTGAAAATCTGGCAATTAGATGTTTTAGTAATGAAATTTATCGACATAAATTCTTGAGCTCAAACTTGACTTTTGACCCCTATTTTGAAGTTACTGTACTCTGCCTTTGTATTGTCTGCAAAAAGTGAGAAGTCACACCAAGGCAAAAGGTGTAATAGTATAATAACATTATCAATATTTGGTTGCAGATCACCATTTACAAAATCATAACACCTGTATAAATTCTAGTGATCCATAGCGGGAAATAATATCTTTAATTGGTGTGCAGCAAAACTAACAGATTGACCGCAGATAGGTGACACTGAATTATATGAATAAATACAAGATAAGTATATTTCTAATGCGTAAACATAATAATTTAATTAATAATGGAATGTAAAGATATAACAAATCATGTAAAAAATTAAAATGCATGGGATTGGAATAAGAGATAATAAATCATGAACTTGGAATCCTGTTCATTTCTTTTTGTTTCATGGTGTTCTTACTCGTCACACTCCACAACATTGCTCACAGGCAGTGAACACCAGAAAGCCCTCCTGTTTGGGGGCATAAAAGGACATAGATTTGGGTGGGCTCTGGTGCTGGCAGTGGTGCTGTGGCTGGAGTGAGGGGAAACTCCATAAGAACAACAAGGGTGGTGTCAGGTGTGCTGCAGAACAGCTGATCGGAACCAAACACCGGGAAACTAATGTACAGACAACTATCAAGAACTGTCCATTTTTTGATTTGGGTGCTGGATCACAATCAATATCCCCACAAGTATTTTGAACTGAAATAGAAAGCTTTTGTAACATTATAAATGTCTTTACTGTCACTTCTGATCAATATAATGCATCCTTGCTGAATAAAAGTATTAATTTCTTATATTAAAATCTTACTGACCCCAAACTTTTGAAAGGTAGTGTATAATGTTACAAAAGCTTTCTATTTCAGATAAATGCTGTTATTTTGTACTTTCGATTCATCAAAGAAAGCGCACCCTATATATTTTCTTTATTTTACAAAAGCACAAAGATTTGTTGTTATTGTGAGTGTACAAAAATAAAAGTAGGCCCTATATCATTTCTAATGATACACTTATCTGTGTTCCCAAAAATTACGGAGTATTTAAAGTTGTTTCTGATGTTATGAGGAAAAAAATCCTGCAGGACTCAGACTTCGTCTGTCGACCTCGGAGGACACTATAGTAAAAACACTCAATAATATTTGCTTACTACACTTTTATTACAAGGTATCGTGTGTGTCAGATTGCTTTATTGACATGTATGACAGTACACAGGCTACGCTGTAATTTAAACGTGGCAAACTTTAATGTAAAAATAAAGGCAGAGTACCGTAACTCCATGCCAGCACAGTAACTTCATTTTGACACACAGCTAAACAAAAGGCAGTGTTACCCTAACTCAATTTGAGCGTTCCAAAACAAAGTCAAGAGCTGTAATTGGAGTTACAGAGTTCTGCCTTGGTTTCTCCTGGGCTTTTGGAAGTTACTGTTAAGACAACCCATTATTTTCTCAGAAAAACAACAAAATCGACTCAAGATACTTATACACATGATTAAGGAGGTCTTGAATGTCTCAAAAATATCAATAACATTTTCATTCTTGACCAAAAACAGTCTGCCTTTTGTATTTGCACGGCAGCATAGTTTGCTAATATGAAATCTGTGGAGTGGTTAAAATAATTTGATTTAATGCCTTCAACCTAAGTGTATGTAAACTTCTGTCTTCAACTGTAAATTAAATTGAAGACACGCACAAACACTTTGGCTGGTAGTGGATAACAAAATGTAAAGAATTTCTTAATTACTGCATATCTCTGAATCAAACTCCTTGTTTCTTTTAACTTTTAGCTCTGGAGACCCAGAGCACTAGCTCGGAGGAGATTGTACCGAGCCCCCCCTCTCCGCCGCCACCACCACGGGTCTATAAACCCTGTTTCGTCTGTCAGGACAAGTCATCAGGCTACCACTATGGAGTCAGTGCATGTGAAGGCTGCAAGGTAAGAATCCAAACCTCCTTTAATTTCAGTCATGCTAGTGTGCAAACAGTGGTTCTCAGCTGGTTTTGCTTCAAGACCAAGATTAAAAGTTTATATGCATCTTGCAGTTCTAAATGCAAGGATATTGGAAAACCTCTCAGAACAGATCTGTGACCCATTTTTGGGTTGCAAAAACCACCTGTAGAGAATCACTGACACATTTTTATACTTGTAAAATCATGAATCTTTGAATGAACAACCATTGGAAACATTGTACACGAAGTATCTTTCACATGTTTTGAGGTTGAAAAAGCCCCCCTATGGCACAGTGGTGAACTCTTGCCTTTTATTTCGGTGCTCCTTAATAATTGAAGGCTGGTAGTGTATACAATATATGACCTACACTGTGTTGCCACGAGAAAGGGAAACGCACAGGGTTTTGGAGTTCATCTAATTGTGATTGTTACAAAGCCCCCTTATCAGAGAGTAGCCGCAGGGAAGCGTAGGTGGAGTCTACACATCCACACACACAGTGGTGCTCGGTGAGAAATAAACATGACTTCATTAAATTTGCATGTGCTATATTCTCCCTTTCTCACTGCCTCTGAATGGTTGGAGGACATATCAGCACTTCCTTCAAAATCACCCATCACTCTCTTTCTCCCCCTCTCGTTCGCCTCCACAGCCTTGTCTGTTTTGAGGTGCACAAAGAGAGAAGTCAGCATATTCCTATTGTATAGGGCTTGCTGTCCTGAAGCCAGAAACATTGTTTGAGGCATCATCATGCATTTTCAGGGCTCTTGAAGTCTCCTGAAAGTGTTGATAAGGTGGTCAAAATATGCAGCTACCTTGTAAAGACATAAGTATACTTTGTCCATGTGCCGTTACGTCTCAGACACCATGCGCATGACTCGAATTTCGTAATAAGCAAATTGTGCGCATACTGTCCGCATGCAGGTCAATATTTCTAGACATTTGGACAGTCCACGTCCGCACATCGTCTGCATATGTGCCTGGTGTTCACTGTCCTAAAAAGTATTACAAAGCAGCCATAGTGCGTGTGTTGAAGACGTCCCATACAGGTTTGCGGTCAAAAGAGGATAATTTGAAAGGACTCTGCAGGAGAGTGAACGCCACATAAAAAAACTGATACCTCAGCCTGAAGGGGACGTTCACACAATGCTTCCAACTGTGCATTTTTTCTATGTTAACATGCTCTAGATAGATGTCTGTAATTGTTTCGCCCTGTCTTGCTGTTTTTTGCACAGGAGCACCTTGTTTGTTAGACGACAAAAGCATCAACTTTTAAAAACATGTCTTGAGACACCCTGTTCTGTTCTTTTGGTTGCATTGTATTTTACTTTAGTGCAAGTATGCAAATATAGATTGACAGACAGGAAGGACATCCTATCAATACATTCGGACCGACTGCAATGATTAGTCATTAATGTTTTAGTCCTGTCCCTTCCACAGAAGAACACTTATTTAGAACACTTAAATCATTGATTGCTATCAGGATGTGAAGAGACTTTCAACCAGTATAACAAAAAAAAATTCTGGAAAAGATTGCACACCCTAGCTTTAATGTACAGATACAAATTGAAAAATGTTTGCAAAGGAAACTGGCTTTTCTACTGAGACTTAGACTGGAATTACTGTTCATTTTGCTGCTACTTATCCAGTAGACTAGTTAACAACAAAGTTTTGTTTTTTAATAAGCTATACATTTATATAGAAATAATGTGTAGTTAGAGATTTGTATTTCATTACATATTAAAGAGTACTCTCAATTATTTTCACACAATGGGGTAAAGATATTCTAATCTGATTATGCAAAAAAACAACAATGGTATCAGATTTCAGATATCAGAATCTGATCGGAAGAGAAAAAGTGGTATCGATGCATCCCTATCTCAACAGTCACTAAGCCAGCATGCTGACCGAAATAAACTCATAAGTTACTCATTTGAAAGGCCCTTCATGAGCAGCACTTCTGTTAATGACCACTCTTGAGTGCCACACATCCAGCGTTCCTTGTGAAGTGCACTAGAGACTCACAGTTGATTCCAGTAGAGTCTGGTGTTAGCAAGCTAATGATCCCATACTCCAGTATACTAGAGCACGTTGTTAACTCAAGTATTGAGTTAAATTTAGCCTTTTTCATTAGTTGGAATTTCAATTTTCAGACATTTTCATAATCAATCGTTGTGTGAATTCGATCAATTAATTTATGAATTGTTCACGTTAATATCGCAAAACGCACGTGGAGGACTCCATATAAGGACTCCATGTGCATGTAGTCTACTGATTAAATATCATTTAAATGAATACACTTAAGAAATGCACGTTTTGGCATTTTCTTCTTAAAATATTCTTAGTTCTTTGTATTTAAATCCATTTAGGCTATGTTTTGTTTGAATTTGGGAATTGTTTATTTACTGTCAGTGAAATACTGTTAGTAGTAACTTCTAATGTTAGTTACTTAAGATATATTATTTGTATACTTAAGTTCATTAAAACTTCACGTTGTGTATCGTGGGATATTTCAGATCTTTGGACTTATATATTTTTTATTTGAAATTAAGTCAAATAATTAAACGCTGTGTAAATACAGTACATAACATAAGCTTCCGGTTCTCTGGTGTAAGTGTGAGCTGAATGTACCTTTGTGCTTTCCCCGTGATCTCTGACGTAATTGTAGGTTGGAGTGAAACAAGGAGATCAACAGTGATTGTTGTCATGTACTTTATCACATTATCATGGTGTTTGCCGAAAACTTTAATGTTCATTTATAAAAATATAAAAATGCTCCTACGTTGTTTACATTGAGCCTTTAATCTCTAATCTGTGTTGCTTTGACTCCTGTGATTTGGATAAGAAGTGACAAGCAGCGCGCAAGCGCCCTGTACTGGCGGGTGACTGTAAAGACAGCCTTATCAACAGTTTCAAAACCAGGTGAGCTGCCTACCTAGGTTACATTGTAAGGCATCATAACATGCTCAAGACACAAAGGCTGTTCCAAACAGTTGGCGGCAAAATTATATTTACTAATAATGTAACACCTCACTTTGATCAAAATCCAAAGCAGTAAATGTATCCTTTGCAAGTCCAAGCAGCATTTTTGACAAGCTTATTTTAATAAAATTGTGGAAAGATTAATTCAGTACTGAACAATTCCATTTTGGAATGTTATAGATTAATTGTTGTTAATAATTTGACAGATTAAGTTTATCGATTAATTTCAGAACACATGTGCAGTAATCATAACAGCAGAGTTTGTGTCTACGACGTAACTGTATATCCAAATCTGTTTAAATCAACTTCATGGTCACCAGTCACAAATAACTAAAATACTCTCAACTGCTCTCATACCAAGCAGACAAACACATCCTGTTTTGAACTCACCATCTCTTCACTCCAAATGCATTGGAAATAGAATACACACTTCATAATCACAGAGTGACCCACTCCTCCACCATCTCCGCATGCCTGGGGGTTTGCGCTCCTGTTCGGGATTAGTGGAGACACTAAAGAGGCTTAGTGGGCCTGTCAATAGCAGTCACAGCATACCACAAACTGTTTCCTTCATGCACTCCTCTCCTTTATTCTGGCAGGTCAGTGCTGGGTCACTCCAAGGCTGGCAGGGGTCAGCCTCTGACAAGTGAGAGATTAGGCCACAGTATCACAAATCAGCCTTGCATCCATGATGTCCTCTCATCTAGGTCAGCTTTTTCTATGCTGTAGCACTTCCACTCGCACACGCTTTCTCTCTAACACATCCCTTTTGAAATTAATCTGGATACAAAAACTCATTATGGATAATGCTAATTTGTGTAGCATGTAACAGGAGTCAGCTGGTAGGTAGCTGTGTGTTATGTAAACCTCACTCCCCTGGCCTCAAGAGGCGCACTAGCGACTGACGCTTGAGGCTGTAGCATTTAGCCTCCTCGTTAGCTCGCCCGCCTCCCATGCTGGAGACGTCGGTTTGAGACCCAGTTGGAGGGGTCGAGTAGGACCAGTTACACATGCATAAAATGTATCTTAACACAAAGTGCTTCACAGGTCAGAGTTAAAAGCGTTTATGCCACATCCACACTAATAGGTTAATAGGTTGATTTTGCTGTGTTTATGTCTCTCATCCGTACTTAAAACAGTGTTTGCCTCCACCGAAAATGGCGCGTATATAAAAAATATATTTCTATATAGGATGTGTTAAGGCAAGAAGGCCTCATAAGACTTTGTAGCATTATTTCCTTGGACATAATGTGCCAGGTCTATTCTTCCCTTCATTTGATTTTCAGCTTATGCACCAAATTAATTTGAATATGATACATTTTCAGTGTTCGCTGTTGACATCTCCCATATTTGCTGTTGCTTTATGTGAATACTAGTAGCTTGTCTGATTTTAATTGAATAAAGGTTCCTAATAAAGCTAATGTTTTTTTTTAAAAAATGCAATTGATAAGTATAAGTAGGGCTGCACGATTATGACCAAAATCATAATGGTTGATTATTGGCCTTGATATTGTAATCGTGATTATTAATGACGATTAATAGATTAAATTACTGTGATGTCAATATGCAGGCAACTGTGCTGCCAGGTTCTTCAGAATATCAGGTGGTTATGGGCTGCAGTATTTTTTAAGCATTAAATACTGTAATAATGTTTCTTAATGTTACTAAAAGTTATTATAAAGGTATATCTATGATTTGTAATGAAGACTTTATTTCTGGACTATTGACAAAGCCAAGTTTTAACTTCAGTCAATATGCCTGTTTGTGTAATGTTACAGGTTGCTGTATACACATCCTCACACATTTAACACACTTCCAAAGCCTGAAAGATGTGGCATACAAATCAAAAACTACAGTCAGACATGCAATAGGTGTCTTTACTGCTTAAATTATTGGTCCACATACAGTAAATACAATTTGACATATTCAATAATCAAACTGAACAGCAGATTTAGATTGAACTTCCTTACTGCACTTATAATCGTGTATTGCGATCTTGTTTGCATAAGATCATTGTTAAATCATATTTGGCACAAATCTGTCACAGCGGTTGCACTTTGGAAGTGTGATTTGTTCAAATTTAAATCTACCAACAGCAGTTGTGGGTCAAATAGGAATTTATTTGAGCAGACACGATAACAATGATGATGGTCTATGAAATTTGAAGTTCAAGAATTTTTCTATGTCCAAAACAAGCTGACTTCAAAACAAGATACTTTGTAGTTGTACACACAAATCAAGCAACCCAGCAATATTCAGATTCTCCTGTTCTGCACTCACAAATGCGCTCATAATGAATATAGCTGTTTAAACAACACAAGTCATTTATTTAGACCCTGTCTGTACCTTGATTATAACAGTAAGGGAATGTTTTATTTTTGTTGCGTTGCTCGTTTGCGGGTTGTTTACCTATGATAAATAAAACGGGGCGACATTTATCAAATTGAAAATAATTCCAAATTGCTCACCTTTGTTCTACAGCCTCTTTTTGAGTGTCAGGTGATGTTTCTTTAGCATTAATTTTCATGTGCCATCGCAAACCAAGATGAAATATACTGTAAAACAAGTGTTTGGACATTCAAAACTATTCAAAACTTGCACATATGGATTGGTTGTTATTACTGATAGGACTGTACTTGTAGACTCACTGCGTCTCTGATTGGCTATTGCCTTTTCATTTATTTTTTTCACATTTGGGATTGGTTAGAAACTTAACCGCTGCAAAAACGCATTCTAAACAGAAACCATTAACGCAAAAGGAGTAGACTTAAATAAAATGCTGTAATCATCAGTTTTCATGATTACATAATCGTGAGAGCCGTAATCGCGATTTTAGTTTTTCTTTTAATTGTTCAGCCCTAAGTTTCAGCCCAGGGCAGTATAACTTCAGTATCATGCCTGTATCCTCGTTCACTTGCCCCCTTTCAAAGGCCCACTGCTGCAGCCCTGATCCAATGGAATTACCCAGCTGCCTTTGTTTTGCTAGAACATTCTTCACACCTTGTGATGATATTCAGCTTCATTCCTGTGGCTTTCTGGCCCAACCAACAGTGGCAAAGGAAAGAGAGAGTGGAGACAGATAGAGGAAAAGAAGCCTTTTGATTGTGGATTGGTGTGAGTTTTGTCACAGAATTGTTATCAATGAATCAGCTCTCCAGGTGAGACAGCTGTTGGCTATAGCAAAGTTAAAGTTGGCCAGAATTAAAAGGTACATCTGCTTCAGATGTTAACGGATACAAAATATTACAGTAGATAGACTTGTGAGACCGTGTTTTTGAGCTGAAATGTATCCACAGGTACATATCAGCCAAAAACCTTGCCAATGTAAAGGCTAGGTTTGTGCAAGTACTCTATGTACTCTATGCTGTGATGTACTACAGAAAATACCGTAATGATTATGAAAGCACAATTGTGTCACTTTTTATTTACATTTTTTCTAAAAGGGCTCTGAATTGTTTTATTTTTTTGGCATGGTTGTGCTATAATTTTATGTGGTACCTTGCGGTCCAATTCCTAAACAGGTAGATGTGAACACAACTCAATGCAACAAAATAGATGCGTTATTTATTATAATCATTTTATAATAACTTTTTGTTGTTGTTGTTAGGTACTCTGATTTATTTGGTGTACACAAGTAAACAAATGTACCAGAATGCCCATCCCCAGTAAAAGTTATTTCACTGAGAATAAAAACTGCAAGGAGCCATTTACTTTATACAGTAAACATTTCAGTGCTACCAGCCTTCTGTTCCGATATTCTGTTAGAATAAACCATTTCATCTCCATCTACCACATTGACCTCCAACAATGACCTCCAGAAGATCAGAGCAGGCATGAATAAAACATGGACCATGAATGTGATCTCTGTAGGGAGATCAGGCCTCTGGGCAGCGCATTAGAAAACCATTTCAGTTCGGCAAGGCACACACACGTTCTGTCACACATCTGCCATGCTCACCTTTTCCTTTATTACTTTTTCATAGCTGAGACCAAGTGTGAGAGGGACATATCCTTTCAGTATGTGGACTTGTCCTTGGACACAAGTTTAACGGAGTGCTTTGGTGAAAAGACATCAGTGTTTTTAGATGGCAGCCACTGGACAGCCCTGTCAAAAGCACACACGCAGAGAGAGAGAGACACTAAAAGCATTCCTGGGTGTACTGACTGATATGTTGAAGGCATTTCCACTAAAACCCTCAGAGACTATTGTCGGTAAACCAGTGAGGGATGGGATTTTTACTGTCCTTTAACTGTGGGTTTGCTTGTAGTATTTTCAGAAATTTTCATAATGGTTGTGGAAAGAATGATCAATTAACTATTAACATTAATATCGCAAAACGCATGTGGAGGATCCTAAATAATATGTGCATGTAGTCTACTGATTAAATATACTTTAAATTAATACATTTAAGAAATGCAAATGTTGGCATTTTCCTCTATAAATATTATTATTTTTTGTATTTAAATCCATTTATGTTTAATTTCTGTTAATGAAATAACTTCTATCTTAGGATACCTACATTATATCACTTTTACATTGGAGTTCATTAAAACTTCACGTTGTGGATTGTGGGATATTTCAGACCTTTGGACTTATTTTTTTATAAGAAATGAAGTCGGGTGGCCTGGGTAGCTCAGCGAGTAAAGACGCCGACTACCACCCCTGGTGTCGCAAGTTCGAATCCAGAGGGTTCTGAGGTACTCCAAGGTGTCCTAAGCAACCAAATTGGCCCAGTTGCTAGGGAGGTTAGAGTCACATGGGGTATTGGAGTGGCCATCACAAAGCCCTGACCTCAATCCGATAGAAAATTTGTGGGCAGAACTGAAAAAGCATGTGCGAGCAAAGAAGCCTACAAACCTGACTCAGTTACACCAGTTCTGTCTGGAGGAATGGGCCACAATTCCAGCAACTTATTGTGAGAAGACCAGGTTAAATAATTTAAAGGCAATGCTGCAAATACTAACAAAGTGTATGTGAACTTCTGAACCACTGAGAATATGATGAAAGAAATAAAAGCTGAAAGAAATAATGCTCTCTACTATTATTCTGACATTTTACTTGCTTAAAATAAAATAGAGATCCTAACTGACCAAAGACAGGGAATGTTTTCTACTATTAAATGTCAGGAATTGTGAAAAACTGAAATGACTGAAAAAACAGAAAATTTAAATGTTTTTGGTGTATGTACAATTCTGACTTCAACTTTATATGTGGTATAACCAACGTGTAAGTATCCATGCTGTCATGTGAGAAAATTCCTTTAGACCCTCAAGATTGTGAAGTTTTTAAAAAATACAATTATTTTGCTAATATTTTTCACCTTGCATAATGTTTAAAACTTTTTAATTTAAAGATAAAGTTGTGTACACTCATATTCAAGTTTCAAGGATTTTAATTTAAAAGTATTTTAATTCCTTTTACTTGATGGTTAGACATGATATTTTTGGTAGAAAATGCTATAAATGTTTTGTCAAAATATGTGAAAAAAATTGGATTCAAAGATTACATTTCTGCAAACTTCACACGTGTTCGAACAACCTTATTTGTCAGTGATCCATTACAGTATATACATGTAACGTTTGTTTGCAGTAACACTTTGTTGTATATGTTAACATATGTGTCAAACTTACTGTACAATGAGCAGTACTTTTACAATATTTTTGAAACTTGGTTTATATTAAATTATAAATATAATATTTTTCCTTAACTTTAAATAATTATGATAATTGTATCATAATAATTGTATGTTTATAAATTAATATTAACCAAGATTAATAAATAAAAATAAAAACTAATGTTCACATATGGAACCCTTATAGTAAGTGTTAGCATAGCATTTTCTTTTTATGCTTTCTTTACAAACGAAAGGTAAAATGAAACTTACTGAACTAGAAATTCATAAATGTACTTTAGTTGAAACCTGCAGCGTATGGTGCAAACGTTACTGATTTGTTTATAATTTTCAACCCATACTAATTGCTTACAAGACATGAAAAGTAATTCTCGCAGTTTCGGCAGAACCTCATCTATGTTAGTTAGCTAGATAATGTACCCTTGTCGACATATATTTAAATTAGCACAATTTGCAAAAATGTACAAATCATGGCAAAAATCCAATTATTAAACAAGGCATAAAAACAGTAATTCTTCCGTGGAGTAATATAGTTAATTGGCATAATTGTTAACTGAATATGGTTGCCAAACAACGTAGAAGCTTGGTGCATTAATATAGAGTTACATTTATGCATAGCCACAGGTATGTGCATATCTCAGCAATTTTATTGTGAACACGGCACATCCAATTAGATTTTAGAGCCAGTACCATTTGTTTCCTAAAGTCAGGAAGACGTATGTATCAGGGGTGTCATTTGCGTATGGCTGTTGACCAAACCAGGAAAATATATGCCTCATTAAGCTGTAGTTTGCTCTTCATTTCAGTCTGTGTTGGCCTTGTTTCCCCAAAGCATTATAAGCCCAATTGTATCATAGAAACGACCGTACAAATAATGAATGAAGGAATGAATGTTACATTTATATAGCTCTTTTCTGACACAACGAGCACTTTACAAAGTGAACAGATGACTCTCCTCAACGACCACCAGTGTGCAGCATCCACCTGGATGATGCGACAGCAGCCATAATGCACCAGTACGCTCACCACACACCAGCTATTTATTGGTGGAGAGGAAAGAGTTGACTTATAGAGCCAATTAATGGATGGGTATTATTAGGAGGCCATGATTGAGAATGGCAAATGGGGGTGGAATTTTGCCAGGACGAAGGTTTACATGCCTACTCTTTATGAGAAGTGCCCTGGGATTTTTAATGACTACAGAGAGTCAGGACCTCAGTTTAACGTCTCATCCGAAGGATGGAGCATCTTAGAATTATGGGATTTTTCCTAAAAGCATCGTAATTTAACTGCTTGAAAATGGCGTAGATCTAGTGTTCTGGAGTAAGGACATATCTGACTTATGCAGACACTTGCAGGACAGTTGTGAAATTACATCTCATACAATTTAATACAGTTAATGTCTTGTACTTTATTCACTTTATATAGATGTATAAAATGTGACCATGATACTTAAATTTGTAATTGTATTTATATTTAATTGTATTTATATTTAAATACAAAATAATTATAAATGTGTACTTGTATTAATTAACCTACATAGGCCTTTATATATATATATATATATATATATATATATATATTAGTTCAACATTATGGCATAAATAAAAATAGAGCAATGAGCAGTTTAAAATAGAGCAATGAAAGGAAGAAAAAAAATCATTTTTGTTAAAATAATTTAATAGCATACAAATCAGAGGGAATTGAGATGTTTTATATTATGCACTTGCAATAGGCCCACTGCCAACTCAGTAAACATATTTATGTGAACGAAACACTGAAAATGTACTTATGATGAAAAAATTTCTGATTTCATGGGGTTGGCATTTATACACTTATACACTGTCAATGTAAACAATCTGACTCTTATATACTTCCTTGCCGCCTCTCTCTCTGTCCTTAGGGCTTTTTCCGAAGAAGTATTCAGAAGAACATGGTGTACACTTGCCACAGAGAGAAAAGTTGTATCATCAACAAAGTCACCCGAAACCGCTGCCAGTACTGCAGACTGCAGAAGTGTCTGGAAGTGGGCATGTCTAAAGAATGTGAGTACTTGTCTTTGTATGTCTGTGTCGTATGTATGTGTGTGGATTTGTGGTTTTACTGTTCCGTCAGGGCCTGTACTATACTGTTTATTTTACTTCACAACAACGTCCTATACTACACTTTATTTACTATACTGTGCTTTCCAGGGCATTTACTGTAATATGAGGGCTTATTGCAACGTATATACTATGCCATGAGTCTATACTACATTTTGTTTGATATACTATTCCACTGCTATGAGAGCCTACAGTATACTATGTATAACTTTCCAATGCTTATAGTATAATACTATACTATACTATTCTATACCATACTATGAAATACTAAACTATGCAGGACCTATAGTATAGTACTATACTATGCTGTACTATATACTATACTATAATATGGTATTCTGTACTTTGGAAGGCCTATAGTATAGTAGTATACTATGCTGTGCTATAGTATACTATACCATGCTATTGTACAGTACTATTCATGGCCTATATTTTGCTTTGCTCTAACTATACTGTACTGTGTTTATG
Source organism: Moxostoma hubbsi (assembly GCA_032164185.1). Lineage (NCBI taxonomy): Eukaryota > Metazoa > Chordata > Actinopteri > Cypriniformes > Catostomidae > Moxostoma > Moxostoma hubbsi. The sequence continues at coordinate 20,194,562 of JAVLUX010000024.1, forward strand.
ATACACTACTATCCATCTATAATATGAGGGCTTAAAGCTATTATGCATTCCCCTTGTTACATGATGTGTTCTATACTGTACTGTATTATGCTGTACTATATAAGGTGTATACTATGCCATGTGTTTACACTACATTCTGTTTTTTTATACTATGCCAATGCAATGAGAGCCAATAGGGTTCTATGCTTTTATAAATCACTATACTTTCCAGGGTCTAGATTATACTATATTGTGTTTATAATACAATACTGTTCAGGGCCTATACTATACTATATTGTGTTTATTATACAATACTGTTCAGGGCCTATACTATACTATATTGTGTTTATTATACAATACTATCCAGGGCCTATACTATACTATATTGTGTTTATTATACAATACTATCTAGGGCCTATACTATATTGTGTTTATTATACAATACTATCCAGGGCCTATACTATACTATATTGTGTTTATTATACAATACTATCTAGGGCCTATACTGTATTGTGTTTATTATACAATACTATTCAGGGCCTATACTATATTGTGTTTATTATACAATACTGTTCAGGGCCTATACTATATGGTGTTTATTATACAATACTGTTCAGGGCCTATACTATACTATATTGTGTTTATTATACAATACTGTTCAGGACCTATACTATATGGTGTTTATTATACAATACTGTTCAGGGCCTATACTATATGGTGTTTATTATACAATACTGTCCAGGGCCTATACTATATGGTGTTTATTATACAATACTGTTCAGGACCTATACTATACTATATTGTGTTTATTATACAATACTGTTCAGGACCTATACTATATGGTGTTTATTATACAATACTGTTCAGGGCCTATACTATATGGTGTTTATTATACAATACTGTTCAGGACCTATACTATATGGTGTTTATACAATACTGTTCAGGACCTATACTATATGGTGTTTATTATACAATACTGTTCAGGGCCTATACTATATGGTGTTTATTATACAATACTGTTCAGGGCCTATACTATATGGTGTTTATTATACAATACTAGCCAGGGCCTATACTATATTGTGTTTATTATACAATACTATCCAGGCCCTATACTATATTGTGTTTATAATACAATACTGTTCAGGACCTATACTATATGGTGTTTATTATACAATACTGTTCAGGGCCTATACTATATGGTGTTTATTATACAATACTGTTCAGGACCTATACTATATGGTGTTTATTATACAATACTGTTCAGGGCCTATACTATATGGTGTTTATTATACAATACTGTTCAGGACCTATACTATATGGTGTTTATTATACAATACTGTTCAGGACCTATACTATATGGTGTTTATTATACAATACTGTTCAGGGCCTATACTATATGGTGTTTATTATACAATACTGTTCAGAGCCTATACTATATGGTGTTTATTATACAATACTAGCCAGGGCCTATACTATATGGTGTTTATTATACAATACTAGCCAGGGCCTATACTATATTGTGTTTATAATACAATACTGTCCAGGGCCTATACTATATTGTGTTTATTATACAATACTATCCAGGCGCTATACTATATTGTGTTTATTATACAATAATATCAAGGGCCTATACTATACTATATTGTGTTTATTATACAATACTTTTCAGGGCCTATACTATATTGTGTTTATAATACAATACTGTTCAGGGCCTATACTATATGGTGTTCATTATACAATACTATCCAGGGCCTATACTATATTGTGTTTATAATACAATACTGTTCAGGGCCTATACTATATGGTGTTCATTATACAATACTATCCAGGCGCTATACTATATTGTGTTTATAATACAATACTGTTCAGGGCCTATACTATACTATATTGTGTTTATTATACAATACTGTTCAGGGCCTATACTATATTGTGTTTATTATACAATACTGTTCAGGGCCTATACTATATTGTGTTTATTATACAAAACTGTTCAGGGCCTATACTGTATTGTGTTTATTATACAATACTATCCAGGGCCTATACTATATTGCGTTTATTATACAATACTATCCAAGGCCTATACTATACTATATTGTGTTTATTATACAATACTATCCAGGGCCTATACTATATTGTGTTTATTATACAATACTATCCAGGGCCTATACTATATTGTGTTTATTATACAATACTATCCAGGGCCTATACTATATTGTATTTATTATACAATACTATCCAGGGCCTATACTATACTATATTGTATTTATTATACAATACTATCCAGGGCCTATACTATACTATATTGTGTTTATTATACAATACTATCCAGGGCCTATACTATATTGCGTTTATTATACAATACTGTCCAGGGCCTATACTATACTATATTGTGTTTATTATACAATACTATCCAGGGCCTATACTATATTGTGTTTATTATACAATACTATCCAGGGCCTGTACTATATTGTATTTATTATACAATACTATCCAGGGCCTATACTATACTATATTGTATTTATTATACAATACTATCCAGGGCCTATACTATACTATATTGTATTTATTATACAATACTATCCAGGGCCTATACTATACTATATTGTATTTATTATACAATACTATCCAGGGCCTATACTATACTATATTGTGTTTATTATACAATACTATCCAGTGCCTATTCAATGTTTTCTACACTATGCAGGCCTGTGTTGCCAGATATTTTAGTTTTCATGTAAGGTAAGCCCGCTATCCCCACCTACGGGACACAGTACAGAAGTGAATGCCTAATTAACTTTTTACTAAATTTTTGCCTGCATTAATTAATTAGATCACATTTGTGATTGACTTAATCATATTTCATATTGGTGGCACACTTATGCTTGCATGATATTCTTATCTGTAAACAATGTTGGTAGGTTGCTGTGTTGTTAGGCTCAGTCAGTATTGTGTCTATAGGAATCTAACAGATATTTCAGGGCACAAGGAATGATAAATAATAATTAAAGCTATATTAATTTGAGTGATGTTTAAGAATGTATGATAATATAACACTTAATATGGTATCCCTACTTGAAAAGCATTTTGTGCTTTTTAATCTTTTGCTTTCTAATTATTAGTCAAAGAATGTAGAATATAGTTTTTGCTACTACGCTCTATCTATGTCACAGCAAGATGTTTAATACTTAAGTCGGATTCAGTTGCTTTAGTTTTTGCTTTCAATAATAGAGTTTGCATACTATTGTATTCTGATATCAGCTTTTAGCATGAAAGTGCTAATATAGTGTTCCATACCCATCAATCTCTGCCCCAGATTTGTTATTTTGCATATTTCATTCTCCCCTCACAGCTATGATTGCGCACTCTTGTCACCATAAAGTTGTTTGCAAGCAGGTTTTGTCTTTTTGCACATGTTGTGTCATGAAAGATTACCTCCCTGCACTAATAGTTCTTTAATGGCTCCATTAGATTGTGTTTTCCAAGCCCACGCTGGCACCAAGCTCCCTCTGGAGAAATGAATATGTAGCTGTGGGGAGAAGCGAGGGAAAATCATTCTTTACCACCCCTCTCTCGCTATTTCTCTCACTGTGTGTGTGTGTGTGTGTGTGTGTGTGTGTGTGTGTGTGTGTGTGTGTGTGAGTGAGAGAGAGAGAGAGAAAAGAAGAGCCATTGAGTTATCTTTAGACAAAGAAAGGGATCCTGGCCAAGAAAACAAAAGATAATGGAATGATTGAGACTGAGGACAAGAAAAAACGGAGATTGTGAGCTTCCAGGAAATGCAAAGACAGAGAGGGAGGAATGCAGGCGCAGAGGGATAGCCCGTTTAAAGCTCTTTAAAGCAGGGTGATATTTGTCATGTGATGTGATTAGATTAGGTTGGATTTTAGTGAAAGCAGAGGTCGTTTGTCACAGTTATTAACAGCCACCCACATTCATTTCTCATCTCTACACTGCACACACCATCAGCACATCTGTATGTGCGTGATGAAACAATGCGTATGTTAATGCTGATGTTTTATGGATGTATGTATAATGGCAGTTTGCTTATTTTTTTAAAAAATATAGGGATTGTTCAGGATGTTTGATTTGCTGTCGAACTGCCGACTAGTTTTTTGTCTAGTGAGTTTTTATAGTTTAAGATTTTAAGCTAATATATTTAACAATGATTCACTGATGCAAATTAATTTAAAAAGCACCGCTTTTGTAACTAATTCACCACCATCGCTAAAGGGTGTTTCTGTGAAGAGGAGGAATTACTCTTAACTCTGTTCCCAGTTTCACATTTAGAGACAGGAAGACCTTTAAAGAATTTCATCTTCCTTTTATGCTTGTTGAGCAATGGAAACTCCCAAACGTTAAGCTCTATTTGAACTGTCACATCAAAGCTCAAAGCACGTCAAAGTTCAAATTCATCTCTCTTTCTCTCTGGAAAAACTAAAAGGAATATATCAGTGAGAAATTCCCTTCTTTTTCCTGTATTTCTCTATCCTTATCCCTTTTCCTATATATAGGGTCTGTATATTGATCCATATGTCGTCTTGGTCACATACTGAATTCTTTACTCTTCTCTTTCATTTGTTGTTTTTTCTAAGTAAATTAGCTGCCAAAATGATTGAATCGCAACAAGAGCATACAGATATAAAAGAGGTTTTACAGTGTATGACAGGAGCTGTTTACATCATGCATTACCATCTCCATACCAGATAAACTGGGTGTTACTGCCATCTTGTGGTAAATGTTTTCTTGCAGGAGACACTATATTTAATTTAATTTAATTTAATTGCCCAATTGTCACACATTATACATACATTTCTGCATATATACAGTGAAATTATTTATTTTTCACATATCCCAGCTATGCTGGGGTCAGAGTGCAGGGTCAGCCATGATGCCCTACATATATACTGCCATACAGTTCACTATGGTCCATTTCTGTGATGTTTGTAAGATGACAATAAACTGATTGCGGTTTTCATTCCTGCAGCTGTTCGAAATGACCGAAACAAGAGGAAGAAGGATGAGAAGAAGCAGGAGTGTACAGAGAGTTACGTCTTAAGTCCTGATACAGAGCAGATGATCGAACGGGTGAGGAAGGCTCACCAGGAAACCTTCCCCTCCCTCTGCCAGTTGGGCAAATACACCACGGTAAGTCAGAGCAGCTCTTAGCTGCTGTGTCCTGAACTGGATGGAACTGTCGGAAATTACTTGTGCTCTCAGGGATTAGACCACAGATGAGAAAACGCACTCTTGTTATCTCGCAGAACAACAGCGCTGATCACAGGGTCGCCCTGGACGTTAACCTGTGGGACAAGTTCAGTGAACTCTCCACCAAATGCATCATTAAAACGGTGGAGTTCGCCAAACAGCTGCCTGGCTTCACCACGCTCACTATCGCAGATCAGATCACCTTGTTAAAGGCAGCTTGCCTCGATATCCTGGTAAGCGCAGCGTTTTAAAGCATATTCTGACTCTTTTCTTGTGTTTCTTGTGTCCAATTCTTGTTTCCAAGTCTTGCATAATCCGAAAGTTAATGAATAGATCTACAAACACATTAGTGGCAATGTGTAAGCTATAGTAATTGGTTAAAGTTCTGCATCGTCTTTTATTGTCTTCCACAGATTCTGCGAATATGCACACGCTACACACCTGATCAGGACACCATGACGTTTTCTGATGGTCTGACACTGAACCGCACGCAGATGCACAATGCTGGCTTTGGTCCACTTACAGATCTCGTGTTCGCTTTCGCTAACCAGCTCCTGCCTCTGGAGATGGATGATGCAGAGACAGGGCTCCTCAGCGCCATCTGTCTGCTGTGTGGAGGTACTGCACCTTTAACAGTCACACAGAATCTGACCGATTGTGAGATTTCAATGAGTAATAAGCCAAACATTAAATCACACATTTATATTCTCTTTCTGAAAATGTGAAATAATGCAATTTAGGAATACATACATGTATTTTATTTGTTGAATGTAGCAGACTTTTCTGCCTTGTAGCGGTTTAAAAGCATGCGGGGGACAAACAACTCTTGTGTCATTTGTTTTGCTGAATTTGTGATTTATGCGGTTCAATTTCACTGGTGCTCATACTTCAGTGTAATACTACAGTGTTTTTTTTATTATTTTTTTTACTTATCAATCATTTTCTTTTCCACTTTTTCTTCTTTTTAATTTTTTATTTTTTTTACCCAACACTATCCTCAAATGTATATCTGTTTATTTTATTACACTAGTGCTTCATCAGGTGAAAATGCAATTTTCCATAAAGTAAGCAGTACTTGAGAGCAAATGCGAAAGTCTCCATTTTCTGTGGGGTTAATGCTGTTCCATTGTGCATAAACGTTGCAACATCAATGCATATTAAACAAAGAATGTACTGGTGTGGTGTTGTGAAGTATGTCATTTTTAAATTTTCTAGGATTTTCTAAAACTTCTTTTTGCATTCCCTTTTTCTCCCAGTGGTTTGTGTAGGATATGTAATTGTTTTCCTAGTCAGTTATTAATCCTGTAAAACTGTGCACTTGTGCTCAGATCGGCAGGATCTGGAACAGTCCGATAAAGTGGATGTGCTTCAGGAGCCACTGCTGGAGGCACTGAAGATCTACGTGAGAAAAAGGAGACCTCATAAACCACACATGTTCCCCAAGATGCTGATGAAGATCACAGACTTGAGAAGCATTAGCGCTAAAGGTGAGATGATTGCCGGTTACTCTTTAAAAATAAAGTTGAAATATTGCACCAGGGTGATCAGACAGCAGTGTCCAGGAAAAAATAAGGAGAATCCTTTCTCACTTGCAGGAGCGGAACGAGTCATAACGCTGAAAATGGAGATTCCTGGCTCCATGCCACCTCTTATTCAGGAGATGCTGGAAAACTCTGAGGGTCTGGAGGGTGGCGGTGGGGCACGAGGTGGAGCCCCACCAGGAAGCTGCAGCCCCAGTTTGTCACCCAGCTCAGCACACAGCAGCCCCTCCACTCACTCCCCTTGACTCTTATCCACAGACAGGGCTCTGTGCAGAATTAAACTGGTTCGAAACCAGAAGCAAGCCACAGACGACCAGCGCCAGAGACCAGAATCCGGTAGACTTTGATCTGGGTTGACCGGGCCCAAACTGAACTGTCAATCTGGCCGGCTTTCATTAGGTGAAGACCAATTGAGTTCCACACAGGCCGAGCCTGATCAAAACTCACTCCGTCATTAAATGCACCAGTGATTCAGTGATTAAATGAGCCTCAGACTTGGCCTCGGTGTAAGAGGAGCAGACTGAAGATGCTGTGAGACCCTATTTGAGCAGAAGCAGGTCCTTACTGTGTCTTCCAGCTTTGCTCCCTTCACACTAACTGTGAAGGCCAAGTGAACTTTTATCCCTGTCCGAGGGGATGTTTTTTTTTTTTTTTTTTTTTTTAAATGTCAATCCCTTAAGCAAGCTAAGGACATAGGACGCCAAATGTCCAAACGTCAGGGACATTTTGAACTTTACAACCGTTTTGGTTCTGTTTCTATGTTTTTTTTTATTACAAAAGATATATGAATATATGAAAATCTATATTGACAGAAGTATGAGATTTGACTTTCGTCTTAGGTGGAATGCAGAACAATTCTCATCTTTTCAGATGAGAATTCAGTCACTTTTCTCAAGAGTCGAATACAGTTATGTCAGAAGTTTGTTGTGGTCTTTCTGGAAATATTTGTACTGAGACAAAGACAGATAGTGCTGTTCACTTCATGCACAAGGGCATCGTCACGCTAGCACTGAAAGCGATGAGATAAGACACTTTCAGTGGGGAGATGAACGAATGATTTGGAGATGTATTAAATACCATCAGAATGGTAACTTGGCAGTTTGTGGCTGAGAAAAGAAGGATCTCATGTAAACAAACTGCTTACATTTGTGATATAATGTGTATTAGATTGTTTAAAGGGAGCTCCGCCTTCCTGAAAATTTTTAATATTGTTTACCTTTTTTTGTAATGTCATCTGTCGAAAGACATACGAAAACCCCCTCACACAGTATTAGCTGATTATAAAATAAAAGGAAACATTTCCAAAATTATTAAATCGTAAAGAATATGAAACCTGATTTTAGCTGAAAATGACACAGATAAAACCTACTCGTCATTTCAAAGTATTAAAAACTATATCAATATTGAGCATTTCACACCGAAACACCATGCCGTTTCATGCTTTTTCCTTTACCAGAAAAAATATTTTAAGATTTACACATTTTAACTTCATAACAAAATTCCATCAAATTTAATTAAATAATCTTTAACAAATGTAAAAAATAAAAAAAGTCAAAATTTTAAGTTTATTCAATTTAGTTAAAAATTACACAATTCAATTTGATGGAATTTTGTTATGAAATTAAAAAAAAAATCTTAAATCTAAAAACAAATTGGCAAAATATTTTGTATTTTTAATGGTAGATTTGTGTTAATTATCATCTCTACCACATTTTAGTTGTTGCGTGCACCCTGAAATACTTCCACCTTGCCACATTTTTCTTATCTGAACCTCACAACATCACTGCCTCTGCTCTCCTGCAACAATCATTGTACAGTTGTCGACAACAACAACACTGCCTCTGTGTGACAATCACTTTAAGTCAAGCTCACAAACAGTTCTGCCTCTGTAACAAACACTGATCCCTGCCAGACATCTTGATTGGAGCTAGTAGCTAGCATTCATTGACTGTTGATAGACTTCCACATACACACTACTGTTCCTAATCTCTGGAACTGTAATAAGTCGCAAAACATCAAACAAGGACTTTTTTGCCTCTTGCATCTTTCCTAACCACAAGCACTCACTCGTTGACTGAAAGGTTTGGGATTATGGTGTCTTTGTGTGATAATTAAATCTCTAAAATATCACAGCTAAAATTATTTTATGATTTCAAAAATATCAATTGATTGCCAAAAATTAATCAAATACTCTGGGGTTCCTCAGTGCTTATGCTACATTTATTATAATAAAAAAAATATATATAGCAAATGTCAACCAGTTAAATTAATGCAAATTTCTACATCATAGTTAAAATGATTGTTCACCCCAAAAATGAAAATTCATAATTTGCCAATTACTCGCCTTCATGTTGATCCAAACCTCTATGACATTCTTTCTACAGCTTCAGTGACTATTTTCTAAAGTCATACAGGTTTGAAGCAACATAAGGAAGAGTAAATTTCCATTTTCCATTTTTGGGTGAACTATTCCTCAGTGTTCTTACATTTGTTTGCTCTTTGTAGAGAAAAAAAGATTTGTGTCCAATCCGATTCTGGCAGATCAGTGTCAGCATATCATTATATTGTTGCAGTTTACAACCGCTCTGCCTCTGTAATATGTCTGCTGAGTCAGTTGCCATGAACCTTTGAGCAGTGTGATGTGATCATTAACACATTTTTCACAGAGCGGAGTGTGAACTCTTATCTACAGTACATTTCACAGCATCTATGCACATGACATTCACAGAGCTTGAGTCTATTCACTTTTATCTACCTGTTCTGAAGATCACATGCATATTCCTGTATTTCAGCTCATCAGTTTGGATTGAATGTGTATTTAGACTGGTTTCTGCATTCGTCAATGCCCAAAGGTTCATTGCTATTGAGCCATAATGTGTCACACCCTCAATGGGCCTATTTTCTCACTTAAAGGATGAAAAGTATCAAGGTCTGCACAACTTACAGCACAAACTCTGTACTGCTTTAACAGATGTTATACAGTCAAGCGCACAAAAAAATTCTGTTGTGTCAGGTCCCTGGATGATAAGAGTAATGTTTAATAAAGACTTCTGTTTTGTGTGTGTTTCTGACCATGTGGATGTTTTTTATATTTATACAACAGTGAATTTAAGAGCTACTGCTTCTTTGTTTCTTTAACTATAAAACATTTTTCTTGAGGCGTATGTCCCACTTTAACATGTTTTGCACATGTAGCATTCTCACAAATTAGACAGTGTGAGCTTTTTTTCTCATGTGTCTCACAAGATTATGTTTGTATATAGCTCTTTTGAGCTCTACTTATTTGATTTGTTCATTCGTTTTAATTTGAACTTAATTTTATTATGTGATATATACATTTCATATTTTGTTTCAAAACATGCCATTACAAATAACATATCAAGTCTAACTCTTTATAGCCATAAATGATATATTTGGAAGGAATACACTCTCTTTGATCAGATCAGAGTTGTGTAATTGGTTAGGGAAAAACTTGTGCTCTTGATGGCTTGTTAGAAAGAAAAAAGCAATATGAATTTCTTATTATTAATAGCGTTATACTGAAATATATATTCAAATACTGTATATAATTTATTATATTTGTTGGAAGCTTCTTACAGGTACAGGTACATTTGCTTTGCAAATTTTCTGATATTCTAACTTTTCAGATGCTCTGGATTAGACACACAATGGTAGGCCCATAAAGGCAGCATAAAAGTTTTCTGTATGACTCCAATAGTTAAATCCATGTCTTCTGAGGCGATATGGTCAGTGATGTTGAGAAACAGATCAGTATTTAATTTACAAACAATAATCCTTAAATATGTATCCGTTTCTCACCCACAATGGTAATATTGCTTCTGAAGATATGGATTTAACACTTATGGATTACTTTTATGCTGCCTATATGTGCTTTTGGACCTTCTCAGTTCTGGTCACCATTCATTTGCATTGTGAGGACCTACAGAGCTGAGATATTTTCCTATAAATCTTTGTGTTCAGCATAAGAAAGTAAGTCATACAGGACAGAGTAAATGATGAGGGCATTTTTATTTTTGGGTGAATTATCCCTTTAACCACCAGGTATTTACAGGGGTGTTGTCCGTGTAATGTTAATAACTTTAGATAAATGTATCTGCTTATTGACTATTCATTACTAGTTATGAATAGTCATAACTAATGTTAACAATGGAAATGAGTTGGAGCACAAGAAAGAGCTTGTCTCTTGGTGCAGCTAAAAAGTCCACTATTCCTTTATCAGCCCAGCAGAAATGACTAACAGAAATTGTTCCAAGCTTATATTTGCTGGTTAATGCTAGTTTGGCGCTGGTCTTTCTTGTGGATCATTGTAGCCATGTGGTTCACCAGCCAAGAAAGCTCTTTTTGGAGTTGGTTGTCCGAGTGTTAGGAAGGTAACACGCAGATGGACAGTGAACCCAGATGCTGAAACTTCATTGAAATACAGGTAAGTAAACAGGTGAGTAGAGTAGTAACTTAACTGGCACAGAGTAATGAAGTTAGTTGAAGACAATAGCTAATGAAAGATTCACACGTGTGGAAAGAGCACGAGGATAATATAGCACTACTTTAGAAGAGCAGTGAGGTCTGTATTATCTAATTGAGACTAGACGCTAACAGTATGGCTGTGGCAAGCATTTAAACTGCCCTTGATTGCTGGTGAAATTGTGTGCAGGTGCAGGTGATTAGAAGCTGGTGGAGACTGACTGTAGTGTGGATGGAAAGGAAGAGCCCGGTGGAGGCGTGGCACTGTGAGGGATACATTCTAGTTTAGAACTCTGGTAGACAGACATCGCTATACCAACACCCAATGAACCACAAAACCCTGAGCACAACATATGCTAGTTTTTCCCAACAGAGAGGGAAGTTCTAAACTAATATCTTGCAGGGAGAAAGCACAGAGATATTAGGGAGGCCATGCTAAAAAGTTGACTGAATAGGACTGACAATACAGCAGTGCTGAACAGGAAATGTGAGAATTGGCATGCAGTTGTCAGTGGTGATGTGCTTTTAAATGCACACATAAACCACAAGTGTCAGAAACTGGACATGTCAACATGTCATTGCATGTCAACACCTGACAAGCATGGTAAAAAATTTAGAGCACACACCCTTAAGAAGTCTTCTCAGAACATGAAGTGAAGACTCATTTGAGGAAATTAGCTTTCTAAAATGACAATGAGCACTAAAAGCTGTCAGCAAAAACATGTGTAACCAATGCAGTCTACTGAAAACTGACTGCCATGTTATTTCTCATCAACAGAATTCTGAAAGAGTCATTTTTATTTGTATACCACCTTTCACAACACACATCATTTCAAAGCTGTTTTTTACAGAAGGCTTTAACAGAAAATAAAACTGTAATGTCTATAATGTCTTAGAGTCATCATTGTGTAGTTTGATAGTAGAAGGGAATGTCTGGCCATCCAATCTTTGATTTAATTGATACACGCAAATTTGGAGAATTGTGAAATCTCATCAGGTTTTGAAGAAATATAAAGCTGGGTATCATCGGCATTACAGTGGAAACTTATTCCACGATTCCTGATAATATTTCCCAGGGGAAGCATATACAAGGAGAAAAGCAGAGGTCCTAAAACTGATCTCTGTGGCACTCCATACTTTACATTTGTTTGGTTTTACAATTCTACATTTACATATACAAAGTGCTAGCATTCTGCTAAATATGACCTAAACCATGCTAACGCAACTCCACAGATGCCAACATAATTCTCTAGCCTATTCAAGAGAATGTCATGATCTATCGTGTCGAATGCAGCACTAAGATCTAAAAGCACTAGAACAGAAATGCAGCCGCGATCAGATGATAGGAGCAAGTCATTTGTAACTCTGATAAGTGCAGTCTCTGTACTGTGATGAGGCCTAAATCCTGACTGAAATTGTTCACATATACTATTTCTCTGTAGAAATGAACATATTTGGGAGGATACTACATTTTCTAGTATTTTAGACATAAACAGGAGATTTGAGATCGGTCTATAAATTAGCCAGTTCTTTGTTTGTGGTTATTTTCTATGAGTTTGATCAAATATGCTGACCTGGCTTCTTTTAGTGCCTATCTGTAGCTACAGACACTATCCTTCCATGCACCGTGAAATACCTCTAATTTTGTATTTTTCCACATGCGCTCCATTTTCTGAGCTGCTCTCTTGAGAGCATGAGTGTGATCATTGTACCATGGTGCAGGGCTTATTTCTTTCATTTTCTTTAATCGAAGGGGGCGACACTATCAAGAGTACTAGAGAAGACTGCATTTATATTTTTTATTTCATCAAGTTCTTCTGGGCTTTGGGGTTTATTGAGTGTGTGAGATAGATCTGGAAGATTATTAGTGAAGCTATCTATAGTGGTTGAAAGAATAGTTCTACCTGAACAATAGCGTGGTGTAGATGAGTAACATTACCTGATCACTGCATACAAGAGACGAGGTAATGATCCGAGATGTCATTGCTCTGCTGCAGAATTTCTATATTATCAACATCAACTCCATATGATAGAATTAAATCTAGCATATGATTATGGTGATGAGTTGGTCCTGTTACATTTTGTCTGACTCCAAGAGAGGTTGAGAATATCGATAAATGCTAATCCCAATGTATCATTTTCATTATCTATGTGAATGTTGAAGTCACAAACAATTAAAGCTCTATCTACAGTAACTACAAAATCTGATTAAAAAAATAGCAAATTCACAAAGGAAATCAGAATAAGGCCCGGGTGATCTATACATTGTAGCAAGGACAAAAGACTACAGAGATTTTTTATTTATATCTGACGGTGTCACATTAAGCATTATTAGTTCAAAAGACTTACATTTATATCCTGTCCTCTGAGTAAGACCAAAAACTGTAAATTGTAGCAACACCTCCTCCTCGACCCTTCAGACGAGGCTCATGATTATAACAATAACCCGGGGGAGTAGATTTATTTAAACTAATATTTTCATCCGGTTTAAGAAAGGTTTCAGTCAAACAGAGCGCATCCAATTTATGATCTGTAATCATTTAATTTACAATTAGTGCTTTTGTAGAAAGAGATCTAATGTTTAGTAGCCCCACCTTCATATGATGTTTATCTTTTATTTTTTATTTTTGTTCAAGTTTGATCTTAATCAAATTTTTTCTAAATGATTTAGTGAGGGTTTTGTGTTTGGTAGTTCGGGGAACAGACACAGTCTCTATGTGATATCTTGCTGATACAATCTCTATGTGTTGTAGTTTATGTGACCTATGTGACGTCTCAAGGCAGCTAGCAGACATTCAGATTAACCAGTTTGTCTGCTTCCTGACCTGGGCCCCAGTTAGTCAAATACTATCATTATTAAGACTATGAGCCAAATTACTAGAGAAAAGAGAAACACCTTTCCTGGAGGGATGGAGTCCGTCTCTCTTTAGCAGGTCAGTCTGCCCCAAAACTCTTCCAATTGTCTATAAATCCTATTTTATTCTTCAGACACCACTCAGACATCCAGCCGTTCAGTGACACTAATCTACGATAAACCTTGTCACCATGATGAGCAGGGAGGGGGCCAGAGCATATTACAGTGTCTGACATCATTTTTGCAAATTCAAAACTAATAGTAAACTGAAAACTAGTGATACATGATTAAAAATGTACAGTATGTAGACAGTTATTTTCAAAATACATTGTAAAACGCATTCTGTGCGGTCTGTGTTCTAAGAATTGTCTAAATGAAAAACTCCATATGACAGAATTAGTTGTGGTGGTGTAGTGGGCTAAAGCACATTACTGGAAATCAGAAGGTTGCTGGTTCGATCCCCACAGCCACCACCATTTTGTCCTTGAGCAAGGCACTTAAATCCAGGTTACTCCAGGGGGATTGTCCCTGTAATAAGTGCACTGTAAGTCGCTTTGGTTAAAAGCGTCTGCCAAATGCATAATGCCAAATGCATTATTTTAAACATAATTTTTAAAAGAGGCTTTAGTAAAGCTATTTGATGTAAATATAGCAGCAACACTGAAACCCAAAATAAACATGAAAATTATGTTGTGTGTGTGGGGGCATGTTTATGTGGTTTACGAGGACAATTTTTTAGGTTACAAACTGGTAATTACAAGGGTATTATGCTAAAATGTTTTATTGAATATGTAAAAATGCAGAAAGTTTTCTGTGAGGGTCAGGTTTAGGTGTTGTGTTAGGTTTAGGGGATAGAATATATAGTTTGTACAGTATAAAAATCATTATGTCTATAGAAAGTCCTTATAATGATAGGTAGACCAACTGTGTGTGTGTGCGTGCGTGCGTGCGTGCGTGCGTGCGTGCGTGCGTGTGAGAGAGAGAGAGAGAGAGAGAGAGAGAGAGCGGAAAAGTTAAAAACTGAACCATTTTACTTTCATATTCACATAGAACTACAGCCTAACTAAGGATATTAAAGGGCAGCAGAGATATACATCACAGTCATTGATCAATGAAAGTTCAAGGACCAAAATGCTGAGACCACTTCTTGATTGGACACTTGGTAAATTCAGTGTAAAAATGTCATACCCGCAATTGATTTTGGTAACACTTTTCAATTAGGTTCCATATGTTAACATTAGTTAATGCATTAGATGAAAACAATATATTTTTTTAAACCATTTATTCATCTTGGATAATGTTAGTTAATAAAATTGCGTTAGTTCATTGTTAGTTCATGTTAGATCATAGTGCATTAACTAATGTTAACTAATACAACTTTTGATTTAAAAATTGTATTAGTATATATTGAAATTAACATTAACCAAGATGCTGTAAAAGTATTGTTCATTGTTATTTCATGTTAACAAATGTTAACCAATACAAAGTGTTACCAATAATGTTTACATGTACAACCTTATTGTAAAGTGTTACCTTTGTTTTCACTGTTGCAATTATTCTAATAAGTGTTTATAAGTAGTTACAAATAATAATTATTTGGGTGTATTACTGTATTACTCAGTGCAATATATTGTATATTGGATGTATATTGTGATTGTTCTGGAGCAACCATTCCAAGCAGTTTCCTTGTAAGTGTAAATTACACAGCCAAAAGAAGAAGAAGATAAAAGCAAATAATACAGTGTAATAGCTCACTAAAGTTTTCTCTTCGACAGCTGTGGTTTTAAATGATTTCCTGTTAACTGGTGAGTGGCCCTCTAAATATTACAGAACCTTTGATACATATGTATATTTATTATGTTTTATTATGTTAAAGAAATAATTGTCCTCCGAATATTTATATGTGAGCTGAAAATGTACTTAATTTTCTTGGTTTGACAGGAGCTCAAGACGTCAAACTGGTCAACGGTTTTGACATCTGCTTTGGGACAGTTGAGGTCATTTACAATGGCACATGGGGAACAGTGTGTGATGACTCCTGGGACATTTATGATGCTGCTGTGGTGTGCAGACAGTTGGGATGTGGAAGAGCATTTAGTGTGCATAACCAGGCTCTATTTGGGAAAGGGAGTGGTAGAACCTGGTTGAGTGCTGTTAATTGTAATGGAACTGAGTCATCCCTCGGAGAGTGCTCGTACCATCCTGAATCCAAGGATTGTTCTCACAGTAAAGATGCTGGAGTTGTGTGTTCAGGTAAGAGGATTTCAGTTTTCCCTTAAAGTTTTATTTTTAAAGGTGTACTTTTAAAAGATTTGCCTTTAAAGACCTACATAGTTGAATAGTGCTTTTGAAAAATATGTTTAAATTCATGAGTACTCAAATACAGTTATATCAGTAAAAACCTGATTTGTCGTACATGGAGCGAGTCGCCTCATTGGGGAAGCTTGCTATGTTGATATCACATGGCCTGCCAAATGCTACTTGGTTTATCTTGGTGACACCCCTTTTATTAGTGTTAATCTTGTTCTCGAAATTACTAATAAAAATGTTTGTTTTCAAAGAGTTTTTATTTCATCAATGATAATGAAGACAAGATGAAAATGACGCACCATTACGATAATGAAACGGTTTTAGTTAGAACATACTGACAAAAATCTAATGAGAAAAAAATGATTCTTATTTATTAACAATGTACTATTTTTTTATCTAGAAATAACTGATTCACATAATTCACTAATAGTGTATTGTAGATTCCCCATTTGAGCTGTGTGAGCTGAAAGAGCTGAACACCAGCAAACTGAACCAGTGTTAATTAGTTCACTACATATTATATGACCAAAGTTCAGCCATTATCTACGCAAACTGTAATGTTTAATGTGTTGGTTCGTGTATCCCATGTTTTTTTTATTTTGAAAATTTTAGTTCCTGTATCCCTAGTCATGTGATTCCTGTTTCCCTCCATGTTCATATGTCTTGTTTTCATTGGTTTATTGTCTTGTTGCTCATTATCAGTTCTAGTTTGTCATTGGTTTAAGTTTATTAGTCTTGTTATCTTGTTTATAGTTATGTTTGTTCATTGGTTGTCTTTTTACCCACTTCATGTTTTCCATTGTCCTTTGTCAATTATTGAATGTAGATATTTAGGTCAAGCCACATTTTTGCTAAGCCAATTTTTTGTTAAGTCAAGTTAAAATCAAGTTTATGTTCATGTTAATTGTTTATGTTTTGTTTAGTTCACGTCTATATTTAGGGTTTTGGATTTCACGTATGTAAATAAATGGCACTTGGGTTCTTCATCTTCCCATCTTCGTCATTCCCAGTGCCAGCAGTAATGTTACACAAACTATGTGGCACAAGTTGATGGGTTCTTTAACTTGTTACCTGTTAGCCAATCAGCTCACTCACATGTGACACATTAAGCCAATGTTGGAAGCTGATTGGTGCTTAGACTTGAAATTGGGTTCAAAAATCAACTTGAGTTTCTCTCTTTGTGTAACATTTAAATTGCACAGTTTTGCTGACAAGCTGGTTTCACTGAAGAGTTTTTCTCTGAAAATACTATTTGCTCAGGTGATTTGCTAGGGTTTTCCTTCTATCGGCTTGCACAGTAAGGTCTGCTTTTGGCCATGACGCATAGAAGTGCGTCTTTAACAAGTTAAGCATTAGTCAAATCTGGCTGTCACACACCACTATCTTGGATAATTCGATTGAATAAACCCACACATAGCTCACAAGTAACTAGTTACATAATCTCCAGGATTTCCTGGCTCAGGTACACGTTATGAGTTAGGTCACTAGCAATTTAAGCTATTGGGCTAAGCAGGCCAAGGCACACATAGAAATTGAATTATGCCATTTGGACTGTAGCCAGCGTACAAGCTATCATGCAGTTGGTGCACATGGCCCCTTGGAGCAGCAGCAGTACACAATTCTTGGCAAAATATCTGCTTGGTTGGGGGGCTTTGTTTTGTGTCTGTGTTATGTTTTTTGCAGCTTCTCCTCTTTGTTGAGGGACTGTTTAATTTGTGCAGCAGCATGTCATACATGCTCAATCCAGGATGTATGCATTGAACATGTATTACATGAACTTGCAAACTCAGTATGGCAATGTATTTTCTAGCAGTAGCAAGTCTCCATACTCTGTAAAAATCTCTCTGAGAGTTGTCATAACTGAAATTCGATATCTTGTCTAAGTGTCTTATTCCAAGCATACGTAATTCTGTAACAGCTGATGGCATAGCTGTTCAGACTTGCTCCAAGCCATTTGCTGATGATCAAGCTCTCACAGCCATATAGCAGAATTGAGAGACAAGCTGCTTGGAATATGTCACATTTCAAGTAGATTGAAATTGTGCGTGAGCAAAAACATCCTTAATTATCCAGAAGGCAACCCATGCTACTCTGATTTCGGAATCGCTCGAGTGGACCATTGATCCTATAAACTTGAAGCTGTTGACCCAGGTGATTTCTTTTTTATCTAGGTCAAGATACTCATGCTAGACAATTGGTTTGTTTAGGCCAAAATGTTCCTGGATGGTGTAGGCTTCAGTCTTCTTGATGTTGATTATGAGTCTGACTTCTCTTGCTAGTTTTGCCATGAGATTCAATGTTGCCTGGGCTCTTTCCAGAATGCCTTCTAAGAGAGCGACGTCATCTGCAAAACCAAGGTCAAAAATAGACGTTACCTGGACGATTGTGTTGGTTTGGTGATAAAGCTGCAGGTGCCGTTCATCGTGTGCTGTTCTTCAGCTCTTGAGGACGTAATCCGTCATGATGATAAATAGGAAGGGAGCAAGATTGTCATCTTGTTGAACCTTGCTGGTGTTACTGCTGTTACTGGTGTCATCACATCCTGGTTATTTTCCATTTTTGAGCCGTTCTACCACTTGTTTGACTTCATCAACTGTGAAAGGACCAGTGTTGACATTGAGATCCTTTACAATGAATCCTCAATGGTGAACTGGCTTTAACATTTAGGAGAGTGTCAAAGTATTTCTGTCACTCACTGAGCAGCTCATTGAGCGAACTGATGGTAGTTCCATCTGATTTTTTTCACCTTATATAATGAAGTTTCTCCTTTCCTTTCACTTATTTCATTTACGAATTTGTAAGTCATTTTAATCTTGTTTGTTCTGGCTGTGTCTTGCCGTTCGCTCCAAGAACTCCTTTTTGTCATTCTCATAGGACATTTTTAGTTACTCCTTGAACTGCTCTCATTGCTGTAGTGTCTCGAACATCTTTGTACACTTTAATTCCTTTTTGGCTTGGGTTCTGTTTTAGTGCAGCTCTTCGGTTTGAGACTAACCCAGTTTTTCTTTGTCTTTTGCAGTTTCTTGCTGACTATTTCTGTGATTTTCTGTGAATTCGTCATAATTAAATTGAATGTTGTCTTTGGTGAGTTCTTCATCACTTAATCAAATAGATCAGTTTCTTACTATGATGTTGAACTTGTCTTGGAGGTCCTTGTTGTGCTGGAGTTGACTCCATTCAAATTTGTCTCGGGTGTCCTTGGGTTTTTGTACAGCTCTTAGTTTTATCTTGATTTTTACACTAATGATACAATGGTCTGAGTCTACAGTAGCTCCATGGTGTTGTTCACTCTAGTGTGAATGGATCTCAGCCATTTTCCCTCCCCCAATATGTGGTCAATTTGGGCTATGTTTATGTTGTCTTTTTTCTGTTGCTGGTATGCTGCAATCTCCAGATTCTAGATTTGTGATGTGGGAATCTAGCTTGGCAAGGACGCATATATGCAGCTTCACAGAGCTCAACTAGCCGCTTGCTGTTTCCATTACTCTTGATGACTCCTGGGACATTTATGATGCTGCTGTGGTGTGCAGACAGTTGGGATGTGGAAGAGCATTTAGTGTGCATAACCAGGCTCTATTTGGGAAAGGGAGTGGTAGAACCTGGTTGAGTGCTGTTAATTGTAATGGAACTGAGTCATCCCTCGGAGAGTGCTCGTACCATCCTGAATCCAAGGATTGTTCTCACAGTAAAGATGCTGGAGTTGTGTGTTCAGGTAAGAGGATTTCAGTTTTCCCTTAAAGTTTTATTTTTAAAGGTGTACTTTTAAAAGATTTGCCTTTAAAGACCTACATAGTTGAATAGTGCTTTTGAAAAATATGTTTAAATTCATGAGTACTCAAATACAGTTATATCAGTAAAAACCTGATTTGTCGTACATGGAGCGAGTCGCCTCATTGGGGAAGCTTGCTATGTTGATATCACATGGCCTGCCAAATGCTACTTGGTTTATCTTGGTGACACCCCTTTTATTAGTGTTAATCTTGTTCTCGAAATTACTAATAAAAATGTTTGTTTTCAAAGAGTTTTTATTTCATCAATGATAATGAAGACAAGATGAAAATGACGCACCATTACGATAATGAAACGGTTTTAGTTAGAACATACTGACAAAAATCTAATGAGAAAAAAATGATTCTTATTTATTAACAATGTACTATTTTTTTATCTAGAAATAACTGATTCACATAATTCACTAATAGTGTATTGTAGATTCCCCATTTGAGCTGTGTGAGCTGAAAGAGCTGAACACCAGCAAACTGAACCAGTGTTAATTAGTTCACTACATATTATATGACCAAAGTTCAGCCATTATCTACGCAAACTGTAATGTTTAATGTGTTGGTTCGTGTATCCCATGTTTTTTTTATTTTGAAAATTTTAGTTCCTGTATCCCTAGTCATGTGATTCCTGTTTCCCTCCATGTTCATATGTCTTGTTTTCATTGGTTTATTGTCTTGTTGCTCATTATCAGTTCTAGTTTGTCATTGGTTTAAGTTTATTAGTCTTGTTATCTTGTTTATAGTTATGTTTGTTCATTGGTTGTCTTTTTACCCACTTCATGTTTTCCATTGTCCTTTGTCAATTATTGAATGTAGATATTTAGGTCAAGCCACATTTTTGCTAAGCCAATTTTTTGTTAAGTCAAGTTAAAATCAAGTTTATGTTCATGTTAATTGTTTATGTTTTGTTTAGTTCACGTCTATATTTAGGGTTTTGGATTTCACGTATGTAAATAAATGGCACTTGGGTTCTTCATCTTCCCATCTTCGTCATTCCCAGTGCCAGCAGTAATGTTACACAAACTATGTGGCACAAGTTGATGGGTTCTTTAACTTGTTACCTGTTAGCCAATCAGCTCACTCACATGTGACACATTAAGCCAATGTTGGAAGCTGATTGGTGCTTAGACTTGAAATTGGGTTCAAAAATCAACTTGAGTTTCTCTCTTTGTGTAACATTTAAATTGCACAGTTTTGCTGACAAGCTGGTTTCACTGAAGAGTTTTTCTCTGAAAATACTATTTGCTCAGGTGATTTGCTAGGGTTTTCCTTCTATCGGCTTGCACAGTAAGGTCTGCTTTTGGCCATGACGCATAGAAGTGCGTCTTTAACAAGTTAAGCATTAGTCAAATCTGGCTGTCACACACCACTATCTTGGATAATTCGATTGAATAAACCCACACATAGCTCACAAGTAACTAGTTACATAATCTCCAGGATTTCCTGGCTCAGGTACACGTTATGAGTTAGGTCACTAGCAATTTAAGCTATTGGGCTAAGCAGGCCAAGGCACACATAGAAATTGAATTATGCCATTTGGACTGTAGCCAGCGTACAAGCTATCATGCAGTTGGTGCACATGGCCCCTTGGAGCAGCAGCAGTACACAATTCTTGGCAAAATATCTGCTTGGTTGGGGGGCTTTGTTTTGTGTCTGTGTTATGTTTTTTGCAGCTTCTCCTCTTTGTTGAGGGACTGTTTAATTTGTGCAGCAGCATGTCATACATGCTCAATCCAGGATGTATGCATTGAACATGTATTACATGAACTTGCAAACTCAGTATGGCAATGTATTTTCTAGCAGTAGCAAGTCTCCATACTCTGTAAAAATCTCTCTGAGAGTTGTCATAACTGAAATTCGATATCTTGTCTAAGTGTCTTATTCCAAGCATACGTAATTCTGTAACAGCTGATGGCATAGCTGTTCAGACTTGCTCCAAGCCATTTGCTGATGATCAAGCTCTCACAGCCATATAGCAGAATTGAGAGACAAGCTGCTTGGAATATGTCACATTTCAAGTAGATTGAAATTGTGCGTGAGCAAAAACATCCTTAATTATCCAGAAGGCAACCCATGCTACTCTGATTTCGGAATCGCTCGAGTGGACCATTGATCCTATAAACTTGAAGCTGTTGACCCAGGTGATTTCTTTTTTATCTAGGTCAAGATACTCATGCTAGACAATTGGTTTGTTTAGGCCAAAATGTTCCTGGATGGTGTAGGCTTCAGTCTTCTTGATGTTGATTATGAGTCTGACTTCTCTTGCTAGTTTTGCCATGAGATTCAATGTTGCCTGGGCTCTTTCCAGAATGCCTTCTAAGAGAGCGACGTCATCTGCAAAACCAAGGTCAAAAATAGACGTTACCTGGACGATTGTGTTGGTTTGGTGATAAAGCTGCAGGTGCCGTTCATCGTGTGCTGTTCTTCAGCTCTTGAGGACGTAATCCGTCATGATGATAAATAGGAAGGGAGCAAGATTGTCATCTTGTTGAACCTTGCTGGTGTTACTGCTGTTACTGGTGTCATCACATCCTGGTTATTTTCCATTTTTGAGCCGTTCTACCACTTGTTTGACTTCATCAACTGTGAAAGGACCAGTGTTGACATTGAGATCCTTTACAATGAATCCTCAATGGTGAACTGGCTTTAACATTTAGGAGAGTGTCAAAGTATTTCTGTCACTCACTGAGCAGCTCATTGAGCGAACTGATGGTAGTTCCATCTGATTTTTTTCACCTTATATAATGAAGTTTCTCCTTTCCTTTCACTTATTTCATTTACGAATTTGTAAGTCATTTTAATCTTGTTTGTTCTGGCTGTGTCTTGCCGTTCGCTCCAAGAACTCCTTTTTGTCATTCTCATAGGACATTTTTAGTTACTCCTTGAACTGCTCTCATTGCTGTAGTGTCTCGAACATCTTTGTACACTTTAATTC
Organism: Moxostoma hubbsi; assembly: GCA_032164185.1. Taxonomy (NCBI): domain Eukaryota; kingdom Metazoa; phylum Chordata; class Actinopteri; order Cypriniformes; family Catostomidae; genus Moxostoma; species Moxostoma hubbsi. The sequence goes on from JAVLUX010000024.1 coordinate 20,217,647, forward strand.
CTTTTTGGCTTGGGTTCTGTTTTAGTGCAGCTCTTCGGTTTGAGACTAACCCAGTTTTTCTTTGTCTTTTGCAGTTTCTTGCTGACTATTTCTGTGATTTTCTGTGAATTCGTCATAATTAAATTGAATGTTGTCTTTGGTGAGTTCTTCATCACTTAATCAAATAGATCAGTTTCTTACTATGATGTTGAACTTGTCTTGGAGGTCCTTGTTGTGCTGGAGTTGACTCCATTCAAATTTGTCTCGGGTGTCCTTGGGTTTTTGTACAGCTCTTAGTTTTATCTTGATTTTTACACTAATGATACAATGGTCTGAGTCTACAGTAGCTCCATGGTGTTGTTCACTCTAGTGTGAATGGATCTCAGCCATTTTCCCTCCCCCAATATGTGGTCAATTTGGGCTATGTTTATGTTGTCTTTTTTCTGTTGCTGGTATGCTGCAATCTCCAGATTCTAGATTTGTGATGTGGGAATCTAGCTTGGCAAGGACGCATATATGCAGCTTCACAGAGCTCAACTAGCCGCTTGCTGTTTCCATTACTCTTGGCATGAAAGATAAGGTTACCGGCTACTTTTGGATTTGCTCAGCTACTATCCTCTCCAGTTCTTGCATTTGAAGTCACCAGCCACAATCAAAATGTTATGTGGTGGCACGTCATTGATACACTTGAAAAGATCAGAGGAGAATACGTTCAACTAATAGTCTAGTTTTTTTTTTTTAACTGTAATAGTCTCCAAAGCATTGAGCAATTGACAAATAAGTGACTTAGTACCTTTATATGCCATTATTTCAGAATCTCAGTTTTGCAGGACCGTTTTCTCATATTGATTTTGTTGACAAATCTTTATTATGTTAGAAATGTGATGAAGTAATTTACTGTTTTGTAATTTTTTTTAAATGTTGGAATATTTAGTTAAAGTCTGGTCTGTTACAGTATGACACCTTTTTGTCAATTTGCACTAAAATATATAAATAAAATATCAAATAAACAAAAAATATAATTTTCATTGACTGAAATTATATGCCATTTTATTCAAAGAAAGATGGACAAAAATGAATAAATTTGGCATAATTATAAGTTAAATATTAAGTATATTTAAAATTATTTTTGGCATAATGGAAAAACTTTACAAATACAAATCTGTAAAAAGTTAACACTGCCTGTTATTGGACATTGGACATATATGTTTAAGAATGGAGTTCTCTCATATCTCCATTTCTTGCTCTCATTTGTGTTGCACCCCATGCGTTGCATTTTTTGCAATAATTGTTTGTGCAAAGTTAAACGCACTGCATTGCTGGACACATTATGCCTTACAAGTATGTGCTCAAGTACTCTGCACATTTTGGAAATTGTAGTAGGGCATCTGGGTATTCCATGCATACAGAAAATGTGTATAATGTCCGCTATACATACTGCACACTGCAAAAGTAGTATGATGTAGTAGTAGTAGTAGTAGTAGTAGTAGTAGTATGGTCCAAACATTAAGAGTAATTTGGACTGTTGTTAATGGTACTAAAATCTCTCTTTCAGCTTCTCTAGTTGTTGTCATTGGTGCTGTGCTGACAGCAGTACTGCTCCTGTTGTCTGTCCTGATAATTATATGCCTGGTGAAGAGGAAAAAAAAAGGAAAGATTAAAGTAGCCCAGATATTATTTTCTAGAGGTAAGACAGATTTACATGCCATGATGTCCTTTACATTTTTTTTTTTTAAATACCATAGTTAAAGTCCTTTCATCAATATACTTTGTATCCCAAGATGCTGTAAGTATGCACGAAGATGTGTCCCTTGAAGACAGATATGAGGAGAATGCTGAGGATGACTATGAGAAAGTAGATATGGATGATGGAGAATCTGAACAAGACTATGTTAATATGGTTGGAGACACTGAACAGGACAACGTCAATGTGGATTCAGATAATTCTGAACAGGATTATGTCAATGTGGACACAGATGACTCTGAACAGGACTATGTCAATGTGGATTTTACAGAGGACCAAATTACAGAGGACAATAACTATGAAGATTTATGAAAGCTGTATTGATGAAAAATGAGTGAACCCAAAATATAGTGCAATTACTGTAACTTAATTTGGTCTTAAAGTGTCTGTTAATGGAAAACAGGCAAATAGATTAAACAATTTTCAGGCTGAGAGCATTATAAGCTTGTTACATATCATAATAAAACATTTTCCTAATAGATGTAAAATAAATGTACTCGTCCTAAAAGCATGTGGCTTTTGACCTTGCAATTTATCCACCTCTAAGTGAGAACTATTCTTAAAAATCAGCTAGCTACAAAAAGCATCTTTTTTTTAAAAAAAAAAATGAGATTGTGTCAGCTTTTCTAGAATGGTTCGACAGCTCTAAGGGACTCTCGTCTGCCAAAATGCGGAGCAGACAGACTTGTGAACCTTTACAGATTTCATGTCTGCAACACTTTTTTTCTATTAGTTTCCTGTTAGCCAGCCACATAATCAGGAAAACTGTTATTACCCATGTTATGAGGCAGAATCTTTAGGTTTTTCTAACCTTATGTGACCCTGTCTCCTCATGCATGTTTTGTCTTCGCTATACACTATGCATAATTTAATTTGATTTAAACTGCCTAATCTCAGTTCAGGACAGTCTCGGCTGACATTAAAGGGTTAAACTTTTGACACATCAAGTTGTGTGACCAAACAACATGGTGCCGATTACAGCGGCATTTGTCTTTGGGAGAATGATCAACAAGCTACAACTTGTAATAAACCTCATTAAAGGTGATTTTAAACCCCAAAAATTAAAATTCTCTTATCTTTAACTCACCCTCATGCCATCCCAGATGTGTATGAATTTTTGTCTTCTGCTGAACACAAAGTTTTTTTAGAAGAATATTTAATCTCTGTAGGTCAATATAAAGCTAGTGAACGGTGGCCAGAATTGTGATGGTCCAAACAACATTGAAATGCTTAATAGAAGTAATCCATACTCTAGTGGTACTCTAACCAGTGGTTAAATCAAAATGATCCAATAATGAGAATAAACCTAAATCTAACTCCTTTTCACTGTACATCTTGCCATCACAGTCTCAAGGCACAATTATGACATGGCATTTATAATGCCTTAATTTTATATGCTTTGTGCAGGCCGAATCGCTGCATGGAGAAGGTGTGTCACTGAAGCGAGGATCTGTTCACCAAAGAAGCGTCTAACTTCGAGGTGTAGAATGTCTGCCAGAACACTGCAGGGAAGCAGAGAGACTTCTAAGCTTACGAAGATTCCCATCACTAACTCGTGTATATCGATGGCAACGAATGTAGAGGGCTTTTAAGATGAGAGAGAATTGCTGTCTTTAAGGAAGAAAATTAGGAAAAATTGTGTTTTCGCCCCCACTTATATACTGGACAGCTTAGCACCTAAAAGGGCGGGGATTAACCACCATGGCCAATCTTAGAATTGGTGTTTTTGTAGAAGGGTTTTAACTAGGCCATTGGAAACAGAAATTACCCACATGCATGACTCTGTGAAATTACTCACATGCATGAGAGTGAACTGTGATTGTAAGGGAAGTGCTGTTTTGCATGAATCCGAGAAGTAAATGTAGCTTCTATTTCATGATGTTTTTGAACCTGTGCTTGAGCGTAACATCATCTGTCTGCAGCACTGGTACAGGCACACTTTGGTCAGAGTGGACGTGAGATTAAAATATTTACATCCTAGTATAAAGCAAATAAAATAGGAGCACTCCACATATCTTACTAGGATTATTATTACTCTGATTATTAGCATAATCAAATGATCATAATCGCAATATTCTGTTCACATGAACTACAGTTAAATCACAGTAATGACTTAGTTGTATTATAATCGCATTATCAAGTGCATGTAAACATAGCCATTTGGTTTATTCAAAAGATGAAAAATGTTGCTTTAAGAGGCTATATACGGAGTTAGGATGAAAATAAGGTGCATTTCAAACTGTTCTGAGACCAGTGCAGACAGACAGCACACTGAAGGTTAAGTCATTCAGTAAAAAGGGAGCGGCTAAGTGCATTCACTCCTAAAATCCGACCAAAAGTTCCATTTCAGGATGAAGATGATGTTTGTACAATGGTTGTCAGACATTGGACAATGGTAATCAGTACATAGATCCAGAATTTAAAATGCTTAATTTTATGTTTACATGGTTGGCAGTGATTGGACGATGCTGGTCATTACTTTAAATCAGAATTAATTATGCTAATTTCTGATTGGTAAGATGCTTCAGCAATAACTTTCACTTTGTTGGTTTGACTGTGCAAAGATTGAACACTGAGATGTTGTTGCCAAATGAAAGCAAACAATGTAACATAAAAGTCAAATCAAGTCAAATAATTTTTTATTTATTAAGTTTTTTTATTTGTGCTTTTCCCAATACACATTGTTCCAAAGCAGCTTTACAGAAAATCAGTTGTAATGTCTGTAACATCTCAACTTAAATAGCCAACACTCCAGGAAACATATTAAACATAATAGACTTTCTATAGCTTGGTATTATTTAAAACATAATCCCACTGTCCCCATATGAGGACATACATTTTTAGGAGAACTATTTGCTCTTCAAAAAATTGTGCATGTTTATTAGGGGCTACTAGTTACAAATCAAAAAGGGAAATGAAAAAAAGCCCACTGCAGAGGCTAATGTGCTTTCATTAACATGTTGATAACATGTTTCAGAGCCTCTGTGCTTGTGCTTTGCTCTGCTACCCAAAAGGTCATTTTCTCAAATCTTTATCTGCATGTTAATTTATACTGAAGAACAGTATAGAACAGTTTTTTTTTTTTTTTTTTTTTTTTTTTTTTTTTTTTTTAAATGTGTTAAAATACATGTTACAATTTCAGCAGTTCTGCTGAATGGTAGTACAGAGTTAGTAGCATGTAATGCACTAATCCTAAAACTTTGCACTTTCTGCAAGAAGAATCCTACTTAATTGAACTGCATTATCAAATTCAGTAAAAATTACATTCAAAGTGCATTAGAGCATGTAACATTTTCAATTAATAGATGGTTTCTCCATGCCTTCCTTCGATGTAGAAGAGGAACTTTAACCAAGTTTGTTTCACTTGAAACTGTTTCACTTCTCTTAAATTAATTTGAGGTTATGCATATATACATAGTGATCATCACATGGCCATCCAGTTTGGACCTTTCGCAATACATGATATTTTAACGCACGTCTCTTAAAGTGTACATTTGTGTATGTGTATGAATGTCAGATGGCCCCTACCTCCATTTACCTTGAGGCACCATCTTAAGAATTTCAACTTAACTTTATAAAATGTATCCAAACTTAAGATGGTCAACTGATGAATAATTAAAGTAACATGATTTGTTTGGCTGGATTAAAGGCTAGGAAGGAATAGGAGTTGAAAAAGTCAAAGTAGTTTTAAAATGTCCAGATATTGCTTTAGTTAAGTTTAGTTACAAAGTCTAGTTACTTTACCAGACAGGTGTTTCAGCTACCTTGATGTGCTCTACAGTATATATTAATAGAATATATGCTTTTTTTTTCACCAGGAACATTAAAAGTTGCAAAGCCAATTGTACTGAAACTTGAGCATTTTGCCCAAAAAAATAAATAAAAATGCTTCGCCATTACCGTCTCTTTGTGAGAAAAACAAAAACAAAAACACACACAAACATTTTTTTGGGAATGTAATTACAGTCTAAAAGCAAATTAGAACAAACAACAGGCTAAAACATTTTGAGAGGTAGTTTGTGCTATGACTTGGGATAGAAAGCATGCTTATGCTGCATGGGGAAGAGGGTTGTCACATATTCTTGTCACAGTTTTTCTATGATGCGCTATTATGCTTGAACTATTTTTCGAGCGAGTTTGCTTGAGTGAGCAGTTTTGTGATTTTTATTTCTGTCTTGAAAAAGGACAAGATACACATATTATCAACAGCTCATTTAGAGACAACACAAGAAGCACAATGGGAAGGTCTCTTCTCACTTTCATATTGGGTAAACTCAATCTTCAATCTTTTCACATTATATTCTAATTATAGATACAGTATAAAGGCTGAACATTTTTATATTGTACTTTTAGTCCATCATACATTGCACAGCAGCATTTATTACTTCAATAAGACAGTTACTCATTGTGGTAGAAACATGAACTGAAATTTTAAGTTAGTGCTTGTGATACCATAAATTTATGGCAAATTGTATGGCTCAAATTTGCATTTCAAAGTATAGTCTGTTTTCAGAGGATTGGGTTTTTCTTCTCACAAAGTTGATAAATGAACATTTTTGTGGAGATTCTAGCAAATCTATTTGCGTATGTTTGGTGGTACCTTTAATCTGCAGCAGTCTGATAATGAGAAATATGTCTGTCATTAATCCACATAGCTTGATGAATCTTCAGACATTTTATATATATATATATATATATATATATATATATATATATATATACAAATTCAACAAACAAGCAATCTTCTGGAAAATGAAAGAATACAAAGGGCAAGATTAAATGTGAACGGCAGGACTTTTGACTATTGGCATGAAGACTGATCAACATTAGCTTCTTTTCCACCATGGGGTTTAAAAGTTCTCGTTGCACAATCGCCGATCGGAGCCAGTTGGTGCGGTTACACCTTTTTACCATTGTGGTTCGATGAAATCAGGAAAATGTACTTAACGGACCCGTCTTGTGGCAACGGCCTGAGGGGTAAAAATTGGAGCGAGTGAGCTATGGAAGATGATCGCATAATCCAGTTTTTAGGACTGTTTTTTTCCTTGATTTTACTCTACTACGGTGACCTGGAGGGGATATGTTCGGTTCAGTTAGTTTTGTCGTGGCCACGAGATATTAACTCATGTGAACGTGATAATAAATCGTGGCCTCGATATAATTTTGTCGAGGTAACGACATCCTTATGTCGTGGCGATGTGAAGTCATGGCCTCGAGGTCTTATGTTGAGGGAACGTCATCCGTCACTGTAACCATATGCTACAGCAGTCGGCATGATATGGAGATGACTAATAAAATAACATTTTACTTTTAATTAGGACTGTCAAATAAAGAGCGGCCTCTGGCATTAATACATGGGTACGTTATAAGTGAAAGACACGAAGCGCATTCTTAAGTTTAATGGGCTTTGCCGTCCGAAATTTGTTGGCTTGAATTAAATATTCGGATTCATCATTGACCAGTTGAACGGTCCCGGTAGTTTTAGATTTGACATTCACGACAATACTCATTAAACTCTCTGTGCAAATCACATTTTCAAGCCAGACCAATTTAGACATGCATGAATGGGTTTTCTTTGCTAGCACAAAGCTGAATTTATTTTTTTTATAGGCTATATATATTGGCTCTATAAATTACATTTACATTTATGCATTTGGCAGACGCTTTTATCCAAAGCGACTTACAGTGCCCTATTACAGGGACAATCCCCCTGGAGTAAACTGGAGTTAAGTGCCTTGCTCAAGGACACAATGGTGGTGGCCATGGGGTTTGAACCAGCAACCTTCTGATTAGCAGCCCTGTGCTCTAGCCACTACCGCCGCCACCACCACCACTCCCAAAGGGAATATCCCTTTCATGACACAAGGCTTTGTTTGTGGAATTTACTTTCTATATGTTTTCAAATAAATATAGTAATGTAAATGTTTATAATAATCTAATTCCATTAAACTCAGTGACCCTTTGAACTAGTGACATGAAACCAACAGTAAAACACTCAGAATATTATTCTTCATATAGCACAGTTGTCTAATGTCAATTGTTTAATGTCTCTAGGTCAAACGGTCATTGAGTTTAATAGATTTATGATGAATCTGTATAAAAAGTACTGAATATTTACTCCCAAAAAAAAGTATTGTGCTATATGAAGGATATTATTCTGTAATAACTTTCTGCTAGCAAAGAAAACCCATTCATGCATGTCTAAGTTGGTTTGGTTTGAAAATGTGATTTGCACAGAGAGTTTAATGAGTATTGTCGTGAATGTCAAATCTAAAACTACCTCAACCGTCCGGGACCCTTCAACTGGTCAATGATGAATCCGAATATTTAATTTATTCAAGCCAACAAATTTCCGACGGCAAAGCCCATTAAACTTAAGAATACACTTCAGGTGTCTTTCACTTATAACGTACCCATGTATTAATGCCAGAGGCCGCACTATATCTTTATTTGACATTCATTAGTTATCTCTATCTCATGCCGACTGCTGTAGCATATGGTTACAGTGACGGATGTCGTTCCCTCAACATAAGATCTCGAGGCCACGACTTCACATCGCCACGACATAAGGATGTCGTTACCTCGATAAAATGATATCGTGGCAACGACTTATTATCACGTTCCCATGAGTTAATATGTCGTAGCCACGACAAAACCAAGTGAGCCGAACATATCCCCTCCCGGTCACTGTATAATACATAGGATAGACACAGCACATTTTGCAGAAAGGAAACCAAAAAGAAAAATGCGAGGTTTATTTACAGAGGACTTGTGTATGCCACTGGACACAAACACAGAAAGTTAAAAGATCCCAGCCTAGCTAAAAAGGATATTTATTGACAAAATATGATATAAGTATATGAAATAACATAAGCGGCTTAAAATATAAATGATAGTTTTAATGGAAAACTCAAAAGACAAACACATAAGACGACGGACATGTCCGTAAGGATCTCTCTCTCTCGCACCGCCCTCTGCAGTCGGCCTTTATCCCTCTCGGTGGCTTGATTAGCTTAATACGGGACCGGGCGTGTTGAGTCACGACCTGGCCCCGCCCTCCACCATGCCACAGTGCAGTTTAGGGGTTGTGAATCTCAAATCAACGGTACAACTATAATAAATCGTGTGAAGCAAAGAGGTTTAGAGAACTCTCATATAATTTAGTGTGTAATGCTTTGAAATAGATCATACATTAAAAATATTTAGGCTTCAGTACTTTGTTTTTAATGTCACTGTCACGTTTCATTTCAACAGCTAGTGCTTTTAGTTCTGTAACTGGTAAGTACACTTTTTTTCTACTAATACACAGATCTTGGGTTCTAGTCAGTAATCTCAACATACTAAATCTAACATATGAGCAATGGTTATTTTGGCTATAGTCTGCAACAGCACAGTTCAAGACTTTTGGCTTCATATTGTGTTGTCTGTTTGCTAGGAAATATCAGACTGGTCAGTGGTAATAATAGCTGCTCTGGTAGAGTTGAGGTCTTTTACAATAGCCAATGGGGAACAGTGTGTGATGATGACTGGGACATGAAAGATGCTGCGGTGGTGTGCAGACAGTTGGGATGTGGAGAAGCTGTTGCAGCATGGCAGAGTGCCCATTTCAGCCAGGGGAGTGGTCAGATCTGGCTGGATGATGTTGGATGTTCTGGAAATGAGAGCAACCTTACAATGTGCTCACACAGAGGACTAGGATCACATAACTGTAATCATGGTGAAGATGCTGGTGTTGAATGTTCAGGTATCAGATTATCCTAATTCTGTTATGTTCCTGCTGTATTCAGATTTATTTTTTAAAACCCTATGAATTGCATATGTTGTACACTCCATTATTGTGCCACAATAATATCTGAAAGTAGAAGCTGATACAAACACAATGTTTTAAATATGATGTACAATGATTTTAGACAACATTACTTACAACAACATTACACAAAGTGAAATAAACATACATTCGAACAATCATTACAGTATTCAGACACTGGTAACATCTCTAATACCAAAGCCACAAGCAAGCACACTTGTTAGGCAATTATGTCCACACGATCATTGCATGCATTTTTCTGCATTTGAAATGATTGTATATTTTCATGATTCTACAACACAAAATATTCCAACACATGCAGTATACCAGTGGTGGTTCTGGCTTATATTGCATCCAGCACCACCAAAGCACCCACACCCCCCACAGGGCGGCTGCCCATGTTGCCCATGCCTAAATCCGCCACTGAGAATACAGACGCAGATGATACCCCAAACATCCATGACATAAATGTTTATGCTGTTTTATGTCAGGTCATATGTTAAGATTGGTCAATGGGTTTGATTCCTGCTGTGGAAGAGTGGAGATTCATTATAATGGCGAGTGGGGAACAGTGTGTGACGATGACTGGGTCATGAATGATGCTTCTGTTGTGTGCAAAGAATTACAATGTGGCGCAGCCATCGGTGCACCTCATAGTGCTGCCTTTGGTCGAGGCAATGGAACAATCTGGCTGGATGATTGTAAAGAAGTTCATGCTCACGGGCAAGGAAGAGGCGAGAAACCGGCTTAACGTATAAATTATAGTTTTAATGGAAAACTCAAAAGACAAACACATAAGACAACAGACATGTCCTTGAACGATCTCTCTCTCACGCCCGTCTTCCGCGGTCGGCCTTTAATCCTCTCGGAGGCTTGATTAGCCTAATACGGGACCGGGCGTGTTGAATCACGACCCGGCCCCGCCCTCCACCGTGCCACAATGATGTTGGATGTTCTGGAAGTGAGAGCAACCTTAAAGGGATACTTCACCTCTGGGAAGATGAATGTGTATTTAAAATTGGTCATTTATATAGTATAAATGTGAAATAATTTTTGAATTTGAAGCATTCTAGACTGAGAAAAGGCAGAAAATGTATTTTTTACACATGTGGCTGAAAGACAACAACTCCCAGAATGCACTTGCTTTGCTGCCCTTACGAGGCCACTCCCAAACCACGCCTACCGGTTACAGGCGGCAGTATCTGAAAATTTGATACAACTAGGCTTGCTTTGATACATCGTGACTCTATAAATCGTGAGTTAGTTGATAAATTGACTGACTTCGCGGGAAGAACATTATGATAATTCCGGGTGTCCAAACTCTGTACATGACGTCTTAGTAACAAAAAAGAAAAACAAACAAAATACTCACTTTACACTAAGCCGTCCGTTTGTCCCTGCGGGCTTTGGCTGGCGTTTCCAATTTATCTTCGGGATCCTAAAATAAGTTTCCAGGACTCCCCTGTCCATGTGTGGTACAAAACTTGGGTGCTCATTTATACATGCTCAAGTTAGCGGTGCAGTTTCATCAGCGGATTCAGCGATCTCGTCCAGAAGAAAATGGCATCGCTGAAATTCGCGACAGCAATAGGGCTCTCTATCTGTTTCCATAGGTGCACAGCGAGAGCACTGACACCACCAGTCCGCCCCAACTCGAGTCTGGCCGGGCTCTTCCTCCTGCCTGCCAAGCAGGTTTTGCTCCCCTGCTACAGCAGCTGCTCCGGCTGCCTCTTGTTCCTCCATCTCCCGCAACTGTTCATCGCTGTATTGCGGCTCGTACAGGTAGCCGCGAGCATCAGATTCTCGCAACAGATCTTCGAAATCCCCTTCTGCCATTTCAACTTCAAAACTACCTTCCGCCATCGTGATTAGCCTACTTGTATACAAACTTTCTACACAGAGCAAGAGCCTGTTAGCTTAGCTTCTACAGAAAGATGGCTGACACTATCTTCACATTCTGTGAGTGAGATCCCGCCCCATATGGGCGTGGTGAAAACATGCGGAATACTGGCTGTAGTTTTAAGTCTCTGGCCCAAAAATCCTCCGATGACGCAAAATTACGATTTTTGCGTCATCTGAGGATTTTTTCCAGACTAAAAATACATAAATCTCTCATCTCAGGGGGATATGAGGGGGGGGGAGCTCGGTAATTCGAAAATACTACTGGTTTTCTACTGATACAAAGCTTAATGCTAAATCCTGAAGTAACCATTTAAACTGCTCACACAGAGGACTAGGAACACATGACTGTAATCATGGTGAAGATGCTGGTGTTGTATGTTTGGAGAAAAAAAAAAAACAAGCAATTGTTTATAAATATCGGCAATGGAATATAAATTACATTAAAAGGATGAAATCCACGCACTTCCATTTGTCATTAGGAGGCCAGCCGCCTGGAAGCGGAGGAACGGCTGCCGACCGCGAGGGGAGAAGGGGCTGCTGGCCGACTGCCTAGAGCAAGGAATGCCGCTGCCAGAAGTGGAGGAGACCCCTTCTGGGCACTGAAGCGTGGCGGGGTAAGAGACCGCCGACCGCGAGCGGGGAGGGGCTCCGAGTCCGACCGCCTGGAGCGAGGAAACCGCTGTCAGGGGCGGGGGAGGCCCCTTCCGATCCCCGAGAACGCGGTGGGGCGTTCCATCCGCCAGGGGCTGGAGAGCTGCCTCTGATCCGTCCGGAGAGGCGCGGCTGCCGTTCGGTAGAGGGTGGAGGAGTGACTGAGGAACAAGCTACGGCGTATAGGAGAAACCGGCTTAACATATAAATGATAGTTTTAATGGAAAACTCAAAAGACAAACACATAAGACAACGGACATGTCCGTAAGGATCTCTCTCTCTCGCACCGCCCTCTGCAGTCGGCCTTTATCCCTCTCGGTGGCTTGATTAGCTTAATACAGGACCGGGCGTGTTGAGTCACGACCCGGACCCGGACCCGCCCTCCACCGTGCCACAGTGACGTTTAGGGGTTGTGAATCTCAAATCACATACATGATAATAAATTGTGTGAAGCAAAGAGGTTTAGAGAACTCTCATATAATTTAGTGTGTAATGCTTTGAAATAGATCATACATTAAAAATATTTTGTACTCGGTACTTTGTTTTTATTGTCGCTGTCACGTTTCATTTCAACAGCTAGTGCTTTTAGTTCTGTAACTGGTAAGTATACTTTTTTTCTACTAATACACAGATCTTGGGTTCTAGTCAGTAATCTCAACATACTAAATCTAACATATGAGCAATGGTTATTTTGGCTATAGTCTGCAACAGCACAGTTCAAGACTTTTGGCTTCATATTGTGTTGTCTGTTTGCTAGGAAATATCAGACTGGTCAGTGGTAATAATAGCTGCTCTGGTAGAGTTGAGGTCTTTTACAATAGCCAATGGGGAACAGTGTGTGATGATGACTGGGACATGAAAGATGCTGCGGTGGTGTGCAGACAGTTGGGATGTGGAGAAGCTGTTGCAGCATGGCAGAGTGCCCATTTCAGCCAGGGGAGTGGTCAGATCTGGCTGGATGATGTTGGATGTTCTGGAAATGAGAGCAACCTTACAATGTGCTCACACAGAGGACTAGGATCACATAACTGTAATCATGGTGAAGATGCTGGTGTTGAATGTTCAGGTATCAGATTATCCTAATTCTGTTATGTTCCTGCTGTATTCAGATTTATTTTTTAAAACCCTATGAATTGCATATGTTGTACACTCCATTATTGTGCCACAATAATATCTGAAAGTAGAAGCTGATACAAACACAATGTTTTAAATGTGATGTACAATGATTTTAGACAACATTACTTACAACAACATTACACAAAGTGAAATAAACATACATTCGAACAATCATTACAGTATTCAGACACTGGTAACATCTCTAATACCAAAGCCACAAGCAAGCACACTTGTTAGGCAATTATGTCCACACGATCATTGCATGCATTTTTCTGCATTTGAAATGATTGTATATTTTCATGATTCTACAACACAAAATATTCCAACACATGCAGTATACCAGTGGTGGTTCTGGCTTATATTGCATCCAGCACCACCAAAGCACCCACACCCCCCACAGGGCGGCTGCCCATGTTGCCCATGCCTAAATCCGCCACTGAGTATACAGACACAGATGATACCCCAAACATCCATGACATAAATGTTTATGTTGTTTTATGTCAGGTCATATGTTAAGATTGGTCAATGGGTTTGATTCCTGCTGTGGAAGAGTGGAGATTCATTATAATGGCGAGTGGGGAACAGTGTGTGACGATGACTGGGTCATGAATGATGCTTCTGTTGTGTGCAAAGAATTACAATGTGGCGCAGCCATCGGTGCACCTCATAGTGCTGCCTTTGGTCGAGGCAATGGAACAATCTGGCTGGATGATGTTGGATGTTCTGGAAATGAGAGCAGCATTATACTGTGCTCACACAGAGGACTAGGAACACATGACTGTAAACATGGTGAAGATGCTGGTGTTGTATGTTTGGGTAAGAAAAATCTTAAGCATTTTACTTGTTTGGAGAAAAAAAAAAAAGCAATTGTTTATAAATATCGGCAAGGGAATATAAATTACATTAAAAGGATGAAATCCATGCACTTCCATATGTCATTAGATTATGTCTTGATAAACAAATTAGGTAAAACTTTAGAAAGAGGGTTCCATTGGTTAACATTCATTAATGCATTAGGCAACATGAACAAACAATAAACAATATTTTTTACAGCATGTATTAATCTTTATTCATGTTAGTTAATAAAAATACAATTGTTCGTAATTAAAGTTAGTTCATAGTGCATTAACTAATGTTAGCAAATACAATTTTTGATTGAAAAAATGTATTAGTATATGGTGAAATTAACATGAACTATAAATGCTGTAAAAGTATTGTTCATTGTTAGTTCAAGTTAACTAATTTTGTTAACTAATGTTAACAAATGGAACCATATTGTAAAGTGTTACCACAAATTCAAACACTTTTGCAGGTGGCCTGCAGATGCCCACGCTTTCCCTGATGTCCACCAATTCAGCTGTGTCTCCTGGAGAAAATGTTCAGTTCACATGCACAACATCTAACCCAAGGTGCCAGACTAATGGTGATTTTCACCTGTTCAGAAGTGGATCATCCATGTACTCCCAAAGAAGTACGTCAAGTGTGATTTTCAATCTGACTGATGTTAACATCATACATCATGGCCAGTACAGCTGTCATTACTCTTACAACAATGGTGCTATCAAGTCACCCATGAGTAAGACTATTCAAATCACTGTAGGTGAGTGTACATCAAACTAGCTACACATTGCTTAAAGGATAGGGCATTCTGTATTTATCTGTGCATTTATTTTCTGCTGCTGCGTTTTTGCAGCATAACTTCCACATTGTGCTGATTAGGTTTATAAAACTGCAAATGCTATAGTTTGCTTCTCTAAAGCCATCCTTACACTGCAAAGATGGCCCAGAAGCAGCATCTAAAGTGGCATTTAGTTGCATTTACACAGACTGTTTAATGCTGCTCAGAGCAGGCATAAATGCATTTTACTAAGTTATAAAATATTTGCTCCATTATAACAACAACAATGTTTAAGGCTGCTCTGATGCTGCATATTATTACACAGAACCAAAGCAACATCAGAACTGCCTTTGATACTTGGGGTTGAGGTGGGTCAGAGCATGTTTAATTTAGTCTGGCTTTTGCTTCTTTACACAGAATTTTGAGCAGGCACAGTGTAGGCTTAATTCTGCTGTGTAAAGATGCTTTAAGCCTGTTTTGTTCCTCTTGTTTTCTAGTGAACTTGCAGCAGCCCAACATTTCTTTTAGTGCTCCTGGTGGATTGTTTGATTTTGGGTCTCAGGTGCCAGTGGTCACCAGGGGCCACAGTTTTAATATCATCTGCTCCACTGAATCTCAGTATCCTGGAGGCTTCTTCTACCTGTTCAATGGATCAAACATCATTAGGAGTCGATCAGCTATCAATCACACTGCCCTTTTCTCCTTTCCTGAGACAGATTATTCACAACAGGGAAACTACAGTTGTGGTTATGAAGTGAATGTGTCCTCACGTGCCTTTAGTTCAGCTACCTCTCAACTGCTGGTTATCACTATAAGAAGTGTGGTATTGACATGTAAGAGTCTAAGTAGAGACTACTAACCTAAAGGAATAGTTCACCCAAAAATGACAATTCTCTCATCATTTACTCACTCTCATGCCATCTCAAATTCGCATGACTTCTGCGGGAAAAAAAATTACAATATTTTCATAGATGTGTGATGTGTTTATATCCAAACAATGCAAGTCAATGGGTTCAAAATCCAAAAGCACATAAAGGCAGCATTAAGGTGGATTTCCTTTATGCTGCTCTAAAATACTCCACAAACAGAAGGGAAGACGGACACAGGGAAGCGGGTTTTTCCAGACTCCAGTAAGGCTTTTAATCGTCACTTCAATGCTTTACAGCTTCACAAACTCAACAGTCTCAGAGGCACATAGGCACTCAAAATCATTAGCCTCATGAACATAAACACTTCAGCTTCCACAAGCACTGTATGTTCCCTTGTGCTAGACTCTCTCTGCCTCCCTGCTGGTGGCGTGGCCATTTATATGCCGCTCTCCACATGCTCACTGGAATTAGAGACAGGTGTTAGACATAATCTAGCTCAGGTGTAAGCACCCTTACCACTTTCCCTCTCTCTGGACAGACGCTCAACCATGCCCCTGCTGCCACAGCTGCCTTTATGTGCTTTTGGAGTTTGGATGTTTTTGTTGTCTACGAGTCATTTAGCACCAGGTTATCCACAAACATGTGGTATAACTCTTCACATGCACCAAATGTCTGAACCTGCGGTTCCTCTCGTAATAAGCAGGATTACTATTGCAACAACACATCATCAGTAGAGTAAAACGAACCTGTCTCACGACGGTCTATATGACACAGGATTTTTTGTGAATAAGCAGTTACATATTGATCTATTTCTCATCCAAAACCATTGTGTCGCTTCAGAAGACATGGATGTGGCAGGGCGGGGCTGCGTCATGACGATACACACCCGGTCCCGTATCAGGCTAATCAAGCCTCTGAGAGGGATAAAGGCCGATGGCAGACAGTGGTGCGACGAGAGAGAGATAAATGACGGACACGATCCAGCCCCGCCCTCCGCACTGCCACAATGGATTAAACCATTCGAGTCGAGCTTGGAAGTTTTGGTCCCCACTGACTTGCATTGTATGGACATTAATACCTCATACATCTACAGAAGAAATACATTTATATGAGTTTGAGTTGGCATAAGGTTTATTGATGAAAGAATTGTAATTTTTGGGTGAACTATTCTTTAACTACATTTTTTCAGTTGATTGAAGGAACTGTTTTCAAAACAGCTTTTTTTCAGTAACAAGTAATTTATGAGTAGTGTGATAAAATGTTGTTTTGTTGCAGATTTGCAACCGAGCTAAGTCCTCTACTAAATGTAATCTCTCTCTCTCTCTCTCTCTCTCTCTCACACACACACACACACACACACACACACACACACACACTAATAGTGTTGGGGTGTCCAAGTTATTTTAGTGAACTGGATTCATTCGATGGTTCATGTAAACAAGTGATTCACAAAAATTATTAACAGTCCCACACATTTTATGACTTTTTAGTGCTGTATGCAACTTGGTTATAGAGTGTTTTTAGTTTTTTATTTAGAACAATATATTGAAATTTAGAGTAGAGTGGGATGCTCCAGTTTCAAAGTAGCTTCCCCAGCACTGCAGCTGTTAATAGAATGATATACAGTATTAACTGAAAATCATGTCTCACTTTCAGCCTTCCTGCTTCCTGTCATTGGTGCTGCAGTGTCAGCTGTACTACTCTTATTTTGTGCCCTTATCATCATCTTCCTATGGAAGAGAAGACAAACCCAGAAGAATGAGGAAACAGATAAGAAGTGCTCCTTTAAAAAAGGTGGCATTGATTTACAATTTATAAAAGCCATTACATTATGTTATTTAACATATTATTTTGGGTGCCTTCTGATATTAATATCTTGTTACAACAACTAATTTTTCATCATTAAAATCCTTTCATCAATATGCAATGTCCCTAGGTGCAGTTAATACTTACAGAGGTGTTTCCCATGACAAAAAAGAGGAGGAGGAGGAGGAGGAGGAGGCTGACTATGAAAATGTAGAACTGAATGATGAAGACTCTGTAGAGGACTATATTAATGTTGATTCTGAACAGGATTATGTCAATGTGGACACAGATGACTCTGAAGAGGACTATGTCAATGTGGACATTACACAGAATAACAGTACAGAACACAAAAAAAATCAAGATAACATTTATGAAAGCTATGAATATTGAGTGCATCCAAAACAAATCCACTGGATTTAGCAAAGAATTAAATTTGGTGTTAATATAACTGAAGAAAGAAGTCCAGTTATCATTGAATGCAATGGTATGACAACTAAGTGAAATTTTTCAAAACTATATTGTGATGAAAATGAGAGAACATAAAAAAAAACAGTCTTGCCAGCACAAAGACTTCTGTACATATTCCAAATATAGTATTATGTTGTTTTCTTGATTCCAGCGCTAATTAACTTAGTCCCATCACTGTAATCATTTACATTTATGCATTTGGCTGGCGCTTTTATCCAAAGCAACTTATAGTGCCCTTATTACAGGGACAGTCCCCCCAGAGCAACCTGGAGTTAAGTGCCTTGTTCTAGGACATACTGGTGGTGACTGTGGGGATTGAACCAGCAACCTTCTGATTAATAGTTATATGCTTTAGCCCACTACGCCACCACCATAAACATAAGCTTTATAGTTGTATACAGCTTTAGATTATATAAATATATTGTGGTCTACATTTATATAACTTTATGGAAAAATATGCATTCCTTACAAGTTTATACTTTTGTCTAATTTTAGTTTTGGTGCATTAATAATATACTTTTATATAGTTCACTTTCTGCAAAATGCCACACGTTTGTTGCCCATCTCTTTGCACAATGTGACAATAAAAGTGTGAAAGAAAAGGATGCCATTTATTTTTGCTATGCGTTCTCATTTAGGACATGTCTTTAACAAACATCTAAATGTTGCAGATGCAGTAGACTCTTGGAGTTATATTGACAAATACCTGTGTATTCAAAAGCTCATTCTGATTCTTATTTAATAACAAAATGATAGAAAGACATATCTTATGGGAGGAATTAAATAACAGGCACATTGAGTATTTTGTTCATCATATTTATTTTCATTTAAAAGCAACAGAATGTAAATTGAATCAACTTTATTAACAACAAAACACATGAAAATGAATCCGATATCTGCCTTTGATCTCGTGGTGTATGATCCACTACGAGAAGTGAGAACTGTTCGACTTGACAGCTTAAGCTGTTTCACTCCTCCCCTGCCTGTCTTCAAGGCGATGCGTCTGGCGTCTCAAACGAGCCTACTGACACTATCGTTCATTTAAAGATATTCAAACATAGTGTTAATGGCATAAAATAACAGATAAATCTCAAAAACAAAAAAATATAAAGGAGTGTATTTTAAACCTTCTTTTAACAACTCAAATATTTAAAAGATTGTTTTGCTTTCATGGTAATTATGAATGAAAGAGATTACAAACAACATCTATTTTAAAGAGGAAATAAGGCTTCATAGATTTACACTTGTGCTCGTAATCTAACGACTTGAGTATGGCATAATTTTTATATCACCAAAAGCCTCCGAATTCATGATAAAAAAAAAAATTTGAAAATATTTTTGTGTGAATTCACCTAAAAAAAAATTCAGGGTTGTGAAATTCAAGTTTTTATTATTCAAGTGGTGGATTTGAGGACGTGAAATTCAGGTATCAATATTCAGGTTGTTGAATACAGGTTGAAAAATTCAGGTGTCAAAATTCGAGGATGATATCCGGGAACGCAAAGAAGAGCAAATGAGTGTCGATGCAATCCATCTCTCTCTTGGACAATCGCAAAGAGATGGAAAGAGCTCAAAAGTCATTTTAAACAACAGGGGTGGGGTGGGGGGGTGTACTTTAGGGATACTTCTAATGTTTCATTAATGTGTTTTGAAGAAAAGAGGAACTTAATCATTAAATTGGATCCTTCACCTAACAGCAAGTTTAATCAAGAACCTTATTTCATAATAATATGGGCAAAGGACATTTATCAGTGGAAACAAATAAACAACCTCATTTTAACTGCAAGTCTGCATTCAGAGAATAACAGTGTGTTTAATGATTACATCCAAGGTAATATGAATCGGGTATATCTACCTCTTGTTGTTACTGTAAATAAGTGTAATAAGATGAGTTTTTGATAATCTGGACAGTAAAAAAAACACACACACATGTAATAATTTTTCCCGAATCGGATTCAAACCACATCGGGAGGTGGTTTCAAATGCGATTAAAATGTGATTTTTTTCAGATGCGTCTAAGGCCGGACGCTCTCGCTACTCAATTCGGATTTCAAAAGGTCTTTTGCGTCCCTCTTAACGCGACACACCACGATGATATCAAAAATCGGTGACTGCAGCACGGAACATCACAATATCTACCAGTCTCCTCCGTCGCTGAGTTTTTCTTGTGCGACGGGAGGAGTTCTGCACTGCGACTGGACAGGGCGCTTATTTGGAGAGCGAGATGATGCACCTCCATTTTCCCCGCATCTGTTTTGAAAGCATCGTCAACCCATGCAGAGAGGGTGGTTATGTCTGAACGCGCAAATCTTATTTGATCACTTGCAATGAATAGTGCAGACAGTCTGCCTGAAAAGATCTGATTTGAGAAAAAATCTGATTTGCCTGCAGTCTGAAAATAAGTTTCTGCCATCACTAAATACAGTGACGGTGCGCAACAGTGAAATGCGTCCATGTAGCGCTTGATCATAAAGCAACATCGTTCCCCACCCCCTCCAAAAAATCAAAGTAAATTGTAAGCCCCGGAATACATTAATGCGGCCCAGCCAGACACATCAGAATTTGTGAAAATACACGCACGGTAAACACTTCAAATAATGTTTAATTGAGTCAATTAATAAATGATACTTAATAGTCTAACTGTGGGGGTTTTAATCTAGAAAATGTGTAGATTTCATACAGTAAGTCTGCGCATCTGCGTCGCCAGGTCATTTTCCGGGGCTTCAGCCCCGAATGTTTTGACTGTAGCCCCGAATGTAGTTTTAAACGTAAGCAACACAAGTTTGGGTGCAGATCAACAACAAACATATTTCTGTATGAATATGTAATAATCTTCATGACGCAGCTCTCGCAGGTCTACGAATAATGTGAGCAGAATGTATGACATGTAAAGCTGGCACTTGTGCGTCAGTGGCTAATAAAGGTGCAAGTAATTTAGAAGCACACATTAGCTCTGCAAACAAAAGGTGAAAGTTCATCAGGTAAATTAACTGACTACTTTTTGTGACCAGGTAAAATGATCACATTGCTTCATTTTACATTGCCATTCAAAATAATAGTAATAGTAAATGAAGGTACACACATGGACATTCAAAAGAATGTTGGACATTTATATTTATTTATATATATTTATGTTATGCTAATAGTGTCTTTTTCACTGCATTAAAGTTTGCATTCATAGTAGCACTGTTTTGAACCCTATTATAAATGGTCTGCATGGGGTGTGCTAGTCCACTTATGCTAGTAATCAGCAACTGACAGACTTAGATGTTCATAGAGTAAACTAATGTTACACCAAAATACATTGTTTTACTGTTTAATGATTAATCAGATTGACAAATTGAAATTTCCAATGAACAACACATGTACTTTAGTGTTTCCCATTAATTGACTAGACTCTGGCGGCCAGCCACAGTCTCATTTGCCCTGCCACGGTCTCATAATGAACCGAAAACATTTTTACACTTCTCATCTAAAATATTTTTGCACTTCTCAGTCTCATAATAACATAAAATAAAAGGTTGTGTTTTGCACACTCTCTCGTGTGCCAGTCAGTACAGTCAGTTCCTCACCCGCTGCTGTAAACTCACACACTCTCACACACTCGCAGATATCTGCACTGGAGTATTCGTGGATCCGTCTAACGTTATTTGGTTGAGGAGGATGTCAAATCTTTGAGGTAATTAACGTTAACTAACATTAAATGTATCCACTGCATTTATACACTACTCCACACACAATTTATCATTATCAGTGTACCAGAGCAAACAGATAATATTACTGGCAAAATTACAATCATGATGATTAACTAAAATTAACGTTAGCATTACTAGGTTAATTGGCATAACGTTACACTAATTATGGCTTCACTAGCTAGCTATCTTTAGCAGTCTGAGGTAACATTAAAAGATAAAAAGCTGAAACTGACATCCCTAGTTTGTACCCTGCTTTTCAGAACGAGCATACACAAATAGTTTAAGAGAAGTCAAACCCCAGATGAGGAAGAGACATGGTGTCTAAATTAAATGAGGCCCTGTGAGAGATTAGTTAGCACCACAGACTCAAGCTCTGTGTGAAAATTGTGGGTCGGGTAGTGTCAATCCAGCTAATTTTAGCCAAACGCTTTTGGCGAGGCAGGCCTTGGCTCTGTCAATTAAACCCTGGCTGGGGGGTGAAGAGCATTGTGTATATGGGGAAGAATTGGGGGAGCTGTTTCTCACAGTTCAATTTATTTCAGTGATGCCTACTGCAGCTTTAAGAGCACAAAACTGTTTACAAGAGCACAACACTAGCCTTTAATTTTTCTCTCAAAGTGCACCAGATGGAAGTATTTAACTTTAAAATGTTTAAAAAATTCTTACGGGGGAGCATTCCCCCCAACCCCCCTAGAGGATCAGAGGTCCGCCCATACTCTCACAAAATCCTGTGGGAATCACTGTACTTTCATTGTAAGTAAGGTGCCAGAGTGCAGAGAAAAAACAGAAAGGTAGAGCGTGTTTATTTAAAATAGATGGGGGTCACCTAAAGCCACACCAGGGGCGAGGCTAGCCCCTTTTTAAGGAGCTCAGCACCCCTAAAACTTGGAGTAAGAAATGTTGTTATTCTAAAAATGTTGACAAGGTTAAATAATGTCCAAAACATACTCCGTAGTTTGTGGTTTAAATGTATGTGTTAAGGATGCAAATGAAAACATCCCCGCTTAGCAAATGGTGTCATCCTCTTCTCTACTTCTACTTCTCCTCTGTCTGCACGCGCTCAGCACGACCGTCATCCTGCGCGAAACACACGCAGAGTGAGAATCTGTTATGTAGTGTTGTGAATCAACTAAGTTGCTCCAAAGCTGTGTCTCACACTTCTTTCCTTTTACCTAGAGTTGTTCCGATTATCGGTGAGTACTGGAGTCAGTATCATGAATCACCATGGTACACCTATAAGTGTTTATTTTCGGACTATTTTAGTCCAGCGGGTCGCCGCCGCCGTGGAGTAGCACAGGACCTGGGTGACTCGTCCATAGTCATAAACGGAGAGAAGTAGCGCCGGTTACAATGTTCTTCCGCAAGACGCATGCAGTTCTGTTTATTAATTGCTAGAGCGTGAAACAAAAACAGCAGCGCGACAAATAAACTGCGTACCTGTGTAGTGCATACGTACGGAAGCTCAAAGAGGCCTTGCGTTATTATTTTTTTCTGTCTCGTTTTCTCGTGATCTCGACATAACTAAGGTTGTTTTCTCGTGATCACGACATAACAAAAAGTTGTTTTCTCGTGATCATGACTTAATTTCTGTTGAGATCTTGACCAAACAAAAAGTTTTTTCAATAAGGATATCTGGTTGTCATTGACAACTTCCAGATTAGTGTCAGACACCTTAGAAGAAGACTATCACGTCTACAACTTTCGTAGACAATAAAGTGACCCTGAACGTTTGGTCAATTTCATTGCAAGCCAAATTGATGGGCCGGGACGTCTGCATGACTGCGGTCAAGCCAGCCGCGATTTAGATCCGAGTGCGCGCATATTGCAGTTCTTGACGCCTGTTGAGTGCAGAAGAAAGCGAGTCTTGCTATATTGATGAAAACGCGTTTATTAAGTGTTTGTGATGTGCTGCCTGGCGTTTAGTAATATGTTTGATTTAGCCTATGTGAAAGGTGCCTAACTTTACATTTATATATAATAAATTGTACTTTTCTGCCAAGGATCTCTCACTGTTCTTCATACCTTGTAGGTCAATTAAAAACTGTATAGAAAATTAAAGGGAAAAACAACTTTTTGTTATGTCGTGATCACGAGAAAACAACCTTAGTTATGTCGAGATCACGAGAAAACGAGACAGAAAAAAATTATAACGCAAGGCCTCTTTGAGCTTCCGTACGTACGTGTGTCTCTGTTGTTAAAGTTTATCGTTAATTTGATACTCATTTTAACAATCGGGAGTCATGTAAACATGACGTCACGTGCGTCTATTCTGGTCAGTCGTCATGGAAACATGAAGCCCTGGCGTTTGGACCAGAGTGAAAACAAACGACATATCACTGTATACCACCAGTATGTGTGAAAACACTCACTGTGCCTTTTTAAATGAATTGTTATTCATTCCTAGATTTATATCTGTTATTTTTCAGTTGTGGCTGACTATCAAACTAGACAATAAAAGAAAGTTTAATGTTTTTCTTTTGCTGTATTTATTCATTCCTCACACACAGAGGATTTAACCTGAACCAGGCTTAACTCCTGAACTCCTAGCATTACACTCTCTCTCTCTCTCTCTCTCTCTGTGTGTGTGTGTGTGTGTGCGTGTGTGCGTATATGTGTGTGTGTGGCCTGCCAGTGAGCAATGGACATACGACAATTCTTTAAAAGAAAAAAGACAGATTCAGGTGAGAGACTAGGGACATAATGACCTCTGAATTTTTTTTGTTGTTGTTGTTGTTCTTCTGAAAAGTGTTAAGCTAAAGTAACAGATAATGCAAACCAGCTATCTGTTGTTGTATCAAATTACTTATCTAGGCAATGGCCCCCCTGCTTTTATTTTTTGTATTTATTTCAAACCCACAATGGAGAATACAGCTTCTATTGTGAAAGGAATTTGTGATTTAAAAAAGTTTCTAAGCCCAATAATAATAATAATAATAATAATAATAATAAAGACATTTAAAATGACACGCCTCTGTGTGCCTTTTGTTCATATCCTTAGAATCTGTAAATGGTCTCCATAACATTTTTGTGACATGACAAACTGACCTCAACTCTCCTGCCTGCAATATATTTGTGTATGATTGTCAGTGCCAAGGGAAAGAGAGGGAGATGGAGAAGGAGAAAGGGAGAGGGAGAGGAAGAACCAGGTGAGGAAACAACAACAATAAATTGACATATAGTGAATAGTGGCAAGCAAAACAGTAACTACTCATATTCCTATACTAACTTATTGGCATTAAGTAGCCTATATTACATTTACTTTTTGTAACATTATTTTACACCACATTTTTTCATAATAAAGGAGGAGGAAAACAACAGGGAGAGTCCATAAAGGGATGAGAGGGAATTGACTAGTAAAAGAAATGAAGAGACAGAGGGAGTGCAACATAGAGACCAGCAAGCCAAAGCAGCAGAGACAGAAGAGAGCTGTTCAGACTTAGGGGATAAGGACACTGGTCCTAAACAGTTAAAGCTGCCTCAATACCCTCATACTCAAATTGGCACACAAAAAAAGAGGTATTGGGTGCTCAGCACCCCTAAAGCTCTGACCCTAGAATCGCCCCTGAGCCACACCCACTTTAATGGGGCCGAGCTAAGCCCCAAACCTCCTTAAGTCCTTGAAACGCCCCATAGCCTGCGTGTAGGCCATTTGTTGCATGCATCATTGCATGCATTTGTCTAAATAAGAACTATTTGTATATTTTCATGATTATACAAATAGCCATAAATTGAACAACACAAAATATTCCAACACATACTATACAGATACAGATGATACCCCAAACATCCATGACATAGATTTTTATGCCTCATACAATAACCGTTTTATGTCATACAGCAGATTGGTCAATGGATCTGATCTGTGCAGTGGGAGAGTGGATATTCTTCATGATGGCAAATGGGGAACAGTGTGTGTTGATAACTGTTGTGTGCAAAGAATTACAATGTGGCGCAGCCATCAGTGCACCTCATAGTGCTGCCTTTGGTCGAGGCAGTGGAACAATCTGGCTGGATGATGTTGGATGTTCTGGAAGTGAGAGCAGCCTTACACTGTGCTCACACAGAGGACTAGGAACACATTAACTGTAATCATGGTGAAGATGCTGGTGTTGTTTGTTTGGTTAGGCAGAATTTTCCATTATATCAAGCATTTTAAATGTTATTTTGGGGAAAATTTTTCATTATAATCATTGTGGTAATAAGGCTATCCTAGACTTTTTAGTTTATTGTAAATATGAGAGGTCATAAATCCTTTTTCTGTAAGCTGTTTTTTAGACTGGGGAGGAAGTCTTGTGTTCTGAAAGTTAAATTATGTGTTCATAGTGCATTAAACTCTTTTATGTCTCAAGAATGAAACATTAATTTGTCGTGATCTAAGTTGCTCATCACATTTTATAGTATTTTCTCCTTTCTCTGCCACTCGAGTCACAATAATAGAGTACATTACTGCATCCACTGGTCTAATGCCCCACTGTTTCAGAATAGCCACTTGAGGAAGTAACCACTGTAGAGGCAGTTCCAGAATCACTAAAAAAGTGACTATGAAGAGTTTTTTCTGATGACAACAGACATTTTCAGAGAAAACCGGAGAGAAGTGTATGCTACTGCTTACTTCCTCTAGTCATACTGCTAGATAAGAAGTGTATTTACACTATTAGCATGATCAACAATGGGTTAATGTTGATATTATTAGAAAATAATTGTTATTTTGATTTAATGATATTGATGCTCTATTATATATTATATATTTGATATTTTACTTTGGCTAACAGAATGGAAATGTATGAACTCTCTATCTGTTTATTTTATTATGTTTTTCTCAGTTCACCCTGTTTTTTGTGTATGTCACATAACTTTTCACATAAATTTAAGTTATATTCTCCTCTTTGATTTTGGGGCTGACATGGTTTGTTTTTTCAAACATATACTGTAGATCATGGCTTATTTCAAGCATAGCATGTTTCCCGTCTTAAACACTTGAAGCACTTCTTTCTTCTTTAGCAGTTTTTCTCATGCTCTCTGATCACTCCACACTGCAGGGGACTTCTTTCTCCTTTGCAGTAGAGAGTAAATAATTAGGCTTTTTGCAGTTCATTTGTGAAAACAATCTAAACCATCCAATGTCAAGTGTAGTATGAATGTTTGATCTCACACTAGTCACACCATTTAATCTGATTTTTACTTCTGAAATTGTGTTGAATGTAACTTTTTTAATTTTTTTAAGAAAAATGGCAAACCCAAAATCTATTATTAGGATATTTATTACAGACAGATGTGTACTTTAGATACACACTCATGAAATAACACAAGAAGATGAATGCTCCATTCAGCAATCAAACACAACGTGAGGTGTATTTGTTGCTATGGAATATGTTTAAGAATCACAACAGTTCAACCTAAAACCTCAACTGACCCCTGCAAGTCCAAACTACAGCTTTCCTATGGAAGAAGTAAAGTACAGGCTAAAACATATATGAACCCTATGTAAAACAAGCAGGTGAATGTTAAATTATGGAAGTACCACTTGCACATCCAAAGTACATTTACAAAGTATCCATACACACTTTATGAAAAATGATATCTTCATTGATGAAGCAAATTAGGAAATACTAAATGTTTTACAGGGAATGATTTCACACTTTAGACATTAGGTAGTTTCAAAATCTCCCATTGAATAAAAGCTTTGAGATACATTCACTAAATACAAGAGCTATTTAATTATCTATATATATATATATATATATAATTTGCATGATTTCATTTTCTGGTTTGGAATGCACAACATGTATTTTTTTTAACTATATGTCTCACCATTTTCATTCAAACTGATTTTTAATATATTTCATGATTGCCTATGCAGTCCCCAATCATTCAAAGCATAAATTAAACATGTCACACTGTCCATTGAAGTCCCATTTAAACTATTCAAATGCAATGCTGCTTCAATATATTACCTTTTCAGACAATGGACATAAATGCAAAACATTCAATAAGTGCAATATTTGCCCTAATTTGTGGACCTTTTAGAAACAAGTCAATA
The DNA here is from genome assembly GCA_032164185.1 of Moxostoma hubbsi. Classification (NCBI taxonomy): domain Eukaryota; kingdom Metazoa; phylum Chordata; class Actinopteri; order Cypriniformes; family Catostomidae; genus Moxostoma; species Moxostoma hubbsi. The sequence continues at coordinate 20,245,342 of JAVLUX010000024.1, forward strand.
GTCTTCATTATAATATTTCCCACAAATAAGCAAGAAGAGCGCGTAATTAAAAAAAAAAAAAGTTTTCAGTAAAGAGAACTTGTCATCTTGTGTCCATGTTAAGATGACACATGTAATGACTTTCAAGTCTAAGTAGCCTTTCTCTATTCGATCTTGGCTGATGATTAACATGTAGTCTAAGCAAAGCCAAATCTATTGCACTTTCAAATCCTGCCCTTTTCCAGGGAACAGAAACAACTCACTTATATGTTATAAATAACTAGTCACATTGTAGAGCTTTTCTTATTAACACACAACCATTAGAATGATCTGTAGTTAAAATACACTATTTCAAATCATCATAACATAGGTTTTCATTTGAAGCATGGCATATTTTTCAATTGGCATAATACTTAAATATTAGTGTTTACTACCTACCCATGATCAACTTTGTGATAACATTAATGCCCACTTACAACAAACTTTGACAAGCAAAGTTGTAATGGGGATGAACTGGTTCTCTAATGATTATCAGTTACACATTGGAGCAGACAGATTCACACACACCATCTTTACAACCCAAATGGAAAAAGTGAATCTGTATCATGGAACGAGCTGCTGATTGCACAGAGAAAGAGAAACAGAAATACACAACAGATTTAGAAAGAAAATAATATATCTGCATCTCAATAGCGTGTCGTGTACCAGTCGTTGTCAGTCATCTGTACCAGTTCGTTTACCACATCCAGCAGGTTGCGGTTGTGTTTCTGCAGAAGACGCTGATTTAATGCTCGGTCACCAAAGCCCATCTCTACCAGCACAGCCATCATGGCGTCCTGAGAAGCTGCATCTTCTGGGAGCTACACACCCAATACAAGAATGTTAAACTCTTAAGGAATTAGATTTGATTAAGACAATTATGTAACACACTTTTCCAAATTAATATGTGTAAAGCAAAAAAAGTGTATACTTTGCATTGTCTTGCACTATAGTCAATCATTATTAAATTAGAATTTTAAATGCAGTCTTTGTGGGGAAAAAATTATTCCACTTTATATTTGGTGTCTTTAACTACTATATACTTAAGCATTTGATACAATGTACATTTGTGTTGTTGCATTTGATTTAATTTGATTATTGTCAGCGCAACGGACACACCACGACGGAAGCTTCCAATGTAGACAGCATCGTTCTTTATAAAGGGGTTCTATTGCTTTTGATGCGACGCCCCGCACGCCTCCGGTGTAGACAGGGTGTAACTAAATCTAACACTACCCCTTCTCCTAAACCTATGCATACCTCAAACTCAGTAGCATAAAATGTATGTAGCAGAGAATTTTGCAGAACAACATGTAGTTACACAGTAAATACATTGTATTGTAATGTTAGTAGTACACAGTTGTTAAAGACAAATAATATAAAGTGTGACAAAAAAAGTGCTTCTGTAGTGATGCAATCATAATACCAATAACCAGTCATAATACATACAAAGGACAACATTTTAAATATATGTATTCAAATTTTCAGCATTAAAAATAAAGAGTGGCTCTGTCTATATGTCTCCCCCATTACTTAAATGTCATGTGCATACAAGATACAACCCATTTATAAATACTCCTTCTCCAGAGTTACTGTTAAAACCAGGTGAAATGCTAAAACAACATAAACTCTCACCTTCTCAGAACCAGTTTGCCCAGTAAAAAGAGCTTTATAGGCAGATGCTGCCACAGACAGGGCACCTTTCACCAATCCACCTGTGATGCTATTAACCCTGAAGTATAGAAATGAGACCGTGAGAATGAGAGTATTAGAAAGAAAAGCAAACAATGCGATAACATTGACATAATGAGGAAGATTCTTGAGCCCAATGTTAAGTATGGAGGACCATACTTAAGGCTACATTAAACTTAGCTTTATACAGCGGCTATAGTGGTTGTGTGAAGTGTGACTTACCGGAGCTCTTCTGTTTCAGACTTTGCAGATACAGATGAGTTCTCAGGGTCAGTCTGATTGGGCTCAGAATCTAGAAAAGAAAATGCAGATCAACTCCATAGCATGACTTTGTGTGTGTGTGTGTGTGTGTGTGTGTGTGTGTGTGTATTTATCACTTTGTGGGGACCAAATGTCCCCATAAGGAGAGTAAAACCCGAAAACAGCTTATAAATATTTTTTTTTAAAGTTTTTTAAAAATGTAAAAATGCAGAAAGTTTTCTGTGAGGGTTAGGTTTAGGGGATAGAATATAAAGTTTGTACAGTATAAAAACCATTATGTCTATTGAGAGTCCTCATAGAACATGGAAACCCAACATGTGTGTGTGTGTGTTCATAAACTGATATTTCCTGCTCTAAATTCATACTGGATAAGCCACAATTGAAGCTTTTGTAAAGTAGCTGATATATGCCCACCGGTTGAAATCTACATTAATTTGCAGAGCCTGGAGTTAGGTTAATAAACAAATGCTCATTATTTTTGCAATTCTGTTTGGTGATGTTAGTGGTGCAGAAATGACACACTTCACCTTTAATTAAAATAATCATTGTATATTGCTTTAATATATCATGGTGTTTCCACCCACCTCTCTCTTTGTCTCCTGGATCTCTCCTCTCCTGCTCTTCTGCTCCATTCTCTGTCTGCTCTTGTGTCTCTGTGCTGGATGAATACATTTCACATCAATAAGAAATAAGTTCAGGTCATTTTCTATAAACCATATGTGGTTGTTAAAGAAATTCAGGCAGTGATTAGTATGTGAATGAATGTTTGCAATGTTTGCATGCACTAAAGCTGGCATGTATTCCACAAGTGATGATCCATGTTATTCCTGCATGAATTGGGAATGTTCCACAGAGCATATTCTGTGCTTTAAAGGGATAGCTCCCCCAAAGCGACATAAAGGCAGCATAAAAGTAATCCATAAATCTCTAGTGGTCAAATCCATGTCTTCAGAAGCGATTTGATAGGTGTAGGAGAGAATATAATATTAAATTAGTTTTTTACTGTAATTCTAAAGTAACTACATTTCCATCCAAGGATTTTTTTCTAAAAAAGTTTTAGAACACAAAAATGGAAACGCAAATTATCACTAAAATTTCACAAGTGTCCAATGCTGAGTTCACTTTCAGAAAACGAGCTTTTGAACCTTTTAAATATAATCCTCTTTATCTCATCGCATTTGCTGAGCTTGTTCAGAAAATGTCAATTGCATTATGATGCTAAAATAAATTTTAGATGATAATCAAGTTCAGTTGGTCATTAAAAGTTGCTGGAGAATGCAGTTGTGATGGTGATGCTTTTGATTAGATGATTGTTCAAAATAGAATTCCAGGTATATATCATATGTAAACCCTGATATTACACTGCATCAATTTTGCTTTAATAGCTGTGCACACCGCATATACACATAGATGGATGGTCCTTATACTAAGACTGAAAGTTCTCCTGCTACTTAGTGCAGGTTGCCAGCTTGAACAGGGCCATGAAGATTCAATTTCAGGTTGGAACCAGTGGCACCTTCGATAAGGACCTATATTACAGTCCTATCAGAAGGGCAACTGCTCCCTTTTGAATGCAATTCCCCCTCTTCTGATTGTTTTTATTTGTGAAATTAAAATGACAGTAAGCTGACTAATTTCAATGAATTGTCTCAACACTTTTCCCATTTTACCAAAACTTTGTAGGAAAACAATTAGGGACATCTGGGAGGCAAATTAGCTATAAATACAAATTTCTGTATGGAAACGGATTTATTTTGCGATAAACCAAAACTTATGTGACAAAGTGGTTTTTTAGGCCTGACGTCATCACACACCATTTTTATCCAAAGCAACTTACAAAAGAGGAAAATAAAAATGTATTATATCGATAAAAGGCCATTTGAATGGAAACAGGCAGAATACGTTTTACACATTTTCATTTTGTCGATAACAAAATAGTGTGAAAAGTGGATGGAAACTAGGCTACTTTCACATTCAGCCACCTACTGGTTGGAGCTTGTCAAAGGTGAAGATTTATAGTAAAGAAGGACTTAAATATTGATCTGTTTCCTACTCTCACCAATCATATCACTTCTGAAGACATGCATTTAACCATTGAACTCACTTATGGATTACGTTCTGGTCACAATTCACTTGCATTGTATGGACATACAAACCTAAATTGTTCTTCTAAAAATGTGTATTCCGCAGAAGAAAGTCATACACATCTGGGATTGCATGGGGGTGAATAAATGATGAGAACTTTCATTTTTGAGTGAACTATCCCTTTAATGAAAGCAAGAAAATTTGATCTTTTGTACAAAGGAGTAGTAACCTAGAAATACTGCAGAATTTCGAATAATTCTTATTCATTTTACATCATAACATTCCTTTATTTAAAAAATCCTATAAGGTTTATCTACTTTCAGGGTTCAATTAGATTTTGAATCCCAGATCTTTAATGTGGTATCAAACTTTTGGACCCGTATGTATAACTGCTCACATGTCAACTGTATACTCACCAGGATTTAACTGAGGGCCTGGGTGCCACTACAATGACAGGAGTTAGTGGCACAGTGTCCAGAGTCTGTGAGGCACAGAGCATGTCATTAGCATCTGCAGTAGTGGCTGTGGGGCTCTGGATCTCTGCAGTCTCCACTGATTCCAGTTTGTCCCCCTCCACTGATCCCTCTACAAGCTCGTCTTCGGGCTGGGAAAGGGCTGAGCTGTACATGGACTCCCCTAGAGGACGGGTGGTGTCAAAGCAGTCAGGCAGTATGATGATGTAGTCTTCGGAGGACGCAGATGAGGTCCTACTGCGGGTTTCCTTAGCTGCAACGACATCTTTCACTTCCACTTTCTTTTCAACTTCCTCCTCTGCTTCCTGTACTTGATCCCCATCTGCAGGTTCCACTAGGATTTGCTCAATGTCAGACTCATGACATTCATCTGATTATAAGAAAAATCATTTTAAAGACTATTCAATTTGTGATTGGTAATAGTTACAAGTCAATTAAAACATTTGAAATTGAAGATAACAAAAAATTATTAAGTAACAGTAAGAAAACGAAGACTATTACCTAGTTTTAACAACTTATGCTTCTTTTAAAATAATACAAAATTAACAATACTGTACGCATTAGTAAAATCATCAAGAGGGTAGATAATGCACACTGCCAACACAGGAGTCAGCGATACACAGATAGCAGTCTGACAAGCGACCGATTATCTTGTAGCGCTCTGCATTATTTTTCCAAAATAAAAGTGATCCTACCTGTGCTAATCATCTCTGTTGGAACTATCAGTAGGGGAGCAGGAGTGGATATCTCAGCTGTCTCTGTCTGGGGTGAAGCAGGGGCAGAGACTCCTGCTGTCTCTACTCTGAGTGGGGCTGGAGCAGATATTACTCCTGTTTCAGGATCTTTCTCCACTTTTCTCTCACAAAGAGACACCGAACCTTGGGGTGCTGGGCGTACCACTGAAAGATGGCAGAAATTATGTAAATGTGATCTTTACCTACTTTAAATGGAAATTACTGCAAAAAATTAATTAACAAAAACCGCACAAACCTTTAGCGGGGCATCTCCAACAAAGTGTACCATGTTCTGCAGCTCCACAAAGAGTAAGTGAGCGGATCACAGACGGACTCACAAACTGAGGTCCAATGATGCTCTCCTCTCCTTTCTCTTGAGCTGGAACTCCCTCTAATTCTGTCTGGGCCAAATCTGTGGCAATGGCATTAGAAAATGTACAGAATAGCTGGTAGCTACCATAATCACTGACAGTAATATACCAACAATAAGGTTGAAATTTAATGCTATACAAATATTTGGGGAATAAGTTTACCCAAGATGTTGCTGACTCCTTGGGCTTCTGTTTCTTCTTGGATCAGCCCCAATGTTGCTTTCTCCTGAAGAGGTCCATCATGGGGCAGAGGTGATATGCATGGAGTAATGTCTTTATACATACAGAGAAAAAGGGAGGATTACTACTAACTTGACGTCAAATCAAAGGCCGAACCTGAAGTCTACATTAAATTATTAGGACCTCATCGCTTGAAGATTGTCTCTAATTTTTTTAATAGCAATAGGCTTTAGTTATTTCACAGCAATGTACCATTATTTGCTTGTTGGTTAAAGGTGGTTTTGGGGGAGGGACATTCTCATTTAAGGGTTTCACATCTGACTTGACTGGAGCATTTGTTTCAGAACCTGGTGCGTTTTTGTAGTTTGGTTAATTTAGACATATATGAACATGGCAAATCACACTCAAGTCCACACCATTGGACAAGGAGGTCTCGGACCGATTGCAAATTAACTCTGGAGTGATTCACACTTTTAAATGGGTCATGACATGACAACGGGATTTAAATGTTTTTCTACATAAACCTGAACTAGATTACTCATCAATTTTAAAAGACGCGATGTCAAGTTATAACTTTGAAAAGGAGACCCTCGTCCCGTTTCATCTTGCTGTTTGCTCTCTTGCTGTTGTGCTGCTTTGAAGGCATCCTGGACCATTTTTGCACCCATCTGTGTGATTTTAAATTGTTGGGTAATTCTGCTTGAAATAAAATCAATTTTGATTTCACTGGAGCATCCTGCTGGATTTTTTCATCATTACAGCAGAAACAACATAAAATTCTCCCTCATTTTGGGGCATACAATTAAGTGTAAGACATCATTAGAGACTATAAAGGGTCTACTTCTATTTGTGTACACTCACAATAACAACAAAACCTTGTGCTTTTGTAAAATAAAGAAAATTAAAGGGTGAGCTGGAAGCAGTCTCTGGGTTTGCAAGCATTTATCTGAAACACATCACAAAAATGAACTGAATTTCTGCGAATAATTATCACACAAACCTGAAACATATGTCTAAAGAAAGCTTAAAATATCTACTTTTAAATAAAACAATTCAAATTGAAAACAAATATTCTCCTGCAATGTAATCTGTATGAAACAAAGCGATGTACAGTTTTTACTGGCTCAGCTAATTATCTCTAATGTGATCCCACCCACCAGCAGAGCGCGCCATTCATAAGGTTAATGTGCTGAAACTATCAAATCAAATGGTAAACGCCCCCGACTGTGCCTTGAAAACATATAGTTAATTCACTTATCTGCACATTTGGAAGACAGCATGATACACAAGTGAGAAAACTCCTGGATAGTGACGAAGAGTTTCAATTTTCCTCAGAAGAATAGCAGGAGTCCGATGAACGTTTGTATTTTGAAGAGACTTGATCCAGCCGAGGATACAATTTCGGACCAGTAAGTCATTTAGTTTTCATTAGTTGACATGCTATTTTATATAAACATGTACATATTTTACAAGTGGGACTGTTTCCAGACTTGCCAGCCAGGATTCAGAGTATTGCAATTTGAAATATGTCCTAATAAGCAAGATTTAGTTACATTTAAATGCTGTTTCGGCTAAAGCAGGCATTTAAATTGTATGCTGTATGATATAAATATGATATAAAAATAATATGAATGTTTATGCTGCCTCATTATCATCAACAAAGCTTTTGCTTGCAAATATCTGTTCAGGTTAAATTAGTAAAATGCACTTTAAATATGCCCATATTAGAAAATCATCATCTTATAATGATTTCTGAAGGATCATGTGACACTGAAGACTGCAGTAATGATGCTGAAAATTCAGCTTTGATCACAAATTGCATTTTACAAAATATTCAAATAGAAAACTGTTCTTTTAAATTGTAAAAATTGTTCAAAATATCACTGTTTTTACTGCATTTTGGATCAAATAAATGCAGCTTTGGTGAGCAGAAGAGACTTCTTTTAAATGGCAGTGTAGGTCTAAAATTAAGTAAAGTCTTTATGTAAAGAAAATGTATAGTCCGATTACTTCTTTTAACTTAAAACTTGATTTTGAAGTCTCCTCACATTCATTCTCTTTCTGTCACATTCCTCATTGATAGGACCAGGATACGGGTCTTTTGTCTCCTCAGGAGTGAATTACATCAATATTCATGATAGTTCACGCCTCCTCACATATTACCTTTCTAACACTAAAAGCGTCTAACAAAAGTTCAATTACTATATTGTTTTGTATGAATGAGTGATCAGGATGGCTTTCACAACATTTTGTAGCAAAAACACTAGGCTACAAGATCCAGTTCTCAAAAGTCTTGTGGAGAAATGTTTAGTATGTGTTATATGGCCTTATTTCAATGACTTGAAATTTTTGTTTTTTCAAAAACCATGCATAAACGTTATTTTCTCAAAAATACAAACATGTACACACATGTTGCTCACATATTATTGTAGTCCTGTTTGTGCTGAATACAGTGTTATCAGACTTTAGCCATTAATGTGTTTTTAAGCAACTGAAAATAGCACAAATGTCAAGGCATGTCAAATCTTCTCCAGGGCCCAAAACACCCTCAGACCCCAGAGGGTTAACCTCTACTGCTCAACATTAATATGCATAGCTCGTATGAGCATTCCATGATAATTATTAGGAACATAATAAATAGACTGATTCCCGAAAGATTACCTGCAGGAGTGTTGTTTGGCACACTCTCCAGTTCCTGCACAATGTTGATGTCAAGCAGTTCAAAAGAGAGTAAATCCTAAGTCGAAGCAAAAGAGTGTGTATTGAACTGGCACAAAATTCTTTATATAACATGATGAGTAAATGATAAACATGAAAAACTTGATTTTCAATTAAACATACCTGAGCTGTGAGTAAATCCACAGATGGAATGTAGAATTCCTGATCACAGTCTTGGTTCACAGATAAGAGCAATGGGTCCCTTGAAGCAGCCCGGCATTTCTCCTCCCTCTCAAGAGTGCGGGAAGACTTCTCCTGAAAGCCACAAGGACATACATTTTATTTCGAAGGTAACACAGTGAAAGTCTTTTGAAAAGAAAAGTTCCTCCACTTCACAATGTTCTATCTGTAAGCCTATACTTCTAACCGTACACTCATGTAGAGGTGTGCAGGCAGAAGTGTATTAAATAGTAATTGTATATTTCAGGCAATCAGAAATAAAGTTAGCTTTTTTCCAACTGAAATCAGGCATTTATATGTTCATTTTATGACCGTGAATTAAAAGCAATCATAAATCATATTAAAGATATCCACACTGTGGTTCACAATACATTCAACAAACACCCCCCCAAAAGTAGATCTCTAGCGTTTTGAGCGGCATCGAGTGAATTTCTTCCACACCAGTGGACACGTAGGGAAGGACATTCCAGTGTACATAACAATAGCTGTCCAGATAAAGAGGATTTCTTTGGTGGTTGAGAGTGTCTCCATATAGCTGCCTTACCTGTGGGGTGACACATGGAGACACCAGCAGCCCATCAGCACAGATGGCAGTAGGAGCATGTGGATCCACCACAATGCTACACCACACACGCGGCCCAAACTGCTCTCCTCTGTGTGCTAGGCGCCAGTGGGAAGTGTAGGTGCCCTCTAGCGTCGGAGCACAGAGTGCCACGCTGACCACACCCACCTGTCCTGGCTGTAGTGTGGGAACTGCAATCTCTCGCCACCTTTCACCCGAGCCCACTGCCAGGTTCCCCCACATGAACTTCAACTGAGGAGGGATTGAGATAGGTTTGTATGTTTATTTGTGTGTACACAACAGTGTGTGTGTTTATTCAAGAGTGTGTGTGATTACCTTGGTCTCTGAGTCCCAGCACACTCTTCCACTGTTTTTCATTTTCCAGTATTTGATGAATTTGGTCCCAGGACGCAGACGTGATCCATCAGGCAGGTTTTCATCCAGAAGAAGAGCCGTCATAGCTGGCACAGACAATGGGCAAGGACGTTTAGGACGACTGCAATGCCAAACAAAAATCAATTATAGGAAGCAACACAATGATACTATCTCATATTGAAAGTGACAGTTTAAATGGAAGAATAAAGCAACACAGCAAAAAGAAGTTTATTTCTAAAGGTCAGAGAGAGGGTTGAAAATGTTCATTTAAAACGAGGGAAAAAAAAAAAAAAACCTGACTAACATTTAAGTGGACTTTGGAGAAAATACATTTATAAGAATTGTATTCAAACAAAAAAGATGTCATAAAGCAGAGGTTTAAAAATAAATACTATTATAACTCTTTCTAATTTAATACGTTCTTATTCATTGAATGATTATTAACCTCATTTGGAAGAGAGGTGTATCTCTTACTCTGGGCTGTTTGCCTGTGCGGCCCGTGGCTGCAGCAGGACAGGTGAAGAGCTCCCTTCTCCAGCAGCACTCCACTGCAGCCCTCTTCTCTCCATTCTCAGCTGTTTCCTGATCTCTTTCACCTCCGCTTTAAGCTGGCGCTTCTCCGCTTTAAGGCGCTGCTTCTCTGCCTTACGAAAGCTCCGGTCACCCCTTCTGTAGAACCTTTAGAGGAAGATTTGATTATTTATTTCAGCCTTTTCTGAACTTTGATACCAATGCATCAAACAGAGGACAAAAGCCCACCTGCTGTGGTCTGGTGCTGGAGAACCATGCTCAGGAATGGACAAGGGAGTTCTGGCTCTCACAAGGTTGTGGCTTGGATCATGTGAGAAGCTGCAATGCTCACACAGAGTGCAGGAGGTACACACACTGGGTAACAAGAAACCAAACAAAATAAAACGTACAATAGGTAATGACAAGATGAAAGTCTATTACATCTAATTACACCATGCCAGAGTTTCATGTGACTTATAATTCAAGCAATACTACAAAAGTAAAGGGAGGTTTGATCCCCATACAACCGCCAGACCAAAAACCCAAGACAAAACAGTGATCATAGATCCAATATTGTTTTTACTGGAAGTAATTATTTTCAAAGATGTAACAAATAAGCAGCAGGTATTTGGGCTTCAGAGTGACCCCTGGCCCAAAATAATAAACAAAGCAACCCAGAAAGAAAAAAAACAAAAATAACTAACCTGAAAGGAGGAAACAAAAATACAATAAAACTAAAATGACTTAACCAACAAAACAGGACAAACAGTCAAATAAACAGTGCTTTTCCGTCACATTAAGCCCAAAGTAGACTTCAGTGAGACACGAACACAAGACATCTGCGTACAGGATGTGTAGAGCAAATTTCACCATCAGCAGGTTGCGCGATTTTTCTAACCATGCGTACTCTCAACGTGAAGAATGCTCATGTACCAGGAATTATTTGCACTAATCAGTCAGTCCACAAGGCAGCAACACTCACAATTGGGCTGCTGCTTCACAAAGAAGCACTAGAAGATGTAATCACCGCTAAACATCAGGAGACAAAGGTAGAAACAACAACAATGGACACTCAGATCTAACCTGCATTGGTATCCGCCACCTGCAGTCTGGCCCCGGCAGCTGCTGCAGGCTGGAGCTGAACTTGGGGCCCCAGGCAGAGTGGATGAGGTGACCTCAGGAATCTGTGCCTCTGCTCCCACCGGCTTATGAATGCAGCATTGTCCAGAGAACTCTCTGCAGATCTTTTCTACTGCTTCTCGAACCACCTGGTCCTTAAACTGTACCAGTAAAAAGATTTTGGAAAAGGGAATAATAGAGAGAAGATGTTTCCTTAATGATGACAGTGTTTTTCACCACTGCCAAAGGTGTCAGAATCTTACACATTTCGGCACTGAACAACATTTTTCAATTCGAAATGTCCTGTTTCTCGTACCTTTTCCATGTATGACGTGAACCAGGCTGGAGGTGTCTTATCCTCCGCTTTTCCACCTTTGATTTCATTTACAATTACCTTTAAAACAAAAGCAGTTTAATGATATTAAAAAAGAAATAAAAACAACTTTAAAAGAAGTATTGAATGTTACAATGCAACCAAAGTATAATAAACCTCTTAAACCACATTTCTAAAAAAATCCAAATGTAATATTACACATGCAAACTTAATAAGTAGCAGTCAGGAATTTGCTACAACAACAACACAAGCTACATTTGTGTTTGTGCAAAACCATTGGATCATATATTCTTACCAATCCTTCCTCTGGGACTGCAGCTTGCACTTTGCGACTCACTACTTGTGCCAAAGTAGGGCAGTGTTGAGGAGGCCTGAATCCCTTCTTGGGTTCTCCAACACTACCAGGTTTCACCTGAGTCAAACCAACCCCAGACACTTGTGGTGGACCTGGTCCTGGCACTCTGGCTGTATTGCCCTTTGTCTCATACACATTCATTTGCAGTCTGTTTCCCTGTCGTGCAGCACTCTATGGGTTCAGACAAAAAGACATTATCAAGGCCATTTGTTACAGTAAAGAGCAACGTAACATCAGCACAGTGTAGAGTATTTCCATCACATTTGTTGATTCCAAAGCAATAGGTTTAATACACTCTACAATAACACCCTAAACAGGCAAAGCAATAATCGTTTACCTTCAGGGCCTCTTCATATTCCACTGAAAAGAGAAAATAGAGAGCTAAAATCAATATCTATCTTCCAACTTATCAAATATTCTTCCTGATTTCAAAATGTGTTTATTTATTTTGCTTTGACTGATTGATGACACAGATGAAGACCTTTTACTTACATTGGCTGTTTATGGATACCTAAAACCAAGAGTAAAACACAAAAATATATTAGCAATATTCCTTAAAAGAAAATTCTGAATAAATGGGGATTTCTTCAACTTTTTTCTAAAAGTCCTCAGAATTCCCAGCACAGTGTTATTTCAGTGTTATTAAATGATGTGGTAGAAATGACAATGATGGAAAGAAAATTATTTTTGAAATAAAATGACCAACTCCTTTGTCTTGCTAAGGCTAATTTCATAGCTAACATACTATGTATCTTAAATACACACAACTAAATCATATTTGTACTTTTTTGTTGTTTGCGCATAATTTTTCAAAATTACAGCTGTATTGGAAATTATGCTCTGTTCTTCTAACATAATTTGTCTTCTATACGATTTCGAGCATGCTCTTCACTGACCATTTGTGTTGACTTGGTACACTGACGTTTTCCAAAAATAATTGTTTGGTGTGTGGTAGAAATTACAGCACAACTGTGGGATTAAATTGATAGAAATAATTTTCACAATAAATAATGAAATGGCTGATGTTTTTTTCACTTTTTGTTTAGATGATCGTAGTTTTAAAAAATAAAAAGGAAAAAAGGCATTTGAAAAGTGCCAAAAATAAATAATGATGTCCTGGTAAAATGTTTCCTAGTCAATTTTAATGTGACCTTCATATAACAAAAAGGAAAAAGTTGAAAACTGTTCGGGTTAATAAAAATTAACCATGAAATTACCCGACACAGAAAAACACAATCATCCAAATTCATGAATGTACGCTCACCTCTTCATTCTCCTCATCGATATACGTCACTTGTAAATTACACAGGCTAAAAGACCTCTTCACCTGAAAACAAAGCAATACCGAAAGTCAAGACACCACTCCCTTAATGGAGGATTAGAGTTTCTGTTTAATAATAAACACAACTTTCTACAACTACCTATTGCTCTCCTTTACTGATATCGCTTTGCGACCTATCAGTTTACTCATTCTCGATCCAATTATTTTGTGTCACAATTCTGCGCGCGCCAGATAATACTGCGCATCATTTACATGACACGGTGTTTTCAATTATTATGTTTCAAAAACTGAACTATTGTGAACTATTCCTGGACTAGCTACGCGGCTAGCAAGCACAAAAACGTTGTCTAGAAAAGGAGCTCAAAAGGTTTTGAGAAACAATCCGTGATCAACACAACATACAAGTGCTGGATCTACAGACGTGACAGCAGGTTCGTCTCATTATGGCTTTCTAATCGAAGGCCTGTATTAGACTGAAGGCCTTAGACATGTCAGATCCGAAAACAAAACTATAAAGCATTTATTTTAATAGCAATACATATTTTAAAACGTGGCTTTTTAATTCTTAGCTTTCGGCAAAATGGTCGCTTGGCCCACTCTTTCAAAACGATGAAGCTTTTTTTACGGCATGCCTCTCGTTAAAGTAGCACTCAGAAACGTGAATGTCAAAACAGACGCTTTGTAATACTATTCTAATCGCACAAGACATCCATCGGATAAAGGGGCTTTGCGGCATGAAGATGAGAGTTCAGACTGGCATCACTTCATCATCATCTTGTGCTTACCATTGCCTCCATAGACTCCCAACTCTTCGTCTCTGTGCCAGACAGCAAGAAACTCTTCGCATTCCCTCGGAAATTCACCTTCAGATTGATATAGAAATCCATGGCGCGAGGACTATTTCAGGCGTTGCATAGATGATAAGACAAAGGCTTTGATGAGTTGCTATACTCTTGCCTCTGGATTTATCTGATCAAAATGTTCCTCTGTGTTTACATCAGCGACGTAAACACTACCACTGCATCAGCTGACAGGAAAAAGGCCTGACGTCATTCAAAGCGGAAGAAGCTGATGAAGCTGACACACGGGTGATCTGGTGAATGTTAATGCAGTATTGTTACATAGCATATTAATATTAGATCTGAACTGATCCATGATTACCCTAGTGGAAAAAGTATACTTTATTGTATTTTAAATATTTATATTATTTTTTTCAATTATATATTGCAAATATACTAACCAAAATTGTACTATCTTTAAATATATTTAAAGTATATTAGCATCATGCTTTTACCAATTTTCACAATACAAAGTTTAACACACTTTAAAATAATTGTAGTTTAGTATATTATCTAAAATATATTTTAGATAAATATACTTGAAGTGAAAATTCTGTTGTTTTTTTAAAAAAGTGTATTTATTTGCACTTCACTTAAAAATATATTTTAGGCGAGTGGCCATCAGGCGCAAGTGTAACAATGAGCATTTCAGCAAGAAAAAATAACAATGCGTTATTGCCCCCTTGTCAAAAAACCCTAAAGGATTCCAATAAGAAAATTGTACAGGATTCTAATTAGAATTTCTATCATATTTTGGAACCATTCTTATAGGATTCCGATAGGAATTGTCTTATAGGACAATGCATAAATATCCTGTAGGATTTTCTTCTGGATTTTAATGGGATCCAACTGGGTCACTACTCAGGTTTATACAGGTGAAACTCGAAAAATTAGAATATCGTGCAAAAGTTCATTAATTTCAGTAATTCAACTTAAAAGGTGAAACTAATATATTATATAGACTCATTACAAGCAAAGTAAGATATTTCAAGCCTTTATTTGATATAATTTTTATGATTATGGCTTACAGCTTATGAAAACCCCAAATTCAGAATCTCAGAAAATTAGAATATTACATTAAATCAATAAAAAAAAAGGATTTTAAATACAGAAATGTCGGCCCTCTGAAAAGTATAATCATGCATATGTACTCAGTACTTGGTTTGGGCCCCTTTGCATTAATTACTGCCTCAATGCGGCGTGGCATGGATGCTATCAGCCTGTGGCACTGCTGAGGTGTTATGGAAGACCAAGATGCTTCAATAGCGGCCTTCAGCTCTTCTGCATTGTTTGGTCTCATGTCTCTCATCTTTCTCTTGGCAATGCCCCATAGATTCTCTATGGGGTTCAGGTCAGGCGAGTTTGCTGGCCAATCAAGCACAGTAATACCATGGTCATTGAACCAGGTTTTGGTACTTTTGGCAGTGTGGGCAGGTGCCAAGTCCTGCTGGAAAATGAAGTCAGCATCTCCATAAAGCTTGTCTGCTGAAGGAAGCATGAAGTGCTCTAAAATGTCCCGGTAGACGGCTGCGTTGACTCTGGACTTAATAAAGCACAGTGGACCAACACCAGCCGATGACATGGCTCCCCAAACCAACACAGACTGTGGAAACTTCACACTGGACTTCAAGCATCTTGGATTGTGTGCCTCTCCATTCTTCCTCCAGATTCTGGGACCTTGGTTTCCAAATGAGATGCAAAATTTGCTCTCATCAGAAAAGAGGACTTTGGACCACTGAGCAACAGACCAGTTCTTTTTTTCTTTAGCCCAGGTAAGACGCTTCTGACGTTGTTTGTTGTTCAGGAGCGGCTTGACAAGAGGAATACGACATTTGAAGCCCATGTCCAGGACCCGTCTGTGTGTGGTGGCTCTTGATGCAGTAACTCCAGCCTCAGTCCACTCCTTGTGAAACTCCCCCACACATTTGAATGGCCTTTTCCTGACAATCCTCTCCAGGCTACGGTCATCCCTGCTGCTTGTGCACCTTTTTCTTCCACACTTTTCCCTTCCACTTAACTTTTGAGGCTTTCCCTCCTTGTGGAGGGTGTCAATGATGGTTTTCTGCACAACTGTCAGGTCAGCAGTCTTCCCCATGATTGTGAATTCAACTGAACCAGACTGAGAGACCATTTAAAGGCTCAGGAACCCTTTGAAGGTGTTTTGGATTAATTAGCTGATTAGAGTGTGACACTTTGAGCCTACAATACTGAACCTTTTCACAATATTCTAATTTTCTGAGATTCTGAATTTGGGGTTTTCATAAGCTGTAAGCCATAATCATAAAAATTATATCAAATAAAGGCTTGAAATATCTTACTTTGCTTGTAATGAGTCTATATAATATATTAGTTTCACCTTTTAAGTTGAATTACTGAAATTAATGAACTTTTGCACGATATTCTAATTTTTCGAGTTTCACCTGTATGTGATTTCCTAAAATCCTAAATTCCTTTTGCTTAAACTCACCTCAATGTAGATAATGTTCACTGTTTAATGTATGTTGTGCAACCTGCAGTCACATTATAAACAACATGGCAGGTGATTTGGGCACACCAGTATTAGTGCACACATTTCTAAGGCACTGATAATGGACTGATGAAACAAAAAACAAATCAACAAATGCATGTTCTGTTGTTTTAATTTCAGTATTTTATTTCTACTTTCATAACTTGAATGAATTGATTACTTTTTTTTACAGATTATATTCATTACAGTCTTACACACACACGTAAGCACAAACACAACAATAACTGAAATACAACATTAAACATATCCTGAACAAATAAGTCTGATTCAACTCACACACAATCATTGTGGTGCCTTTTGACATCTTACACACACACACACACACACACACACACACACAACAATAACTGAAATACAACATTAAACATATACTGAACAAATAAGTCTGATTCACACACAACCATTGTGGCGCCTTTTTGTTTCAGCATTCTTTTAATTGAAAAGCATGGTTGGTGTAACGGCCTCCCCTCGGCAGTTTAACTTATAGCTGTTTATGCTGCTATTCTTTGGTATCTATAGTAATAGTAGTTTAAGGGGCGGAAATATTCATTGCGGCGTTAGTGTTCCGCCCATAACTAATTAAGAAAACACCTGTTGAGCGAAACACCAAAAAAGACGACAGAAAATAAATTAGCGACAGCTACACTTAGTAATAAACATGCAAGCAGACAAACCTAGAAGAAGACCAAGAAGAATGAAATGGCATTTGCCTCTTGTGAGTTGTGCAGTTTGCATTCACTGCAAGTTGTTCAACCTTCTCTAATAAATGACTCCTTCCCTTTGGCAG
The DNA here is from genome assembly GCA_032164185.1 of Moxostoma hubbsi. Taxonomy (NCBI): domain Eukaryota; kingdom Metazoa; phylum Chordata; class Actinopteri; order Cypriniformes; family Catostomidae; genus Moxostoma; species Moxostoma hubbsi. The sequence goes on from JAVLUX010000024.1 coordinate 20,262,744, forward strand.
CTTATAATATCCTTTTTTCTTTTTGTAATTTTAGTTTGCCATGTCGATGACACTTCACGTTATTGTGCATGACAGTGACATCTTGGAGAAGTGGCCAGCACTTTTCACAGAAAGTCAGGTTTTTTCCTCCAACTCCCAGAGTTACTTTTTTCTATGAATTGTGTATTTGAATGTTAATAACCACATATTTTTGCTTAGGTCTTTGCAGAATTCACTCGCATATCTGGGGAAAATCTGAGTTCTATGCAGCGTTGGACACGCGTTCTGCACGTTTGACTGAACATTTTCGGAGAAAAGAAGGAAATCAGGGAAGAACACGATGAAATTATGCATAATTTTGAGTCAAGGTATTCCTTTGTGATTATTGTCATCTTTAAATCATGATTTGGCTATGATTGTTACCCTCACGTCTACCTGTCTCCTACTTTTTTGTAGTCATCTGATGTAACATATGTTTCCACTGCAGTACTTCAGGGTCTTCCAATCCTCCCGGGGGATGACCCAGAGGAATTTTTCAGGATGAGCTTCTTAAGTATTTTTATCGCTGTTTCTACTTTTTTAAATTGTCAATTTGCTTTATCACATGATATTATAGATTGTTATGAAAAAGTTCTGGATGTACTTTTACAGTCGATATTGTATTTGTCTCTTGTGAAAAAATTCTGATTTGTGACATTGGTGATTTAAATTCCTTAAATTGATGCAATAAAATATACTATAAATTCAATTCTGTGTTTTTAAAGGGTTAGTTCACCCAAAAATGAAAATTATCCCATAATTTACTCACCCTCAATACATCCTAGGCGTATATGACTTTCTTCTTTCAGCCAAACACAAACACTGTCTCTTCCCAGCTTTATAATGGGAGTGAATGGTACCTTTGATTTTGAAGGCCAAAAAAGCGCATCCATCTATCAAAAAAATCATCCATACAGTTCCGGGGGGGAATTTTTGTAAGAAAAATATCCATATTTCTAACTTTATGAACTATATTCACTGGCTTCCGGTCACGGCCGTCCACACGTTCACTGACTTCATCTATCCGCTGCGCTTTCACGTTTGTCACTTATCACCAGAGCTTACGCTACGCCTACGTAATACGCCAGAACTCGACTCTCTTGTGAACGTGCGGACGGCCGTTACCGGATGCCAGTGATAATAGTTTATAAAGTTATAAATAAGGATATGTTTCTTTAAAAAACGCTTCACTTCAGAAGGCCTTTATTAACCCCCTGGAGCCGTATGGATTACTTTTTTGATGGAAGGATGCACTTTTTTGGGCTTCAAAATCTAAGTTAAGATTCACTCCCATTATAAAGTTTGGAAGAGCCGGGATATTTTTTAATATAACTCTGATTGTGTTTGGCTGAAAGAAGAAATTCATATACACCTAGGATGGCTTGAGGGTGAATAAATTATGGGATAATTTAAATTCTTGGTTGAACTAACACTTTAATAATTCAGAAGAATGTAAAAGTACAATAAAGAATTCCATTGAACTTGTGATTTTCTTGTGAAATTGTGATTCAGATGTAGATGCAGGCTTCAGTGAATTAGATGTTGGACTGATCACAGTTTTACCTGAAGGCATGCCTGCCAAACTTCCACATGCCCTCAACATGGATGCAATGAAGGGAAGAATTGTCATGGATGATGTCCCAAATTTGTCACATTCTGTATGTCTACATTTGCTTTGATCTATGCTCTAAATTTAGACCATCCAAAGACAATGAGGAACACACATGATTTTATTCAGCGGGTATTTCTGTCTTTGGGAGGAAAGAATCTCAAACCCAAACTCCAAACCCTTTTAAACTGGCTTTTAAGCTGAACTTGTTTCTGGCATATTTTCTAAAGATACATACATGTTTTTCCAAATTGTAAAGGCTCTTTTTTTATTTTATATATACTTTTTTGGAGTTTGCACAGTGCCTGTTCTGCAAATGCTCTATACCTTGTTTTGGGTCCAGATATTGTGTTGTCATGCAGCAGAGTGCTGCAAGAGGTCTAAGTCTTGAGAACAGATTGTTTTAAAGGCATATTTATTTATTGTGTTGTTGTTAAAAATTTTCAGCTGTTTATTACACAAATAAACAGTTGAGAATTTCAAACTTGTTAAGTGCATTATTTGAACTAGAAAAATTGTTCAGTTTACTTAGAGAATGTGGATACCGATTGCACTCAGTATTTTAAGTGTACGCAACTTAAAGTGATACAGTAAACTCATGTTGAGATTAGTGGTATTTCAGATGTAAAGTGAATGAATTGTATTAATTTTAAGTTAATTGACTTAATAGAGTAATCTAATAAATTATTTGTAAGGTTAGTAATTTATAGTAATTAACAAAAAACAAACAAGTAAAGTTAACTAGAAATGTACTATTAAGTTTAATAATAACAAGTTGACATTACTTGCATAGGAACATTAATATAACTTAATTTTAGCTAGTAAGTTTGCTTTGCAAAAATACATGTAATTACCCTACACTGGAATATACTTAAAGTATACTAAGTATACTTGAAGTTGTTCCAATTTAGCACACAAAAGTACACTAAATACACTTAAAGTTATGCTTTACTATTTAATTACAACTAAAATATGCTTGGTACAAAATTAGTTGTTCCAAAATATCACACTTCAAGTTAACTAATCAATAACACTTGAAGCATACGTATTAGTCTGGCTTCAAATATACTTAGCATATTTTTTTTTTCACCAGGGTAATAATTAAGATAGAAATTGCATTTTGTCAGTAAGGGGAAAGATATGGCATAGCCTACTGTTTTATCACCAAGTCAACTGTACATATTTTTGTTCTTTAAATTTCACAAATTCTATAAGATCTGATAAAGGACTGAATGGAGTCAACTGTTTATTGTCTCTGCTCTGTGTAAATCAAAATGTGACCCTTGGAAAAACATTATCTCTCTAAAAAGATAGATCTTGCCACACTGACAGCAGTAGCATTATTATAAGTAATACTATTTGTATGATATTAACACGTGTATAATAATACTTAATCATTATACTTAATTTACTTAAAGGAATATACAAGTTCAATACAAGTTAAGCTCAGTCTACAGCATTTGTGGCATGATGTTGAATACTACAAAAATTTATTTCGGCTCGTTCTTCCTTTTCTTAAAAAACAAAAATGGAGGTTACAGTGAGGCACTTACAATCTTTTAATTCTTCTGTTAAAACTCATGTATTATTTGAGCTGCAAAGTTGTTTAAATCGTCATTTTTACAGTCGTTTTAGGTTGAGTTTACATTACTGTAACGATCCACACCGTCTTTGGTTTGTGTACCTTTTTATTTAAGTTTTTGGCACTTTTTATGTTCCACATTGTTCTTTGTTTATGCACTCTTTGAGTTTTGGCATCTTTTATGTTCCGCATTGCCTTTTGTTTTATGAACTCTTATTTTGAAGTCTTGTCAAGTCCTGTTTTCCCTCCTTGTCCATGTGTCTGGTTTTCATTGGTTTATTGTTTGATTTATCTTGTTATCAGTTCTAGTCTTGTCATTGGTTTTAGTTAATTACCTTTCTACCTTGTTATGAGTTCTGTTTGTCCATTGGTCTATGTTTCCCCTTGTTTTGTATTTAAGCCCTCATGTTCACCTTGTCCTTTGTTGGTCGTTGTTCTATGCTTGAAGCTCAGTTCCCGAATCCTGCCTTGGTCCGTGTTCCTGCCTAAGCCCTCCTTGCAAGACCCCCCGTGTTGTTTTCTTGTGTTCATTTCTTTATTTTCCCCTCGTGGAGGTTTCATTTGTTCCTGCATTTGTTCTTCCCTTTACTTTGCCAACTTCAAATAAAGCTGCATTTGGATCCTTACTCCCTCGTCTGCCCTCTTCATAACAATTACATTGTCATGGCAATGAAGATTTAAAATTGTCTAACTTTACACAGATTTTTTATTTTTTTTCACAATAAAATAATGTTGACACGTATATCGTTAATTTCTTGTGGCTAAACTTTTCAAAATTTAGTATTTTAACATTAAAAAATTGGCCTGACTGTAACCCAGAAGTTTCTAAATTAATTTGTGTGTAATCAATATTATACTAAATATGCTGCCTTGTTAAAATTGTAAACCTTAATGATTTGTTGCTGCATAATATCACAATCAGTCCAAATACACTATAAGTTTGTTTTCGTTTTCAGCAGGTTACCAATGTTTGAGTTGTCCATGTCTCCAAGATGATTATGCTAGAGTTCATAATGTGATCTGTCCAGTTTTTCTACTTTTCTTCAAACATCTTCCTCTAGTCTACACTTGTTAAAGTAATTGTATTGAGTTACTTTAAATGTAGTATAGAATTGTGTTTGTTTATCTCTATTTCCCATTAATGTATATGTCAAACTTCACTTTAAAAAAATAACACATCAGTAGGTTATCATAAACACGACATTAAATGATCTGGTCTGTAGGGGACGCAAATGCCATTGTTATTTGCATTGGCGCGATTGTGACGTCAATTCGTCTGTGCTTTTCAAAATTAAAACAACTGTACAAATAACAGTATTAATGCAGCTCTTTTTTTAAGGTTATTTTTTCTCCTTATCTTACTATGTCAATGTTGTGCCGAATTAATTTGATAACCATGGCTGGACTGGTAATCTTGCATACCGGGCATTTTCTCGGTGGCCCGACGCACTTTGGGGCTAATCAGGGAAGGACTGGCCATCAGGAGAACCGAGGGGTCCGATGGGTCGGCCGCGAAAAGGGCCGAACGGACCGCGATATGCTGAAAAGGACAGAAAAACAAAATAATAATAATATTGAACTTGCATACTAATTTGAAAGAAGCATCTCCAAAAGAAGCATCTCCACAATGTATGAGCACCTGAAAATGTTTTTGATTAGGCAGTAGGCTACATTAAAGTACAGTAGATCATAATTGCAGCTGAAAATGCATATCCTTGCACTGAACAAAATTATTAGCTGGGGGAATTTATAATTAATTTAAAATGTCAGAATTTTTTATCATTTTTTTTTTCCATTTCTATGGAGTATTCACATTGTTTCATGAGTCTCAGTTAAGGGAATAATGTTCAACTGTGGGAGGTATACTTTATTTTCCTCTACACAAAGGCTTTTCCTGTTTTTTGCCAATTCAGATGTGTTGGTGAGGACAAAAAAGTCACGAAAGCAAGCAGATTGTAGCAAAAAAGAAGAAAAGTGGATGAAAACCTGGAAAAATAACTTTTGTCTGGAATGCTGCACAAATGTTTAATTTATTCTGATAATTCATGCAATAAATTATCATTGCTTGCTGAATATAGCACAGTCTTTTTAAAAATTTTCAGCTAAAATTCTGCTGACAAAAAGCTTTCTCTATGATATTTATATTCATGTTTTGAATACCTTTATTGTTGTAAAGTTAAACTGTTATAGATTACAAACAACTAAGAAGAAGCTTTTGCATGAACAATATCATGCCATATATGGCCATACATTAGCCGCAACATTAAAACCACCTGCCTAATATTGTGTAGGCCCCCCTCGTGCCATCAAAACAGCGTCAACCCACATCTCAAAATAGCATTCTGAGATGATATTCTTCTCAGCACAATTATACAGAGCAGATATCTGAGTTACTGTAGACTTTGCCAGTTCAAACCAGTCTGGCCATTCTCTGTTGACCTCTCTTATCAACAAGTTGCTTCTGTCAGCAGAACTGCCACTCACTGGAGGATTTTGTTTTTGGCACCATTTGGTTTTCCCCATTCTGATGGTTGATGTGAACACTAAATGAAGCTCCTGACCCATATCTGCATGATTTCATGCACTGCACTCCTGCCACATGATTGGCTGATTAGAGAATCGCATGGATGACTGTTGGTGCCAGATGGGCTGGTTTGAATATTTCTGTAACTGCTGATATCCTGGGATTTTAACACACAACAGTCTCTAGAATTTACTCTGAATGGTGCCAAAAACAAAAAACATCCAGTGAGCAGTAGTTCTGTGGATGGAAATGCCTTGTTGATGAGAGAGGTCAACAGAGAATGGACAGATTTGTTCAAACTGACAAAGTCTACACTTTGCTGTTCTGAGATGCATGTTGGCGCTGTTTTGGCGGCACGAGGGGGACTTACACAATTTTAGGCAGGTGATTTTAATGTTGTGACTGATCGATGTATGAACATATACCATTAACTGAGCACTTTATTAGGAACACTATTAATACTGGGTAACATGATTGCATCACATGACAAATTTGTCAGCTGCACATTCCTGCTGAAAATCTCCCATTCTACCATATCCCAAAGGTGTTCTATTGGATTCAGATCCAGTGACTAAGAAGGACACTTAAGAATGATGAACTCATTGTCATGTTAATGAAACCAGTTTGAGACGACTTTTGCAATGTGATATGGTGGGGAGATGGGTAAATTGTAGCCGTGAAGGGATGCACATCGTCAGCAACAATCTTCAAATAAATTGATTAGTATTAACAGGACCAGTGTGCCAAGAAAACATTCCCCACACCCCATTATATCACTGCCACCAGCCTGGACTGTTGACACAAGGCAGGTTGGGTCCATGGATTCATGCTGTTGCCTGCAAATTCGGACCCCATCTGTGTGCCTCAGAAGAAATCGAGATTCATCAGACCAAGCCATAATTTTCCAGTCTACTGTCCAGATTTGGTGAGCCTGTGCCCACTGCAGCTCCTGCTTGGCTGACAGAAGTGGAACCCTTCTTTGCCCATTTGCCTCAAGGTTCGACATGTTGTGTATTCTGAGATGCTATTCTGCTCACTACAATTGTATAGAGTGGTTATTTTAGCAACAGTAGCCTTTCTGACAGCTCGAACCAGTCAGGCCATTCTCCATTGACCTCTCTCATTGTGGTGTATTTTTATCAAGTTAAGTATAAATTAATCAAGTGTAAATATAGTAATTTATTCTACAATTATTTCTGATGGTCAAGTATGTATTTTACTGTGTGTGTGTGTGTGTGTGTGTGTGTGTGTGTGTGTGTGTGTGTGTGTGTGTGTGTGTGTATAGAGGCCTTTGAAAATTAGGCCCCTCAGAATGCAATGCGTGATCACATATGGTACTCGTATATGGTAAACTTGAGTCTCATGGTTTGACACTAGAGAAAATATATGATAAGGCCCCTTAAAGAGGTTCCAGATGTTCCCTTCTTAAAAATAACAGACTGAAGAAACAGAACAAAAAGTATGGAAGGTTTTAGCCACGCCTTGTGAGACCTATGTACGCGAGTGCAAACTCAAGACACATCAGTCAAAGTTTTCACAAATTGGGCAGAAACCACAACATCATCAACAAGGCATTTCCGTCTGCAGAATTTTTTTTTTTTTTTTTTTTTTTGGCACCATTCTGAGTAAACTCTAGAGACTGTTGTGTGTGAAATTCCCAGGAGATCAACACTTACAGAAATACTGAAATCAGTGTGTCTGGCACCATCAATCATGCCATGGTCGAAATCACTGATATAATTTTTTTCCCCCATTCTGATGGTTGATGTGAACATTTACTGAAGCTCCTGGCCTGTATCTGCATGATTTTATGCATCGCACTGCTGCCACACGATTGGCTGATTAGATAATCACATGAATAAGTAGATGTACAGGTGTTCCTAAAAAAGTGTTTAGTAAGTGTATATAATACAATAGTTCATATATTTAAGCATATTCAGATTCAATTTCCACTAGTATTTGGGAAAATATATGTTATTAAAATGGAAATAGTATTATGAAATATATGTTCCACAGTATATACACAGTATGTACATTTTCTGGTGAAAAACATATATTAATATATTTCATACTGTATGTGTTTTACATGCCATTTGCCAGATTTCTGTATGGGATATACAAAATCTGACATGCTCTTAAAATACATAATCTCTGTGTTTCCTTATAAAGGTCTACTATGCATATTATCAGCAGCAATTTCAAGTTGTTTACTTTCAAATTCCACACAAACTGAAATTAAATTAAATTTATAGTATTGCTGAAACATGCTGCTTCATGAATGGCCAGAAATTACGCACGAGGTGTGTCTTCCATTTATTTTACTGATGGCAAGTGTAATGCATGGAACAATAAAACCGACATACTGACAGATGTAAGAGCATAAACAGCTATTTAAACAGCAACACTGTCTTTAGTGGGAGCAGCCCAGGTGGGTGAGGCTATAGAAAATATTACTCGCAATGAACTTGATACCGTTCCTCTTCCACCCACTCCACACTCGGGATCAGAGACGTGGTTGCTACAATAATGCATTCTCTATTAAAATACTCACTGATACTTCTAGGACTCATTTCGGTGATAATCAACATCGTGTTAATATGCCTAAATACAAATAGGCGTCCAAAATTCATGTCCCAGCCGCAAGAAATCCTGAAATTCAGACATTCAGACAAAAGTCTGATTTATGCAGACCTCACTGCAGAAGAGTACAAATCAGTTCGCGATTACATGTGGGCTCAAAAAGACCTCCAGATTTCCCAGTTGGTCACAGCGAGACCCTCAGAGAATGTCATCTTTTTAATTGATCTCTCGCTCCCGAAAAAGGCTGACGCACTGCGATACTTGGATGCCAATGGACGGAAGCCGCCGCGCGACGCTACTGTTGTGGTGTTCCACGGCGCGCGCGGGTACTTGAAGGAGTACGTAGTGGGACCTTTGCCTGGTCCACTGCGGCACCGGGATGTTACCCAGGAGAAGTATAATGCTCAATCTTTACCCTTCACAGCCCGTACGGTGACAATCGGAGAGTATGTGCAACTCTTCAAACTCTTAAATCAAGTTTTCCAAAAACTTGAAAACCCACTGAAGGAAAGTTTTGGTTATGTCCCAAGAAAGCGGGAATTGCTGCCGTATGAGAGTTTGCCAAGAGGCGTAAAGGCCGGTGACCGCAAAACATGGTTTTCTTTCTTTCGCGATTACAGTGGCATGTACATCCATCCCGTGGGCTTCGAAATCTTGCTTTACCACGAGAGCAGAAATTCGTCAGAGTGGACAGTTGAGCGGCTGCTGTACAATGGTCAATATTTCAACAGCGTTGACGAGTTTAAAACGAGTTATGAAAAAGGTTCAGTAAAAAAGATTGCCTACAGAGAAATCCCAAATTACGCGTCACTCAAGCCCATCAACAAACCCTCTGGGTTAGGACCACACCAGTATTATCTTAAAGGTAAACGTTTCAGCGTTCAAAACAACCAGGTGGTTTATTTAGACTGGAGCTTTGCTTTTGGCTTGAGTTCTCTGACTGGCATGAGGGTATTTGATATTCGCTTTAAAGGGGAGAGGATTGCGTACGAGCTCAGCGTGCAGGAGGCGATGTCTGTCTACGGCTCCATCACTCCTGGGATGATGCTCACGAAGTTCCTCGACTCAAGTATCGGAATCGGGCGCTTTGCGTACGAGCTGGTGCGCGGAATCGATTGTCCGTACACTGCCACCTATGTCGATACGTACCGTTATATTGACACAAACGTCACGCTGCGTTCCAGAAACTCCATCTGCGTTTTCGAGCACGACGCTGGCAGACCTCTGCGACGACACTTTTCTGATTTTTTCCATAATGGTTATGGTGGTATGGCAAACAGCGCTTTGGTGTTCCGCACTATTACTGCTATTGGGAACTATGACTATATATGGGACTTCATTTTCTATCAAAGCGGCTCCGTGGAGGCAAAAGTGCACGCCACTGGCTACATAGCATCCTCCTTTATGATCAATGGAAGTCTGCAGTATGGTCACCAGGTTGCAGAAAACGTCCTTGGGAATATCCATTCACATTTCATCAACTTTAAAGTCGATCTGGACATCTTGGGTAGGTGCCATATTATGAGTAGCCTAAATATCAGATATGCAAGATACATTTCAAGACATAATATCATATTAAATAAGTCACATTACTATTTTGTTTATAATACAGTTGTAAATGACACAGGCCTGTTGGTTTTAATCAGATCGTATTAGCTATTCCAGACCAAACACTGCATGACAATAAAGAGCATTTAACGTGACATGCTATTATTGCCCAGAAGTGCTACTTTTATTTGCATCTTAGACAAGGTCAGTTTCTTTCAATTGACATGCCTTGTACTTTTTCTCTATGTTGCAACAGACAGACAGACAAAGACATTTACATTTAATCTCCCTATCGAGTCCCATGCAAAGCTTGCTAGGATCTAGAAATCCTCTGCCCAGTTTCAGTTAATCAAACAAAAATATTTACGTTGTCCCAACGCACATGGATTATGTAACACTGACAAGAAACCTTTTTTTTAATTGAATCAACTCAGTTCATTTAAATTCAGTTAATTAATAAATTAAATTAATTAAACACACACCTTAGATTCAGAGGTGCAAGTTCTAGCAAAAATTTATAGGAAACAAAAACAGTATAATTGCACAACCCAAAATATAGGCTCATTTATTCATCAGCCTTTTTCAAGGCACATTATGTCTATATTATGAGTTGTGCAGTTATACTTTCATTTTCTTATCTTGACCATAGTTATCAATCCAGAAGTGACAATATTTAGGGAGATTGACTTAGAAGTCTCCTAAGTAAACACTCCCTGTCCTTAAGTACTGGCCATGCCTACAGCAATACTGAAAAAGTTGGGACACTGTCCAGAAGTTTTGCCGACTTCTCTGGGCTCAGTCTCATTTTAGATGGAAAGTAGAAGAGTGGAACTTAGCATAGTAAATTCTTAACTTGCACCTGTGGATGCAGCAGCAAGTGATGTTGACTAACAAAGGTTTACTAAAGTAATGCCAAAACCATGTTCATGATATCCATTACAGATGAATGATGTTAAGACAGTGATGTCTGAGGGATCAAAAATCAAGCACATTCAGAAGTGGTTTTCGTCTTGCCCTTTACGCACAGAGATTTGACCAGATCCCTTAAAACTTTTAACTATATTCTTCACTGTACAGGGTGAAATGCCCAAAATCCCTCCAATATGTCTTTTGGGAGCATTGTTCTCAGAGTGCTGGATTATTTTCTGAAGCATCTGTTGGCAAATGGACAAGTCTTGAATGATCCTTGCTCTTGAAGGACTAGGCTGTTGTTGGAGGCTCCTTATATACTATGACATGATTGCCTCACCTGTTTAACATCTCCTGTTTCACATTAGAATTTAGAATAGAACCTATTACAACCCCAATTCTAAAAAAGTTGGGACAGTATAAAAATGCTGATAAAAACAAATCCTGTCTCAACTTTTTTTGGAGGGCGTTGTAATCGTCTGATTTGCAGTTACTGTACATTTAAAAAAACTATTAAATTCACAAGGTAAATCATCATATAATATGTAGTTGTGTTGTTTTAAACATAGCAAAGGGTGAATATAATTGACAAATCACTCAGCATTTTTATACTGTCCCAAATTATTTGGAATTGGGGTTCTAATAGGTTCTATTCTAAATTCCAATTATGTTATGATAAATTAAAATATGTCCATCTGATAGAAGAGAATATCACAGGAAACTGCCTCCACAGACGAAGGTTGCAAAACAGTTATTTAATTACTATTATTTATTTGTATTATTATTAAATTTATTTATTTTTTGCAGGTGTAAAGAATGTGTTTCAGACTAAAGACATGGTGTATAAGGAGGTGCCATTGCCATGGATGCCCTCACAGAAAGCAAAGATACCACAGCTGGTGGAGCAGCAAATCAGGACAGAGAAAGAGGCGGCAATGCAGCATAACACCAAAACTCCCCGTTACCTTCATATAGCCAGCAACCGTACCAACCGATGGGGCCATCAACGCTCTTACAGGCTTCAGGTGTTGAGCTTTGCTGGGGATCACCTCCCTGAAAGTGAACCAGAAGAGAAGTCCATGTCCTGGGCTCGGTAATGCCTCCTACACACTACACGACTTTCAAAGACGTCGGATCGTGGTACTTTTCATATTACACAACTGTCTGTCTTGTCATATAAGTCGTAGCGTTTTCAAATTACACGAGGAATCGGCGAAATGTGTGAACACATTACAAGATATTTCACTGTTGACGAATCCCCGACAGCTCTGCCCTGACTAACTACTTTTCACAACAGAGTACACGCGAGAAGTGATACGAGATACGAAAACAAATGCATGATCTTATGTTATGCATTTCAGAATATGATGTATATGTTTTTAATCGCCTAAAGGCATCATATATTGTATTGGTTACAATATGAAAAAGTACCTCATACTGAAAAATCAACCTATTTGTTTACCTAACTGTCCAAGAGAATTGGTGATTTCTATCCAACTCTTCTCTTTCTCCACCCAGTTGTGGTACAATTCAGATGAAACATCAATCTGGTGCTCCTGCCAATGCTCCACTAATTGTTCCTCCATTGCTTCGGTCCAATGTGACTTTCTCGATACCACAGCCTGTTGCAGGTACATCAGGACGCACACTGAAACTTCCTGTGCCCCGTTTCTTGCTCTCTCATTGGCTGTAGGTCAACGCTGCAGTTGTATTCAGTCAAAACATATTTCACATTGCACAATTTGGAATTGCCGACTGGTCCAGATATTTAACAATCGAAATATCTCGCTGACATCTGCAACGCGTCGGTGATTCTCTCAGATCTCTTCTTTGATAATTCATACATTGCGATCGTCGCTCACGGGAGTGAGCCCTGATTTGCCTACGATTTTGGGCTTTTGTCGGCGATCACCACACAAATGTCGGCGAGCGAAAATCGGGCTTAAAATCGTGTAGTGTAAACTCTGTATTAGGGCTCAGTCTCTTTCAGTCATACACACAATATGCAGACTGAGATGCATGCATGTTATAGAAGTGTGTTGTATTATTTTTAAGTTATGTAAAGCTTATCGCTTTCTTCTTTCTAGGTATAAAGTAGCTATAACCAAGCATAAAGATACTGAGCAGACTAGCAGCAGCCTGTACAGTCAGAATTACATGCAGTCCCCATACATTGATTTCAGCAAATTTATTGAAGATAATGAGGTGATCGACAATGAGGTATGTATAAGCCAGTAAATAACTGACAGCATCATCAGACAGTTTCAGTTTGTGTTATTAAAGGTATAGTTCACCCAAAAATGTAAAGTCTCTCATCATTTACTCACTCTCATGCCATCCCAGATGTGTACGACTTTCTTCTGTTGAACACAAATGAAGATATTTAGAAGAATATCTCAGCTCTGTAGGTCCATACAATGCAAGTGAATGTTGATCAGATCTTTGTAGATGAAAGTGGAGATTTGGCATAAAAAAGACTTTAAAAAGTAGTTGTGTGGATTACTTTTATGTTTCCTTTATGTGATTTTTGGAGCTACACATGTCTGGTCACCATTCACTTGGATTGTATGGACCAACAGAGCTGAGATATTAAACTAAAAATCTTCATTTGTGTTCTGAAGAAAAAAAGAATGTCATCTGGGATGGCATCAGGGTGAGTAAATGATGAGGGAATTAAACATTTTGGGTGAACTTTTCCTTTAAGTTATTATTGCATGTGACATTCTGACTGAGATATATTATATTACGGAGTGACTATTTGCACTAGGTGTAAAGAGTATCTTCCACTCATTGTGCACTTAGAGTTGTTGCAATGGTGTAGTGTGTAAAAATTGATTGGGTGTGCCTTTACCATGTGGATGACTCAGGTTCGATTCCCCTTTTTGTGTCAGTTTTCTTCATCTTGTTTCCTGTCTCCACAACTTATAATAATAAATCAAAATTAATATAAAGGTTGGTTTCCTTGAAGTGATTTCATCACGGTGACAGTCGGGTAGCTGAGAAAGGTGATTACATAATACAATGGTGATACTACGGTTACTGTAGAAAAATCTTGGTTAATTTTTGTAAGGGAAGGTTAGGGTAAGATTTAGGGGTTGGTGTAAGGTGGCACTCTAAATAAACACAATAAACACACTGCACTGATGCCCCTATAATGTATGTTAGTATTTAATTAGGGTGAAAATAGCACACTAAGATGCTTTTTGTATTTTCATAAAATACAGTGGCCCTCAATATGAACACTTACAGTAAGCCTTTCTAAAAGTTTGCATTGTATAACAAAATATTAAACCAATTAGCAAATTGACATTTTGACCTAAACATAAAACAAAAGATGTTTGTTAGATTAAAAAAAATACAATTATAAATAGATATATAAATTATAAAACAATAAATATATAATTCAAAATTAAGATAAAAAGTAATTGTATTCTTTCTGGTTGTCAAACGTAGTGGAACATGTCCATAGCTCACCTGTGGTTACTTTGCCAAGACATCTGCTTGAGCTTCACACATCCACTAACAATCACCTTGACACTAGTTAAAAGTCATTACAAAAATGGCTCAGAAGCATGAAGTTAGTTCAGTGAAAATACCTAATACACTTTGTTTGCTGATGTCACTTGGTTTGATATAATTTCTATGCAGTAAATCTACATTTTGAAGTGTGACCACAGCGTTCATATACTTTTTGACACCATTGTTTATCAACTTATTTTTTCTGATTAGCTAATTTTGTACTTAGCAGATGCTTTTATCCAAAGATAATAACAATGTACTATCTTCCTAACATCGGCATCAGGACTTGGTTGCCTGGGTGACCACTGGTTTCCTTCACATTCCACATGCAGAGGACATCCCCAACACTGTTACTGTGGGTAATGGTGGTGGTGTCATCCTTAGGCCACATAACTACTTTGATGAAGATCCATCCATCCACTCACCTGATGGAGTGTATATCTCTCCAGGCTCTGAAAATGAGTGTGAGTACAACAAAATGGCGTGCTTGGAAAAGGATATTTGTAGTTCCTCCCTGGAGCCATTCACTTACCATGGCTTTGAAAGTGTTATGAAGTTTGATTAAGGGTCTTATTTCATATTGTGATGTATGTAACGTTACACATTCCAAATGCTGAAGTCTCATGCTGCAAAAAGTATTTTCTTCATCATTACTCTGTTCTAGTTACTAGTTAGACAAGATGTCTTGCTTTTGTATCTTATTATGTAAATATTAATAATATTTTCTCAGTTTTTACTATAGCAAATTGTTTGTGTTGTGATCAAGAATGTCTGTAAAATTTTATGACAATATACTGTATGCATAGACTTTTAAGGTATATCCTTATTTTAATGGTATAGTTTTGTAAAGCAAAGTATATAAGAATAAAGTATAAAGAATTAGGATGAACTCAGACTTGACTCGGACTCAAGCCTTTGGGACTATTTGAGCATTCAGCCAAGTCCATGAATTTTGTGATGCAATGAAAAAAATGTAAATAAATAACAAAACAGAAATTAATGAACACATCTCTGTCTGCATGCAGCTGTATTAGCCCCTGAAGTCGTAGACGTAGCCAGAGTTGTTTCACTGTTTAAGCAAACACGCACACACACACACACACACACGCATACACAGCACATGCACAGGCACACTCAGTCAACCAATACGTTACTACAGGGACTACTGTATAACATCGACT
The DNA here is from genome assembly GCA_032164185.1 of Moxostoma hubbsi. Lineage (NCBI taxonomy): Eukaryota > Metazoa > Chordata > Actinopteri > Cypriniformes > Catostomidae > Moxostoma > Moxostoma hubbsi. The sequence continues at coordinate 20,278,214 of JAVLUX010000024.1, forward strand.
ATCGAGGTGGCTGGCATAACGAAAACATAAAGACAGGTATGTATCCAATGTAATAGAAACTATATTCCATTTCTATAACCATTTCCCGGTGGCTCTGCGGTATTAAGAGCTGGGTTGTATCTTCCTTTGTTTGAGTGTCCTGCGTCACTCTGTACAACCACTCGTTTATAATCGTAAAATAGGGATACAGGGATATAGGGAACTGGTGCGATATTCCCTTCAGTACATTTCTAAATCAGGCCAATTAGTCCCCAAAATCAGCAGATGGGTGAGGCGGGAACTAACCGCAGCCTCCACTCTATGCTTTGTTCCCTTAAATTTAATCACCAAGGTCACTACAGGGTATTTGTGAATGTCCCCATGCACACACCTTACACTCACCATTTTAACTGCGCCCAATGCCTCGTGTTGAACCAAGCGTTGGTGGATCGTGGTTTGTTTGCAACCCGTGTCCACCAATGCTTGGTGAGTACCCCCCTTGGCCCTTACCAGTATCCGGTACGCTCCGGCTCGGTCGGGGGCAGCCTGCGGGGTGTCGGGGACCCGAACCACAGTCCCCAGCTCCATCCCGGGGCATTGATCCAAGAAGTGCCCTGGATCCCCGCAGCCCAAGTAGGCCCCAGCTTCAAGGACCGGAACAGCTGGCGATACTGTTCCGCACTGCGACCCACCCGCTGCAGGATAGCCTTATTCAGGTCTGCGTAGGCCAGGAGATTAGTTGCCGGCAACTGTTGGGCAGCAAGCTGGGCTTCCCCGGACAGTAATGGAAGGAGCCTGGCCACCCATTGTTCACGTGGCCAGCCCCAGATCTCCACCGTTCTTTCAAAGAGGTCGATGAAGGCCTCAGCATCATCTTCCATCACGGCAAAGGCTGTGAATACTTAAGTACCTGTGATTTTTTTCGTCTTTTATTTTTAATAAATTTGCAAAGATTTCAAACAAAATCTTTCACGTTGTCATTATGGGGTATTGTTTGTAGAATTTTGAGGAAAATAATTAATTTAATTCATTTTGGAATAAGGCTGTAATATAAAAAAATGTGGAAAAGTGAAACGCTGTGAATTCTTTCCGGATGCACTGTATATATATATTGTAATGAGAGTCCCTCATTTCATCTGTTGTTGACTGCTCAATTGGAAATATCTGTGATGTTGGAATTGGAATTTTCTCAGATCACGCCCTGGTGAGTTTAGAGGTGTTACCACATACAGAAAAAAATAAATCATATACAGTAGTTGGCACTTTAATGTATCCCTTTTGCAAAATCCTGATTTCCAACTAATGTTAAAGGCTGAAATCAATGTCTATATGGAGACCAACTGGTTCTCAGTATCCTCTGTGGGTGTGGCTTGGGAGGCACTTAAGGCAGTTCTTAGGGGTCAGATCATACAGTATGCCTTATTCACCAAAAGATCCAAAGCACGAGAACTTGTGGAGTTGGAAGGGAATATTAAACGTGTAGAGGCACATCTGAAGAGCCAAATATCGTCTTATAGCCTCAGGGAATTGACCCATTTGAAATACAGATATAATACCATTTTGTCGCAGAAAGTGGAATTTTGGTTATTCAGGGCAAGACAGTCATACTTTGAGTCGGGACAAAGCAGGAAAGCTTTTGGCTAGGTATTTATAGAAGAGAGAGTCTTTTTGTACCATTCCCTCAGTGAAATCTGCTGGTGGTGAAATATTTACCCTGGCCATTGATATTAACAATGCCTTTAAACACTTCTATCTTGATCTCTATAGATCCACATCTTCGTCTACTGATGAAGTTATTAGAAACTTTGTGGAACTCCTTAACTGATGACTGAGCAAAAAATTATCTTAATTTTGATTAACCCCCCCCCCCCCCCCCCCGACATACAGTAAAAAAGGAGGGAATCATGCATCTGTTCATTCAGGTTTTGCATTGAGGAGCCGAGAATAAGGTATGGCCATTACAGTGGCTCTGTTCAGCATCATGGCCAGGGGGACACAACGTCTCATTCCCTCCATCATGGAACGGAGCCTAGACATACCCCATCTGTCGCTCACTTTGACGTTGTGTCGAATGAAGCGACACTAGGGCTCCCTATTCAATCATGACATACGCTGAACCATGTACGTGAGCTGCTGATGCAGATGCGGGCAGGCAGTTGCGTGCCAAAGCAACAGGCTGTGTCAGACTGCACATACCCTTCCCCAACGACCCATAAAAATCATCATAAACTTTTTCAGGTAACCCTGCATCCCAGAGGGGGGGGGGGGGGGCAAAGCAACGTGCCAAGCAAGGGAGCGGGCCACACCAGCCGAGCCTTTTCTCTCTCTATGTTCCTTGCATAGAGCTAAAGAGGCTGGGGCCATTTTAACGCAATCACATGCATCACGGATGGCGTTCTTTTCCAACTCCAACAAGAAAATACAAGAAATTGAAAGCTTCCACAAGAAAATACCCCACGGAGACCACCACCTGCCCAGGTTGGGGGGAGGTGAAGTGTGGTGGAATACGTCACATGGGTTTTCAGGCCACATGTGGAAATGGCGCGGTGGTAGATCCTACCTGCTGTGAGGGAGGAGTAGCTACAAACACAGCAACCGGGGGGCAGCTGGGACTGCCCAAAGGAGACGCGGGTCCATGAGTAGGGGGACTGAATAATGGAAAATACACACAGGGGGATTAATCCACAAAGGCCCATCCTATGGAGCACCTATTCCAGTACAGAGTAATTCTAGTACCCATAGTGGGTCTGGTCAGGGAATTCCTCCACTGAATTCGTGGACCAGAGGGCTAGGGAGGAAGAACATCCAGGGAGCACGAGTTTTGTGGACTCTCCTGGGCGAAAAGAGTGCATGTGATCACCTCAGTGGAGGGGAAAGGCACTATGTGCAAGCAGAACACCTGGTCAGACGTTCCGCATTCCTGAGTTCTACATGCTCGGACCTGATAAAACACGGGACGAGACCAACTCAACCCTGAGATTGTAAAATCTTGTGAAGGTATTGGGTGTTGTCCAGCCCGCTGCTCTGCAATTGTCTGCTAGGGAGGTGCTGTTGGACAGTGCCCACGAGGATGCCACACTTCCCGTCGAGTGTGCTCGAACCCGCAAGGGGGCGGGCACGGCCTGGGTGTGATAGGCCAAAGCGATGGCATCAACAATCCAGTGGGAAAGCCTCTGTTTGGAGACAGTGTTCCCTTTCCGCTGTCCACCAAAGCAGACAAAGAGCTGCTCAGAACATCTAAAGCTATGTGTGCAGTCCACATAGGTACGCAAAGCACGCACTGGACACAGCAACGAAAAGGCTGGGTCTGCCTCCTCCCGGGGCAACGCTTGCAGGTTCACTATCTGGTCCCTGAAGGAGATCGTAGGAACCTTGGGCACGTAGCCCAGTCATGGTCTTAGGACGATATGGGTGACTGCTGAAACAAACTCCAGGCAAGTGTCACTGACAGAGAAAACTTGCAGGTCCCCAACCCTCTTGATGGAAGCGATCGTGATCAGAAAGGCCGTCTTTAAGGAGAGGCCTTTGAGCGCAACTGATTCTATTGGCTCGAAGGGTGATCTCTGAAGGCCTGAAAGGACCACGGAGAGATCCCATGAGGGTTCAGTCATGGTGAGCCGATATGGCTGCTATATAAACTTCAAGGTGGAGGGGGACAGCCTCCCCTCCACCCTCTCCTGCAGAAATGAGAGCACTGACCCGACTGTGCATCTCTGCGGGTCTTCAGATCGGGAAGAACACCAATTCGTGAACAAGCGCCACTTCAGGGCGTTAAGCTGCCTGGTAGAGGGAGCCCTGGCTTGGTTGATCGTATCTATGACAGCAGGTGGTAGGCCACTTAAATCTTCTGCATCCAGTCCAGGTGCCAGATGTGGAGGTTCCAGAGGTCTGGGCGCGGATGCCTGAGGGTGCCCTGTCCCTGAGAAAGAAGGTCCTTCGCCAGGGAGGGGATGTCACGAAGAGTGTGAGATCCGATAACCAAGTCCGTGTGGGCCAATAGGGGGCCACTAGAGTGACTTGTTCCTCATCCTCCCTGACCTTGCACAGCACCCATGCAAGTAGGCTCACTGAGGGAATTACGTACTTGCGCAGCCCCCGGGGCCAGCTGTGGGCCAGAGCGTCTATCCTGAGGGGAGCCTCCACTAAGGAGTACCAGCGGGCAGTGGGCAAGCATGACGGCCTACGACTAGGCATGCCGACCCGAAGGTGGCAGTTCAGTCGAGTCTTCTGCGTTAGATGCCAGAACGCTCTCCAATGCAGCGGAAAATTCATCATCCAGCTCGGGGGGCTCGAGGGCGTAAACAGACTGGCCGTGAGGCGAGCCGCTTTTGAGCCTCTAGCCCGGACTGAAGTCAACGAGCATGCTGGGGGGCAGGTGGTTCGTGGGGATCTACCCAGCGAAACCGCGGCTGGAGTGGCGTTCCTCTTTAAGAAGGAAAGCCACAACCGAAACTTGCCATGGTTAATTATGTATTAATAAGTCCCTAATCTGCTGGGTCAGATTGGATTGTGAGGGGGGTTAATACACTCGGTGACCTATATAAGAGTGGAGTGTTGAGATCGTTTGAAAATTTGATTCCCAGATCTCAATTTTATAAGTATTTACAGCTGTGCCACCTGCTCTGCACTGTTTTTGGGAGTAGCACGCACCCCCCCTAGAGTGGCAGATACTCTGGGGGTGGTGATTGCTGCTTTTGGGAAGGGTCATGAGGAATCTGGAGTCTGGGGGATGGAGCTTTAAATTCTCTCAAAACAGTATGGGAGGAAGATTTAAATTTGGTATTGGAGGAGGGAGTGTGTGCTAGGATTCTAAAAAACATCAAGTCTGCATCTAGAGATGCAAGGGTTCAACTTATGCCATTTAAGATTTTACATAGATTTTATTGGACCCCTTCTAAATTGTATTGACTTGGTCTTAAGGACACACCCATCTGCTGGTGATGCCATTCAGAAGATGGAGACACCACCCATGTTTTGGGGGGTTGTCGTAAGATCCAAGAATTTTGTCTGAAGATGCAAAGTTTTGTATGTGATGAGAGAGAGAGAGAGAGAGAGAGAGAGAGAGAGAGAGAGAGTAATTTTTACTGAAATTGAAATAAATGTAGGATATTTTAGATATTGTTTTACATTCTTAACTGATTTACTTTAACCAATATCTTTGTTTTAACTGGTTATTTTATTGTGGTAGCCTGCAGGGCTCTTTGAAAAAACTTGAAATAATTTGGTGAAGTGATATGGAACCATTATGCGGTCAAGACCTAGAATTACTTTATAGCTGTGCATTTTCTTGAAAAATAATTGCGCACCTTAGAATGTCCGTGAACCAATCAGAATCACAGAATCATGAATGCAATAGACCTGTGGTATATATATATATATATATATATATATATATATATATATATATATATATATACTATCATTATACACTTTGGGACCACAATAAAACATTTAGTTTAGGAGGGTCTTTAGTGCCCTTGTGTACAAATCAAGAATTTATGTATTTTGAATGGTCTTCAATATGGGTAAAAAATGAACCGAAGGGAAAAAAAAGTGGGTGCAGTTTCTTAAGACAATAGAATGGTTTAATTATCAATACAAACTAGATCAGGAACATTTATTTCAAAAGCATAAGGCCCATTTGTAATTTGGCATTAATATGGTGCATCATCAATGATGATGATGATGATGATGTCCGAATAGTGCAAAATGACAGAGCACCACAATTCAAATATTACAAATTCTACAATATTACGATACAGAATCTGATCTGAATATAAAACAGTTGTTTTATTGTGCTTTTTTAAACTACCACCCTGTAAATAGTTAGTATTGCATAAATAATTAGGACATTTTGAGGCAATGATGTTTGTAGGATTGCATGCAGTATTTATTTTTAAGCTAGCTGATAAAAGAGGCTAAATGTATGCTCACAGGAATTCATGATTATCCACTGCTAAAAGGAAAAAGGATTTCTTGTATGTATGTTTAGATTTGACCTGAAAGCATGAGATTGCGCTGCTCTGTGAAGCACAGAGCACTTCCTGTGTGTCTTCCTGTGTATGTGAGCTATATTTGGCTCATGAGAACAGAATTGTGAGCTGCATTTATAAAGACAACTGCTTCAAAACAGTGCAAGATCGCTGAATACTTTGAACAGTGTCATCACTTAAAATGTATTACTAACAAAGATGGATAACAAATTAGACATATACTTTTTTTCTTATAGCAGAGTGTCCATCAGAGCATATATTTTTCACATGAACTGTTATTCTGGAGATGGCAGCTGTAAACATTGTGGAGCTCTTAACACTGCAGGTAGTGCTCTTGTTTACAGTCTGCCCTGGACATGTTCCATCTTTGTTTTTCCACATGGCCAAGTTGATTTAGCCACAGCTCTTAGAATCTGGAACCTAGTGGAAAATTTGCCATCTCACAAAGACGTGAGACAGTGCATGAACAGACCTTCTAATGACCTAAAGAACAGGAAAATGTTATGTATGTAATCCTTAAAATTATTTTTATTGGTGTAAACTAATATATTCAGGTTGATTCAGTGATGTTAACAAATATTTTGACTTTACCACATGAGTTTTTTCTTTCAGTGTAGAGTTTTTCTTGCCATTTTTTTTTCCAAAGCAAATCCCTTGAAATTGCATATTATTCTTCCCTCAAATTAAATATAGTAAACATTACATCACAATAAGCCTAGCAAATCTTGAAATAAAAATGAATATTAAGATGTTCTCTGTAAATCTGTGCCTCGAGAAACAAAACAAGCTTGTACAAACAGTGCTGCATGATCCCAAGCATGTCATCACCTCATTCACCTAGAAAGTGTCTTTATCGTAATTGAGAGCTAAATTTAGCCCATAAAATCTGCCACTTCACACAAATGCACGATGCGTTGCATGAGGCCCCCTCTTTAATGACCACTGTTTAATGTTTGGAGACAATTTGCCCTCTATTTACTCCGATGAGTCCAAAGCTCAGGTGGTGCCCAATGACCAGGCAACTGAGTGGATGAATAAAAGGAGCAGGCTGAGTTTGTGAAGGTCGTCCTGAGACTGAGAGACTGGATTCAAGACATCATAATACTATTTGTCGAACTTGGGAATGAGATGACAAGATTTTTCAACCTGAGACTTGTGCCTGCTATAATTGACAACATTGAAGACTAAGAATATAAATGAGGATTTGTACTGTCCATGTTATATTGTTGTTTTACAACAAACCTAAAGTAATAATGGAAGTCCTGTATGGTTATGGGATAAGCAGTACGTTGTATCTGCAGACGCAATATGGGTACGCCCAAAGCTGGTTTGCATTTGTGTCCACGGTGGCAGACCTACGTACAACATTTTTATTCTTTTTTCCCATTTGGTTCCACCTACAATCAGCAGTAGGAGTGAAGCTGATCTGGGTTGCTGTTGTGGGAGACTGGCTCAACTTAATCCTCAAGTGGTAAGTGTGAAATATTTTTATTTCAGTATCCAGTGATATAGATGTTAAAATAAGTATTTGGGGCCTCTTGATACTAAACAGAAATCAAAGCAAAAAATCCTTCGGAATGAACACAAGTAAACAGCAATATCGTAGATATGGAAAATCTAAAGAGTTAAATAGTGCATTTATTTCAAGTAACTGATCATGAACTTTTTCCTAATCAGCATTATTTATGAAATCACTAAACAGGCTGATGTTCGGAGAGCGTCCTTATTGGTGGGTTAGAGAAACTGTTTATTATGGCAACTCGACTGTGCCACAAATCAAACAGTTCCCTATGACCTGTGAGACTGGCCCTGGTGAGCCATTCCTTATGTTTCTTATTGTAATTGTACAGACCAACCAACCACACAGATTCAAAAACAGATTTCACAGCAGTTTCTGTTTGTTTTTCTAGGTAGCCCCTCTGGTCATGCAATGGGAGCTGCAGGGGTTTATTATGCCATGGTCACGTCACTGTTGCCGATTTTGCAGGGCAGTGACCCTGTTAAAAGATGGTGAGGTGTTCTGTCCTACAGCTATTACCCTTCACCTGTTTTTAAGTAGTAATCAAAAAGATGAATTATTTCAGACTGTATACATTGACATGTTCTACAAACACAAGGATTCCTCCACAAACATTGAGAGATAAAGAGCCAGGAAGGAAATCTTTGGACTTTGTCAGGGGACTAAAAACAATACTTAATGATATTGAAACACACTCCAACTCCTACTGCAGTGAAATGGAAATACCTAATTAGTGACTTGTTAACTAATTTATCTTATCAGCTTTGCTTTATCTCCATAATGAGATGTATATTGTAAATAAGCAGTGTTGTTATAGTACGCGGATGTTTTATAGATGATAATGGCCCTATTACTTACATTACATTCAATCGGACACTTTTATCTAAAGCAATTTAAGAATGAGGAACATCACAAGCAACTACACCAAGTTTCAAGTGTAAACTAGATTAGTACAGACGCTAAAGAAGCAGAAAGGAGAGAACAGATTTTTAAGTCTTTCTGAAATATAAGCAGGATGTCTCTGCTTTTTTCTTCCTTTGCATTTGTGCCAATCTAGGTGCTTGCAGGGTTTTCTTTGGACTCTGTTTTGGGGTGTGCAGGTGTGTGTCAGTCTTTCTCGCATCTTCATTGCAGCTCATTTCCCACATCAAGTCATTGCTGGAGTTGCTACAGGTCAGTTACAAAATAGATTCCCTATTTTTCATATTAGTCTCGATTTTACATCTGATCAAATTAAAACTGCACATAATGTAACATTTAATTGCATTTTTTTTAGCTGAGACATGCTTATCAACCCTGACCTAATTTAGGGGTTTCCAATTTTTATGCCCAAACCTTTATGACCAAACTATTTACTTGACGTGCCTACTGAGATTTCATGTCATTTTAACCTTACAATAAATTTCCACGTTACTAATGGCAAATTATGAAAAAAATGATATCATTTAAAGTTTTTAGAAGATCATTTATATAGTCTAGATAGTTCTATTGTTGTATTTTATTTATACATTCTATTCAGTTAAATTCACACAATTACTGTACAAACCCCTAGGGGCTCATGAACACCTGGTTGGGAAATCCTGTCTTTGTCAAGTAATTGTTGTTCACTTTCACATTTACCTGTACAGGAATTGCAGTGGCTAAGGCTTTTAATAGAGTTTCCTGGATCTACTCAGCAAGCTTGAAGGGTTATGTGCATACCATCCTCTGTCTTCTCTTTGTTGCCCTGGGCCTTTATGCCCTGTTGGATGCTGCCTCAATAGACCCATCCTGGAGCCTAATGAAGGCACAGAAGTGGTGCATTCAGTCTGAATGGGTCCATCTAGACACTACACCTTTTGCTAGCCTCTTGCGCAACACCGGGTCCCTGTTTGGCCTTGGGCTGAGTCTTCATTTGCCTATTCAGGGTGACATGGAAAAAAATATGAGCTGGGGAAATAATGCCATTTACAGACTGACCTGTACAGCAGCAACACTGCCACTCCTGAGCCTCTTAGACTCATTTAGACCACCAACAACCACTCAAGCTCTCTTTTATTTGCTGTCTTTCAGTAAGAGTGCCACAGTACCTCTGACCACAATAAGTTTTGTGCCTTACTGCATTAGAACATTTGTGAATGTATACCAAAGAATAAAAGTGCATTAAATCTAATGACATATTTAAGTTGAACAACATGATGACATTTCTATTTGCATTGTGTATGGGCAGTTTATTTAATAAATTTGCTTGCTTTTGAAATGCTTCATTAGTAACAAAATAATTATTCTGGTTAACCAATGATTAGTTTGAATGTTCTTATTTTAAAGTTCCGGTGCAACTTCACTATCAAACAAGGTGCATGGAATTTTCCAATCAGTAGAGAAGGTAAACCAGCAACACTTGCTGATTGGAAAACATACATTTTATTTAAACATACTAAATAAATAAAATAACAAAAACTAAAATAATTAATAACTACACAAACTTTTTGGCCCCTAATTATCCAGAAAATTGACTGGCTATTTTTGTCATTTAATTGTAAGAGATTGCTTGCCTTTAAGTAGCAGATACTATCAATAATAAAACAAAAACAACTGTTTTCCCATCTTAAACGTATTTTTTTTTTGCCTCCAATCATATTAACTTATAATATTTTGAAAACAAATAATAATAATAATTTTTGCTTTATCTATTCAAAAATTATATTGTTGTAATAAATGAATGTTAATATGGTCATTTTTCTCACAACCATTTAATTTTTATTTAATTTTATTCTAGTGGTAACAGTATTCTGCTTTATTGGGATTCATGTGGGTGTTTGTTATAACTCACCAAAAATAAAGCTGCAAAGTGAGGGATGTCCTTAATCTATGTGCAATCTATAGCTCAAAGGATTACATTTTGGTTCTTCATTCATTCTTTCTGAAAGAAAGATAGAAAGAAAATGTTGCTGGTTTACTTTCTCTACAAAGTTTTTATTTAAGCAAATGCAAATAGAATAGAATAGAATAACGTTATCAACAGGAATGTACATTAATAATTGTTACAACATATCATTATCTATTTTTTTTATAATTATAAGTTATTTATTACACGAAGCTGCCCAAAACGTTATGAATACAATGTTATTAGTTACTACACATATTATGTTATATGACTAACTGAACAAGTGATAAGGAACGCAAAAGTTCTGGAGTGACAAAAAAAGAATGAAAAGGATGTGAAAATATAAGGCACTGAAATTAGTCTTAATCAATAACACATAAAGATAAATATTTCCATCTAGTGGCAGGACCAAGACAACTGTAATACATTGATTAAAATATTTTTCGTTTTTCTTTGTGTCTTTTAATTGATAAACTTTTAAATGCAGTAAACAGGTAGGGTTAGGGTAAATAAATTGGCCAATGTGTAAACAATAGTTGCTGTTTATAATTTTCTACGAGACCTTTACGTTAGAATTCTCTACCGGAAGTGTTCGTAGTGTAAACAGAGTAGCGCAGTCATGATCTCGTACTGTTTCCCTGTTCGTAATGAATGCTTCCCCTCAGCTTGTATGCGGCCAGCGACAGTTTTATATCATCTAACTGCATGAAGAAATAAGACAGAAATTATACCCTCCGAATCGACTGCAGGACTGATAACGCAAGACGCGCTATGCCACGGAGGAAGGTAGGACTGCATCATCTTTCAGCTGCGTCCATGTTTATGTACAGTAGCGTCTGTTCTCAGCATCACGAGAATACTTACTGGAGCTTTCACCTGCACGAGTCAGACATGCACGAGACACAACAGCATGCATGCTGGGCGACTCTCTTAATCATGAAAAACAAACATCTTCTTGTGTTGGATGACATATTTTTTTGAATGCAGCCTCAAGTTAAATTGCTTGAGTAGTGAATGTGCAGACTGGCCAGTTTAGGCCCCTTATTAACCAGGAAATTGATCGACTATTTTTGTAATTACATTGTAAGAAATTGTTTGCCTGTAATTACTAACGATAAAATAATAATAAAAAAAAAAAAAAACTGTTTCACCATTTTTATTTATTTATTTTTGCCCAATCATAAAGTTGTTTACTATTTTTGTGTCAATTCAAACATTATAGTTGTTGTAATTAATGGAAAAAAGTTCAAATTTGGTAATTTTTTTCAAAGCCATTGCACATTTTTATGCAGTATTTACTGTCAGGATAAATAGGTATAAATACTCTAGAAATGGAATTCATTTGTGTGTTTGTTATAACCCATAATGCTGCAAAGCAGGGACTAAATACTAAATGGTTTTCATTTCTGTTCACTCTGAGCAGAATCTGTTTTTTTTTCCCATTCCAGTTCAGGCATTCCGCAGCCTCCTTTCCAAATGGTAACCAGATAGAACTAAAAAAAATAAAAAGAATGGTTAATAACATTATTTTTAAAATAACAGTATTATGTGCTAAGCTTGACATATACTAATTGCAGTGTTTCCAGATCTCACAAGAGAAACAAGGCGGGAGGGGATTTTCATGACAGAAATCATAACAAGCATACAGTAGCCTATAGAAAGTAATGGCTTTTTAATAAATGTATCATTAATATTAAATATATCACCAAAAATATTTAAAATATTAATTTGACCCCCCAAAATAAATTATTAGCCTACATCTCTCTCTCTCTCTCTCCCTCTCTCTCTCTCTCTCTCTCTCTCTTTCTCCCTCACTCTCTCACCCTGCATACACGTACACACTGCATGGGCATGTTTGGACTCAAACTAAAGTTTTCGCTCCAGAACAGTTGAAAGAGATTTTGTTCCCTTTAAATTTATTATTTTTTGGTCTCTATTTCCATTCCTTGAACCATTTTTAGGCCTTGCCTCAACAGTGAGGGTTGTCCTAAAACTATGGTCAAAGACGTTAAAAGCATCATGGCCCAAGTTATGACTCTTTTGTCAAATATTAATTCAATTTACACCCATTTATATATGAATGAACCTAGTTTAAACTAACAAGCTACAGCTCAGTGATGGAAATTGTTCTTGAGAACTATTGTTTTTATCAAATGAATATGTTGGAAAAATATAAAGCATATTTCATCTTGCACTTGTGTGAATTCAAATGTGATGCAGTGTCTGTTTAACACAAAATATACAGTGTATATTCAGTCACTAAAATAGGCTTTGATGTTTTGGACACTTAGAGAAATGCTGGGAGTAGCTCTGAAGGTACGGAGGATTCAGATTTCTCTGCTGAGCACACAGACAGCTCTGAGAGTGACGCCCACACAGTCAGGAATACCCGCCTCACTCGCTCCTCACTGCGACTCATCCGCAACTCACAAGGTAGACTACCCTGATACTAGCAGTTGTCACTCCTGTATGAGTTCTTTAGTAAAAACATGATTTACTAATAATGCAGAATTTTTTATAGATGTATAAAACTGGCATTGATGTTTGTCTTAATCAGTAACATAAAGTAGTAGTACAGGCATCTAGTGTTCAGACCATTGCAGTTACTAGAAAAGCTAAAGTACTTCTGACCTAAATAGAAAATAGACATTTTACACCACAATATTTTGAGGTGAGGTGATCAAATTTGTTTCGACATATTTTTGGAAATTTCTTAACATTGTAAAACAGATAGAATTATGGAGCTAAATTCATGACTAAAGTCTTTGAAGCATAAAAGCATGTTGACTTGCTCTAATAAAAAATAAAAAAATGCATTGTATTATCAGTGCTTGCATTTTGGGAGGCTGAAATTTAACATGGTTGTATTTTTAAGTGCTGAATGAAACTATAAATATTCACCTTCCAAAGTTCATTTCCAAAATATTCAGTTATTTCGACATTCAACCTGTCTATTTCGCTTAACAAAATTTGCTTCCTCAAATTCAGTGGTTCAAATTTGGTTGGAAATTCAACCTTCCACATCCGTGGAACTGATTAGGCTTAATCAGTTAATGTTTGTGTATTTACCTTATGTTAGTGCTTCCACTACCCTATTGTGCACATGAACTAGGCCTGCCAACACGATAACCTCTTTATACTATTTATATCTTCACAGACCCTAGAAGCTTGCACTCACAGATGATAAATTAAACATTGCAAATGCACATTTGAACAAAGCAGTGATTTTGTAAAAGCTGTGGATCATAGTCTCCTCTGCAAAAATAATTACAAAACTATGTATTTAATTATGTAGTTTATTAGTTTAATTATTTAAGAAAATATCTTTGAATATTTCTTAGTATGCTAAATTACAAGTATTTATAAAGTTATGCACAAACCTATGAATGAGTGACACTATACGGTCAGATTTCAGCACTTCATAATGGACAGCAAAGAAGCACTTAAAAGTGTATCGCGCATTCATGTTAAGTGCAGGTTTGGGAAACACATGAGAAGCAATGGCAGCTTAAATGAAATGGCATGCAAAGAAAATAGTGCAAAACAATGTACATAAATTAAGAGAAATGTCAAGAGCTTTAAAGCTCCTCACTCTCATTACACATGCATTTTGTGCAGTGTAGGCAGTGCTCGCATTGCGGATTCGGGGGGGGGGACTAGAACTCCATTGAGCCATGTCTCACACACACACAAACACACACACATATTTGTATTTACTAAATCCAACGTAATTAAATGCAAATTTAATTATACAAAGTCGTTTAGGATCTGTTTTACCTTACCTCAATGAGGAACCTCAAGTGCCCTGTCAAAAATCTTTAATTAAGATGCAACTTTAAACTTTGCACTTCATATAGTAGTTAAATAAAATCAGTGGATAGTTAGTTAAATAATAGAAGTTAGTTGAATCATAATTGGATGTTACATGAGATAAACAAATGCTAAAATAAAAAACTCACTTGTGTTTATTGTTGATTTGTCTGTCTTTGATTTGCCTACGAGAAAACCTGATACAAATTTAGTGCAGCATTTATTTTAATTTGTTGTTTATAGTTTCATTTGAATAAGGGAAATATTTTTGGGTACGGTTTATGATTAGCATTGATGACATGTCACCCATTGAAATCAGGTTTAATTTAGCTGTTTATTTTAACCTGGTAAATCTACTTGTGCACTCATATGCTCCCAAGCCCTGGCTTTCAAATAATATCTCTTTGAGCTTTTCAAAGGATCATGTTTTTCATGAATTTTAAAGACATGTATCTTTTCTTCCATGTTTTCAGCAACCTGATATGAGCTCAGTAAACTGTATGTATGTATGTATGATGAAGCATTCCCATCTGTTTTAGCTAATTCATTATAATGTAACAAGGGGCTAAATAGAAAAACAAATTGGGCTAAAAATTGTGATAGTTGTGAATGGCAATTATTGTTAAAGTTACAAAAATAAATTTACTTTTTTGTGCAGTAGTGCTTGAACACAGTTTTCCCTTGGCACACCCAAAGCCTTGTTTATGGCTATGGCTTTCCAATTATTCAAATATATAAATACAAGTTATTAAATGTTCCTTATTCTCTGATAAACTGTGAAAATGTGAGAAAGATACATTTTAGTTGCACTTATGACTTTAAAGCGGTTCAAAGCACTTCCTAATTTACTTTGTTTTTACTTTACTACTTTGATGCTTTTTGGGAAATGTGCCAAAGAGATTAAGTACTACTTTAGTGATACTAACGTTCTACTTAGTGCCTTGGGCAACCCAGTCATGGACAAATAAGTGAAATGAGGACTAGTCACCCTACTACATTATACGTAATGCCTACCTACACAACAATCAGCGCTTCAAACATCTGAGTTATGTAATAACCGGTGCCTTCCACATACTGATCTGTGCTTCACTACAATGTAAATGCATCCGCGCCACCCGGTCCAGTCGATCGCGCTGTGCACAGCTTCGCAATACCTTTTGATAGAGATCTTGGTAGCTGACAGCTAAATAAAACTGACTGTGTGTCTTAAGATGTAGGCTTAGAAATTTTGCATGCAGATGCGTGGGACATTAATTTATCTATTTCTAAAAAAGACAACTAATATTTCTCTGGCACACGTAGATTGCAGAACCCATGACTAGGCAGAAAAATGTTGGCATGAAGCCCTATCTTTAGACACTTCCCTAACTAGTAGGCTACGGTTTGTGTCACAGGCATTCCTTAGTCAGGTTGCTTAATGAAAGAGATATAATATGTAGTTTTGAGCAGCAGTGGAAAATTGTTTGAAAATTTAGGAACAGATGAACAGTTGACAAATCAGTGGAAAGGTGTGTTTCATGCCTAGCCACATGTGCAAGTCAAATATATTATCTCTTTTCTACCCATGAACAATTTTGAAAAACAAACTATCAAAATGTTCAAGGCTTACTCTCTACCTGTAGCTTTGGACTTCAGCAGTCAATACCCGATTGCATTGCACCACCTACTGGTGAGAACAAATAGCACCAGGTTGAGATTGTGCATCGGTACTCTGCTGCTTTTCCTGTAGTTCCTGGATGTGGAAGGTTGAATTTCCAATCGAATTTGAACCACTGAATTTGAGGAAGCTAATTGTGTTAAGTGAAATAGAACGGCTGTATTTTACCTGTTGAAAAATCTTGATAGTATTTTCTAATGAACTGAATATTTTGGAAACAAACTTTGGAATATGAATTTTTATTGTGTAATTTTTAATAATGAAATTAGAAAATTTCAGTGCTTAAAAGTATAACCATGTTAAATTTCTTCCTCCCAAAATGCAAGCATTGTAAATGCAAGCACTGATAATAAAATGCATTTATTTTTCCGATAAGAGCAATTCGACATGGTTTTATGCTTCAAAGACTTTAGTCATGAATTTAGCTCCATATAGAATCTACAAACTAAATATTCCATTCCAAACGTTCAATTTGACAGAAAAGGTTTTAGTTTTACAGCGGTTTCACAGATAGAATGCTTTTAATATGTTGATTGTTAGGAAGCATGATAGATGGATTAAAACAAAAATGAACAAATAAAAGAACAAACCTGAGAGCTTTGTTTCTAGATTCAAGTCCTGTGGGGAATGCTTCTACCCTGGTTTCAGAAGAGGTGGCAAACTTTTCCACCCGTCGTGTGACACGTAGTCAACAGCAGGGGGTGACAGTCTCACCCAAGAAATACCCCCTGCGGCAGAGTCGCTCTTCTGGCTCAGACACGGAGCAGCATGGGGAAATCTCAGAGAGGGGTAGGAGGAGAAAACCACATGGTTCTTCACTCACGACTTCCCTCGTTTGAGTATCTCCATGCTTTGCTCTTCTCACGTATGCTTTCCTTCATTTGCTTTGTGTATTTCTTTCTTTGGGACAAGTGAAAGATTGTATTTGCCAGTTTTACATTTATTCCCCTTTGCCCTGATTTTGTTAAGATATAAAAAAAATTACTATTTGGATTACTACATGGGGTTTGGGCTTTATATTTCTATACATATTTCTCCAAGACAATTGCTTATTTTTTCTGTTGTCATTTTGCTGTAGTGTGAATTGATTCACACCACCCTTCAATTCTATTTTTAATGTAGTTAAAATACACACTCTAAAATAGTTAACTCCTTTTACTATGTTATTAGGCAATATTTTGACTCAAGCGTCAAAAAGTCAACATTACAATCAGATCCAATAACAGGATTATTTGAAACTGTGACTTTAACCCTTGAATGGATTTACGGGTCAATTTGACACATTTTAACTTTTAACATTGATATTTGTTTATTTACATAAACTTAACTTTTCACTTTTTGGCCTGAAACTTCATGTCATCCTCCACGGAGATGATCTGAATCTGGCAAAGTCATTTTATTTTTATTTTTTTTAGTTCATGGATTTAATAACAAGCTATGAAAAAGTATCTAAGAATGTTGATTGTTAAGACCATTCAAGGATTAAATTTGTCAAAAGGAAATTAATTACAACGAAAGTAAACTGACAGAATATAGTCTTTCTGTTATCACTGGCAAAAACACACTCTGGAACAGCAACGATAACAGTTTTTAAGGACAGTTTTCACCATTTAAATGTGCCTTGATCCATCTAGCTTGTTATATTAACAAGATAACCATTTTTATACTGTATATTTCTGATTGACTTGATTAACACTCTCTATAATCTAAGCCGTTTGAGTGAAATGGTTTGCACTGTTGTTGGTTAAATCCTTGCACTCACCTTTTTATTTTCCCTTTCCTTTGAAATGATTTACGCTATTGAATTGGTTATTTAATTTGAATCATAGCAGCTATAATACTGATGATTAAAAAATAAACTTGATACAGCCGTGTCTTCTCGTGTGTTGGTAATACAGACAGTAAACATGGGGTAGACCATGAAGAGTCCCCACCTAGAACGCCGACAGGCAACGCTCATTCCTCTGAGTCGGACATTGACATGTCCAGCCCAAATGTGTCTCATGATGAGAGTCTGGCAAAGGAGTTGTCGCTAAAAGAATGTGGCCTTGCTCACCGCCCCAAACGCCGCCGCTTTCATGAGAGCTACAACTTCAACATGAAATGTCCCACACCTGGTTGTAACTCCCTTGGTAATTGGTCCTCTTTGTCAAATTTTAATGTGATACTCAAATGCTCAAACATTTTGATTCAACCTATGTTCCTTTTTCAGGACATCTGACAGGAAAACATGAAAGGCACTTCTCAATATCTGGATGCCCACTGTACCATAACCTTTCAGCAGATAAGTGTAAGGTAATGTTGATTATGGTACTTGGATTATTGTTTTAGCTAGATCGAACTTCACAGGGGATTGTTTTATCAGAATAGTTATCAGTTAGTTGCCAAACCAGCCAGATTTATCAAAATAACCTTTACTCAGGTGAAGGCAAGCTCTCGTGACAAACACGTGGAGGAGAGGACTCTGTCACAACGGCAGGATGAGAACCGACATTCTGCTCGGCAGCAGGTGAAGCCAAAACAAATATTTAGCTTTATGTCCTCACTCTTGGAATGGCATGTACTTCTAAACATGATCCCCATTTGATTATGTTCTCTTAAGAGGTGGTTTGCAGTGATTAATACAGGTTAGTTACATGTTAATAAAGCTTTAACTAGCACTCACATTTTTTGAGTTACGTCCCCTCCAGGCCCAATCAGAGCGACAGCAGCGGTACAAGGAAAAAGTGACAGAAATGAGGAGGAAGAGAAATTCTGTTCCTCTAAAAGAGCAAAAAGATAAGGACATGGTGAGTGTTGGAATGTGAGATCATTTTTCACTCTCAGAACTCAACAAAACTAATTTATAGACTGGGTGATGTATTCAACTATTATAAATAATTCAGTTTCTCCTATATATATATATATATATATATATATATATATATATATATATATATATTTTATTTTTTTTTAACTGATATTTACTTTTTTCTACTTAAAAGTGAAAATGAAAATTCTTATCATTTATTCACCCTTAAGACTTTCTTACTTCTGCTGAACACAAATTAAGATTTTTAAAAGAGTATCTCAGATTTGTTTGCCCATACAATGCAAGTTAATGGTGGCCAGAACAGCATAAAAGGTTCCATAAGACTCCAGTGGTTAAATGTCCACATTCTTCTTTTTTTTTTTGGCAATTTGCATTCTTCGTGCATACATTTTAAAATTACTTGAATATTTATCTATTTCTCACCCACACCTATCATATCGCTTCAGAAGATATGAATTTAGCAACTAGAGTCGTATGGATTATTTTTATGCTGCCTTTTATGTGCTTTTTAGGGCTTCAAAGTTCTGGCCACCATTCACTTGCATTGTGAGGACACATAGAGCTGAAATATTCTTCTAAAAATCTCTTTAATGACTAAAAGTCGTACACATCTGGGATGGAATGAGGGTGAGTAAATGATGAGAGAATTATCAATTTTGAGTGAATTATCCCATTAATTGGTTATCGGTTCTTTAATATTTAGTCTTCTTATAAATGGCATAATTTTGTGAGTCTCTAAACAATAGCAACACAATTTTGGCATTCACTCTCTTTTAGTGAGAACTAACAGTAAATATTACACCACTCAAAACAAATGTGAAATAAAATATGTGAATGTATAGATCGCAAAACAACTTTGCATAAATAATATTAATAATAATAATAATAATAATAGTTTTTTTTATTTAAATATTCAAACTGAATTTTATTTTATGAAGTCTAATGATGAAGTAGAAAAACAACAACAACAAATAAAAATCAGAACTGCACACTAATAAATAAAACTAATAATTTTTTGTTTTACAAAAACAAAATCGGTTGTTTTGTACTATCTCTTTATTCAGGAGCACAGCCAGACACATGGCAGCAGTTGGGAGCCCCTGCTGGAGAACATCACAAGTGACTATGACCTGGAGCTCTTTAAAAAAGCCCAGGCACGTGCCTCGGATGATCTTGTAAGAGAGAAAACTCATGACACTTTCTCCCTCTTTTTGTTTTACTTCCCTTCTCTCTTTTTCATGAATCTGTAAAGATCAGGGGTGGGTTGACCCCCTCGCTCACTGCTCTCTGGGTTGTTTAGTGGTCTACGCTGGATTTCTTTCCACTATCGCTTCAACACTGCTTCCTTTCTGTCTCTCTCATCCATGCCATATCAGTGTCACTCAAAGTTCAATACATCATCTGTCATGCTAACTATTCCTTTCCTTAAAAGTGGATTAATCATTTGACATTACATGTACCTTCTTATTTTCTCCTGTTGATTTTATATTTGATGTCTTTCATTTCCACATTTCCTTCTCTTCTGCACTGCCAAAAAAATAAATAAATCTTAATCAATTGAACAGTTCTGAAAAAGACATTTTCAGACAACCAGTAAAAATATCTAAATATCCTTTAAACATGAAATCATTTATTATCTTGTTTTAAGCTTAAATCTTGCTAAATGTTGTTTGATTTAAAAAAAAAAAAAAAACATTTAAAAGTTACATTTTCTGAAAATAAGTCCTAATATCAAAAGTAGTTTTGCTTTTAGTTTAGCTTTGCATATGAGTAATGATGTAGAAATGTTATTATGGCTATTAAAGTCTTTCACATAACGCATAAGTAGACAACTCATATATCTCATTCTCAGTAATGTGACAGTACAGTTTATAGTTTATTTTGTTGCCCTAATACCAAAGTTCGAAAGATTTTCAAAATAATCACAAAGTGAAATATAATTTCTCTAATACAAACATCTCATCGCTGATCACTTCTGTAAGACCCAAATAGCCACAAACTGTATATCGACTATTTCACTATTTCAAATGAGCCACTTTTCTGTTAACTTGCTTTCGTAAATTATCCAAGGTTTTGTCTCAAAATTCCAAAACTAAATATGCAGCCTGGTAGAAAAAGCATGAGAAACATATCATCAGCAAAATAGGTTCTCATCTATGATAATGAAATGTTATGCATCATCTGAAAGCTAAGGATCTCAGCTTTCCAATGACACCTAGATTGTTTTAGACAACTAACTCAGAAGATGAGATATTTGACGAAACTGAGCACCTGTGTGAAGGCTCAGCTGCGTTTATGTGCCCTACATTTCATATTTGTATATTGTGATGGAAGTTGATGAAAAAAATATTTTTCCTAGTACTTCCTGCCATTGAGTGAATTGAAATAAGACTTTTTGAAAGTAGACCATGTTATTTATGAATTATTGGAATCTTTTTGTAATTTTTTTATTAGGGGGTTTTCTGTTAAATGAGACCAATTTTATGAAATTAGTTCACTGTATGTGTGTAAGGTGAGCTTTTAAATTTGGGTGTGAAAAATTGCAGGCAGCAGCAAAGAAAATGCTCCAGAGTTGAAGAGGTTAAGGATATTCAGGTATTTTTATTAGAAAACAAGACAAAATTTCTGATAAAGGAATTATTATTATTATTATTTGAATTGTTTTTTTGCAGTGTGAAAATTAGCTCTCGATACATCTTTACCTCTTCATTCACACTTAAATATCCCATGGCAGGCTCTAGTGTTCTCCTTTTGGTTGCATTCCATCATTGCATTGCTTTCAGACCTGTGTTTCTCCCACCCTTGATTGGTCCTTGCAGGAAAAACTCCGGCTCCAGGGACAGATCACAGAGGGTGGCAACATGATTAAGACCATTGTGTTTGGTCGCTACGAACTGGACACCTGGTACCACTCGCCGTACCCTGAAGAGTATGCCCGACTTGGCCGGCTCTACATGTGCGAGTTCTGCCTCAAATACATGAAGAGTCAGACTATTCTGCGACGTCACATGGTAACTTAACACATATGTTTTACATGTTCAGTTAATACTAGAAAAATGATCTAGTGTTGTCTGGTTAATGAGCTTCATATTCTAATAGCATAACGTAAAACCAATAGGCTTGTCATGATACCAGAATTGTAGTGGTCAATATGAAGACTTGTGAAATTTCATGATTCTTGATACTACAGAAAAACTATGATGCAACTGTACACTCCTTTATTTAGAAAGTAAAAATTTTTATATAAATTATGGCATGTAGCCTTCAAGCATTTCTTAAGTAAACATTGCATCAAGTTTGTAGGTAATTATTAATAAGTAATTATTCAAATAAACAGTCAGTAACAAAGAACAAATAAATTCATTAGGAACAGTGTGTGGTTTTCTTATTTTTTGACAACATTGTTTGATTAATGACATAATAGACAGTGGCAGGTCTATAAGGCTATATTTAGACTACGAGACCTAATGCACAGATCCGCTATTGTGACACAAATCAGATTTTTTTTTTTGGTCCTACTTTAATACATTCACTCAGGACATCTCACCAAGATAGACATCTTGACCAACCATTGCTGTTGACGTCCCTACTAGCCACCCATATAAGAAACTTATGCAACATGTTTGAAATATATTACAATGTATTGTTGCAAAATTGAATCAGAATTTTGATAATTGTGTGGTGTTGCGTTCTCATGAACCCTTGTCTCTTACATCACTTTGAATCAGGCCAAATGTGTGTGGAAACACCCACCAGGTGATGAGATTTACAGAAAAGGGTCAATATCTGTTTTTGAAGTGGACGGGAAGAAGAACAAGGTAGAAGTTCCACCGGGACTCTTGATTTTATTTGAAACCTTTAAGTTGGGTATCATCAGGTCAGTTGGGAAACATTCACCTGGAATTTTTAGTTGTTTAGCTAAATTTGCAATCAAGAAATTAATCAGCCTCAGTGACATTGACATTTGCTGTTTGTAGATTTATTGCCAAAATCTATGTCTGCTGGCCAAGCTCTTTCTAGACCACAAAACTTTGTACTACGATGTGGAGCCTTTCCTATTTTATGTGATGACTGAAGCTGACAATACAGGCTGTCACCTTGTTGGATACTTCTCCAAGGTAATATGTTGATGTATGGTTTTAAGTTCAGTTATATTGCAAGTGATTTTGAAATGTCTAAATATAATCAAAATACATATCTGGATTTAGGAAAAGAATTCATTCCTGAACTACAACGTCTCCTGCATCCTTACCATGCCACAGTATATGAGGCAGGGTTATGGCAAGATGCTGATTGATTTCAGTGAGTTCTGTAGATCTAGATCACTTGTACAATTTTTATCATCTCTTATTTGTCCATTGCGAGTGTTTTTTAGTGTTCAAAATATTGGCTGTGAGGCTTGCAAAAAGGTGCTTTTAAAACTACAATTGAAACCTTTAATTTTAAATTGTACAGTATGCATAATTTATGTTACACTGACTACAATGATCATTTAAAAGTAGTAAAAGAGGAAAATGTTGAAAATGGCAAAGACTTAGATTAGCTCCTGTAGATTGTTATGATAATATTGAATGCACTTGGTTAACTCATTAATATGTGGATGGCTGGTGTCTGTAAAGGTTATCTACTGTCCAAAGTGGAAGAGAAGGTAGGCTCCCCTGAGCGCCCTCTTTCTGACCTGGGCCTCATCAGCTACAGGAGCTACTGGAAAGAAGTGCTCCTGCGCTACCTAAACAACTTTCAGGGCAAAGAAATCTCCATTAAAGGTACATAGTGTTCTAGTATTATATACAGTTTAAGTCAGAAGTTTACATACACTTAGGTTGAAGTCATTAAAACTAATTTTTTAACCACTCCACTGATTTCATGTTAGCAAACTTTAGATTTTGCAAGTCTTTTGGACATCTATTTTGTGCATGAGTAATTTTTACAACAATTTACATACACTAAGTTAACTGTACCTTTAAGCAGATTGGAAAATTCCAGAAAATGATGTCAAGCCTTTAGGCTATTAACCAATTAGCTACTGATTGGCTAATTGAAGTCAATTGGAGGTGTACCTGTGGATGTATTTTAAGGCCTACCTTCAAACTCTGTGCCTCTTTGCTTGACATCATGGCAAATCAGCCAAGACCACAGAAAAAAGTCTGGTTCATCCTTGGGAGCAATTTCCAAATGCCTGAAGGTAGCACTTTCATTTGTACAAACAATAGTATGCAAGTATAAACACCATGGTACCATGCAGCCATCATACCACTCAGGAAGGAGACACATTCTCTCTCCTAGAGATGACCGTAGTTTGGTGCGAAAAGTGCAAATCAATCCCAGAACAACAGCAAAGGACCTTGTGAAGGTGCTGGAGAAAACTTGGTAGACAAGTATCTATATCCACAGTAAAACGTGTCCAGTATCAACATAACCTGAAAGGGTGCTCAGCAAGGAAGAAGCCTCTGCTCCAAAACCACCTTAAAAAAGCCAGAGTACAGATTGCAAGTGCACATGGGGACAAAGATCTTACGTTTTGGAGAAATGCCCTCTAGTCTGATGAAACAAAAATGTTACTGTTTGGCCATAATTACCAACATTATGTTTGGAGGAAAAAGAATGAGACTTGCAAGCCAAAGAACACCATCCCATCCATGAAGCTTGGGGGTCATGTTTTGGGGTGCTTTGCTGCAGGAGGGACTGGTGCACTTCACAAAATAGATAGGTAATTTATCATGAGGAAGGACAATTATGTGGATATATTGAAGCAACATCTCAAGACATCAGCCAGGAAGTTAAAGCTCGGTCATAAATGGGTCTTACAAATGGACAATAACCCCAAGCATACCTCCAAAGTTGTGGCAAAATGGTAGGACAGCAAAGTCAAGGTATTGGAGTGGCCATCACAAAGCCCTGACCTCAATCCGATAGATTTGTGGGCAGAACTGAAAAAGCATGTGCGAGCAAGGACGCCTACAAACCTGACTCAGTTACACCAGTTCTGTCTGGAGGAATGGGCCAAAATTCCAGCAACTTATTGTGAGACGCTTGTGGAAGGCTACACAAAATGTTTGACCCAAATACTATCTAAGTTTATGTAAACTTCTGACCCACTGGGAATATGATGAAAGAAGTAAACGCTGAAATAAATCATTCTCTCTACTATTATTCTGACATTTCACATTCTTAATATCAAGTAGTGATCCTAACTGACCAAAGACAGGGAATGTTTAAATATATTTGGCTAAGGTGTATGTAAACTTCTGACATCAACTGTATGCTGCAGGCTTCATTTATGTCATTGCTTGTCATAAACAATATTACATTGTGATTTTCAACATTTGTATATCCTCGTATATTAACTCATGGGAGAAGAAATCAGTGAAGAAACAGCTGTCAATCCTGTAGACATTGTCAGCACTTTACAGTCACTCCAAATGCTGAAGTACTGGAAAGGGAAGCACTTGATCTTAAAAAGACAGGTAATTGTAATGTAGGTAGTGATTTAAGCAGCACAGGTTGCTCACATAAACTATTGGTTTATTATTTTGATGTAATTTAGTTGTTTTTGATGCATATAAATGATGCTAAAGTTTGCACTTAAATCTTTAGGATTTGATTGATGATTGGAAAACCAAAGAGGCAAAACGTGGAAACAACAAGACTATTGACCCTACGGCCTTGAAGTGGAGCCCACCCAAAGGAACTTGAAAAAACTCATCAGCATGCTCTTCAGCCTCTGCTGTAGTTTAGCAGGTCTTGGTCACTATTAGAATAGCTAAATGCACAGGAAAGTGTTTTCTTTTTTACAGTAAGACTGCAATCATAACTGTATTACGTAAAACACTTTTCACATAGTGCAGTTATACTGTGTGTACAGTTTCAAGTTGTTTCACGTTAATCTTTCTTTAGTTTTTTAAAACATGCTTAACACAGCATAGAAAATGTTGCATTTTTCATGGCACATGGTCATGTTTAATGATCTAATTACCTAATTTATCCACCAGTTTCACAAATCACAGGTAACAGTGTTTAGTACTCAAATACAATTTGTTTTAATGCGGTTTTTAGTTGGTTTACCAAGCAAAATCTTAAATACTGTATCACTTCCTTTTAGAGAACAGACTATTTGACTGTTGGATGTTTGTGTGAACAGACCACTATAGTGTTTCAGTCAATTCCTCGACTGACGGCATAAGGAAAACCTTGTTTTTGAGGACAAATGTGTCTATGAATATGATAATGTTACTTGTCATTAGCAACCAAAGAGCATGAGTTCAGCATTGAAGGGATTCAGCTGATTCTTTTCTCTTCTAATTGGGTCCTTTTTTTTATTTTTAATACCTCTAAACAAGATATGTAATTCCAGCCCAAGTTGAATTTAGCCAAAATCATTGTATTATATAATATATACTAAATACAAAGAATATTTTATTCATTAGCTTAAGTACAACTAAAATTTGTATTTTGGGACAGAAACATTGCAGTAAATGTTATTTACTATGAAACCCTTCATCCAAGTGTTGTCTTTGAAAGTCTATTATGAAAAAATACAAATTAAGTGGCAATTTTATTAGTTTATATAGCATGACTTGGCTATGTTGCAGTTCAGCTAGCCTTCTGTGTTAGAATAGATTAATTCAGAGCTAGAAATTATCATGATGCACTTGTAAACACCACATAATATACATTGAAATGCCAGTTGCACTAGCTTTTGTATGTCTTTAAAATAAATTTGATCACTGGTTAAACCTATGTAGTTATGTGAGTTAAGAACGTAAACAGTTGCGCACAATGGCAATTTTCTTTTGCGAGAAAAATGTCTTGCAAGAGAGCGCACCAGTGCCCCGCCCACTTGTTCAACGTCTGTGTTCCGGAAGTATTTTCCCCATTCTTTTCAGAAAACCCACTCAGAGGTAAATCACAACATTACAGACTTTAGTTCTGTGATTGGTGGATCTTTCACTGCTGTACCACGTGTACTGTAGTTGTTCACCAGGACTTACGTTATTAAACACGACTTTTAAACAATTAAGTTTATTTTATTTTTTTTATTATTGAACAATATCATATACAAACAGCATGGCAAGAATTGTATGACATTGCAATATAACAATGAAATCAGGTGCAAACGTGCATTGCAGAAAAGATCAACTAAAGTAAATAAATCCAAAAAGCTAGGGATTGTTTTCCAAAACATATTCTTCTGTTATTTCAAAACGTTTTTGTGCATTTTTACTTTTCATAATTTTAAGGGACTTTGTATAAGAAAGAAACGCATTGTGAAATACAGAAAACATGGGTTTCACTTTCAAATATTTAGATTTGTGTATATGAAATTTCCCCAAAATAAGGAAAGATAAAGAACATTGTCCTTATGAGAGAAGACTTCAAGAAAAGAAACCTTTTGGTAAAGCCACTCATGAATATCAAGCCATAAAGCCTCTACATACATACAATGGAAAAATACATGATCAGTAGTTTCAATCACATCACAAAATACACAATTACTAGTTTCAATTCCAAATATTTGTTGTACAAATTCATAAGGATAACCATCGTTTTGATAACCAATTTTGAAATGGATGTTAGCTTTGGGGGTTAATGGGAATTTTAAAGATTTTTTTCGTAACCTGTAAATTGTTTCTTTTGAGAAAAACTGTGATAAGTTTCTATAAACTACAAAAGGGAATAAAATGTTATCAAACATATTTCTGATAGATTTGTTTGAAAATGTAGTTTCTTTGAAATCGTAACCTCCAATTAAAAGTCATGGGAGACGCAGGGTGGTGGGATTAGAATTTGAAAGGAATCCTTTGATTAGACATAGAGTTGGGGATAGCTTTGATTACAGAAATAAATGTGTTCCGATTACAGGTTATATCATATTTAAGACAAAAATTCTCATATGAAATAAAACATCCTCTGCTATTGACTAAATTAAGCACCGACCAGATACCTTTCTCCATCCAGTCCTTATTATACAGTGATTTGATTCGTATTGTGATTTATCTATTATTCCATATTGGGGTATTATGTAGCATGAAGTTGAAATAACACAGACGGGTTGTTGTTTTATAAGAGAAGTCACGGGCGATTTTACTACTTGAAGCTGCCAGTTTACTGCTCTCTCCATTCATTTGTATCCACAGTGTTCCTGAGCAACCACTGGGCCGCGCCATTATGATAATTCTAATGACCTCTTTTCTGTTCTGGGTAGGGTTTCACCAACTGTGTGCAAGTTCTCGTAATGTCTCTCAAGTTGAGACGTAATATTCACACTAAAAGCTGTGCATTTCAGTTTGATCTTGTTTCTGTTGATGTTCAAAACTTGTTTGCTCACTTAACTGTCAGCTGTAATAAATTATAGCCCCATTAAAATACGATACATAATAAACGTAGATTTGATCAATTGTAGCCATTAGCTTATTTGCCCTGTGTAAATAACAATATATAGGAACTGTATTTAAATAAATAAGGGGTGATAAATAAATACCAATACACTGTTAGATCGGTTTCATGCCAAAAACTCTTCTTAAAAGTACTTTTATTTCTCTTTCGTAAATGTAAACATGTGTAAATCTCAATATCATACTGTATGTCAAAATGATTGATGCCTGTCATGCAAAACGAGCTTATTGATGTCATAAAATATCAGTCTGCTTTTTTATTCCACCCACTACTCCTGGTCGGAGGATTCAAACATAGGGTTACGTCAAGGGCTGGACTGGTAATCTGGCATACCAAGCATTTTCCCGGTGGGCCTATGCACTTTGGGGCTGATCAGGGGAGAACTGAGCGGGCCGGTGGTTCGGCCGCGAAATGTGCTGAATGGGCCGTGATAAGCTAAAAATGAGCCGCCGCGTTATGCAGAACGGACCACAAAACGGCGCCACGATATGCAGAAAAGGACAGCGAACTCTCCAAATATCCACTCTCCTGGTTCATCTGGTATTAGAGAAGCACCAGCGACAACAACCCAGTGACAGTACTGAGCATAAACTCAGGTAAGGGAAACTAAACTAGGTGGTTCATGGGATCGAGCCCTATTAATTTTACTTGCCATTGGAACCATAGTAGGGGCGATGGATCGTACATCTTCTGTGGACTCCCACTTGGCCACTAACTTGGAGGCCATATGTCACTTTACTTTGGGGTGAGTTTCAATTTCCTCCTAACCTCGCTATATGGGCACCTCTAGGGGTGCTCTCGAGTTGTAATGGTCACTTCGGGGAGTGCCCATGAGCCACCTACTGCCCATGGGGCATTTGGTAATGTAAACAGTGTCCACAGAGCCTTTTTTGACCACCTTACCACTATTCCTTCCTGTGTCCCCCTTATCCAATATTCTTCCAAATGGGCTTCCTGTTGTCCACAGACTCCCTTCCTGTGTACCCCTTACCCACTATTTTTTCTCATAGTCTTCCTTCCTTCCACACACTGTAAAAAAAAAAATCGTAAAATAACGGTAAAAAGTCTGGCAGCAAAGTTGCCAACCACTTACCGTCAAATTACAGTAAAAAAACTTAAATTATTTTACGGAAAAATTTTGTTTTTTGAAAACGGATATTTACCGTAAATATTTTCTGTATTTTTACAGTCAAACTGCTGTAGAAAGAAAAAAAAAAAATCTCATAAAAAAAATCTCTGTAGAATGTTAAATGAATGTATAAATCTGTATATAAACTTACAAATATTGCAGAAATACCTTAAAATTACATAATTAAAACAAAGACTTCTGTTTTAATACAGTATTATTTGGTATATTTTTAAGATAATCCAATCCATCTACAAGAACTCCTTGTCAAAGTAAAGACTTTTCTATGTGAAGCACACAGAAAATGTTGTATAATTACCTTCAAATACCCTAATTTAAAGCCCAATACCAGTATATTGATCGATTTAAAATTTTATTTTATGTCATTATTCAATCTATTTACAGTAAATTCCTGTTAAATATTGGTTTTATCCTGTACAAAAAAAACAAGATCTTGTGATATTAATTTTCAGAAACATATTTTTAACAGTTATTGCTTTATAAAAACATTATTTGACAGTAATTATAGACACATCTCCAATAAATTTACAAGCTTTTACCATTAATGTATGCAGGTTTACTTTATATAAACATTATTTGACAGTAATAACAAGAAACTCTCCAATATTTCTACATATTTTTCCCATTAATGTATGCAGGTTTACTTTATATAAACATTATTTGACAGTAATAACAAGAAACTCTCCAATATTTCTACATATTTTTACCATTTAAATACGGAGGTTTACTTTATATAAACATTATTTGATAGTAATAACAAGAAACTCTCCAATATTTCTACATATTTTTACCATTTAAATACGGAGGTTTACTTTATATAAACATTATTTGACAGTAATAACAAGAAACTCTCCAATATATCTACATATTTGTACCTTTAATGTATGGGGCTTTACCATATAAAAACATTTTTATTATGGTAATTATAAGCAACTTCCCAATACATCTACATACGTTTACCATTAATATATGGGGGTTTACCTTATATAACCAATACTTGACAGTAATTACAAACACATCTCCAATAACTTTACAAGCTTTTACCATTAATGTATAAGGGTTTACTTTATATAAACAATACATTATAGTGATTAAAGGCAACTATCCAATAAATCTATATACTTTTACCATCAATGTATGAGATATACTTTATATAAACATTGCTTTATACTAATTAAATTCAACTTTCCAATATATCAACATGAAATTTACTCAATGTATGGGTTCACTTTATATAAACATTAATAGACAGTAATTACAAGCAATTCTCCAATATATGTAAAAATACACATGTTTATTT
Source organism: Moxostoma hubbsi (assembly GCA_032164185.1). Taxonomy (NCBI): domain Eukaryota; kingdom Metazoa; phylum Chordata; class Actinopteri; order Cypriniformes; family Catostomidae; genus Moxostoma; species Moxostoma hubbsi. Next base: position 20,308,693 of record JAVLUX010000024.1, read on the forward strand.
TATGTAAACAATATTTGATAGCAATTACAAGCAATTGTCCAATATATGTACATACTTTTTCCATTACGGCATGGGGTTTACTTTATATAACCACTGTTTGACAGGAATAATAAGCAACTCCGATATATATACACAGACCTTTCTTATAAGTGCATGGGTCTAACCTTATATGAACATAATTTGACAGTAATAACAAGCAATTCCAATATATCTACAGACTTTTCTTATTAGTGCATGGGATTTACTTAATATAAACATTATTTGACAGTAATTACAAGCAACATTCCAGTTTATGTGCACACATTCCGTATTAGTATATGGTGTTTTGAAATGTACAAAAACCGGAAGGTCTATGTTAAGTGCATTTGCATCAACAACTTTTTCACTAAATACATACATTTTTCTGACATTTTACAGCAATCTCCCATCCATTCACCGCAGATCCCCATTTGAGATGTATATTTCCCCTCGAAGGAAAAATGTGTTCATTTTAAAGTTAAGTGCATTCATTTGGTGCACTTTAAAAGCAAAATAAAGAAGCTAGATCTATGAAGAATGTTACCCTCTTGTTAATAATTTTGGGCCCCTAGTAAACAATTTGATCAAAGACACTGCATAGATATAAATTGTAATGAAAAAGCAAAAAAGTCAACTAATTTATTTAATGTTTTTCCAGCAACCCTAAATCAAAGAATAATTTGTAAGTCATTTCCCTAACATTTCATTTTACTTTTAATTGACACATGTAACATGTTTTATAATTCCTGTAAATATAATCCAATTAATCTTATTTTCATCCTGTATGCGCTAACACCTTATTTGAAAACCGGACTTTGTCACATGTGTATCCTTGCGCTACATTCACCAAGTCCGACCATACAGTCTATGAGTTTGCCGCAATTTAAATAAATTGCATGTTGTGCTCAAATAGCATACAATTAAGATTTTATTGCCTCTCTTCGGGTAAGACTATCATACTGTAACACTTTGTAAAGTGAAAAATTACAGAATAAATTCTCTAACCTGCCTGTCAGCTCGCTTAGGTCCTTTTAACTGCATTTACCATAAAGACTATGAAGGTAATATATGCCTAAAAGAATCGCATGCGCAGGGTAAGATTTGTGAAAGTGTACATAAGATTGCAAGCGTAAATTAAATTTGCATGTGCAAGAGAAGATTTGTAAGGGTGTAAATTGCATATCAAGTGTAAGAAAAAAATATTTGCAGCATTTTACTGTTATTAGTAAGTGTAATGCATGTATTGTGAAACTGCAACTTCATGCTTACGCAAAATAAATAGGACCTGTATTCTTCTGACTTCCATTTTTCCGCGCTTACACTTATGGCACGTTTTTTCCGCACAAATGCAGCCAAAAGCATTGAAAGCCTGTGAACAGCAATTTGCAACCGAATACAACAGAGTCAGGGACTGCAAAACAGATTGCTCGTGTAAAATCAAACTTTGTGTAAATAAATATACTGTTGCAAATGTCTAAATGACTTATTGTGTAGGCTACATGCGTCAAAAAAGTTCCCGAAATAACCCGATTTGTACAGTTACGTCTTTCTTTTACCCGCGCTTCCAGTTTTGGCACGATTCTCTCACTGAATGAGTTTTGCAAGCGCGAAGAGGAGGGCGGGTCCACCTTCATCATGTAGCCAATCAAATGAGCGTATCGCTGACTGTCGATTTACTCTCATTTGATTGGTTCAATAACACGCCAGTCTCCAGAACCTATGTCCAGAACACATAGGCTATTTATCTTCGTTTGGCTCAGCATCGTTCTCGTTGCCGAAATTGTACTTTAGAACAATAGAATAGAATAGAAGCTAAGTTCTTTCCAGTAACAAACAAACAAACAAGTTCATATATAATAAATATTTATATACAGATGTGAATATGCATGCTAAAAAAGTTCATTTGGCAGATTGATATTCACCCACGTCCTTTCAGAATTCCAACGATGGCTATGATCCTCTGTAGTGCTCTCACCAGGCCTTGTCCTGAAAAATAGATAAGATGTATCATGCTTGTAAAAATTCCTACACATCAACGGTGGCCACATTGTATTGTTTTCAATTTACACACAATGGCAACTTTGCCTCCTACTCTCACAGCATCGCCAGAGCAGAGCCATTAGGTTGCCGCTTAACAATAATTGCAGTTTGGAGCTTGAATGAAAATTAAGCATGAACAAACTTTGCCTCTATTAATGCTTCTAATGCAGGAACATTAAGGGGTTAACATGTCTTAAATGGGTTCAAGCTGCTCTGTAAATGTGATCAACAAAATCTTAAAACCACTTGTAAAACTGACCGCTATCAAGTGTGATTTTGGCACAAACCTTTGGCAAGAGACTGAGTTTAATTATTCTGACTCGCAGTACATTTATTGAATTTAGAGATGGGTCATGATTTTCGAATTTTCATTCATTGTCAAATGGAATAGTTTGTTATTATTGCTGAGTTTATAAAGTAAAATAAAAAGTAGAAAAGGTAAATAATTTTCACATGTATTAAGCTGGAACCAACAAATGTTTTACATGAGGAATTACTATTATCAAAATAGTTCAACCCTCCAATAACAAAATAAAAGTCAAGTACTTCAGGAACACTACAAATGCACACATCACACACCATCACCAAGAGCTGCTTTCATGCCATAATTTTCCAAACCGCCTGTTTTACCACAAAGCTGACTTAATGATCGTGTGAAAGTTTAGTAGTGGCGCTCATAATTCAACAGTGGCGGTGCGCCGAATTTAGGGGGAACACTGGTCTCTGTTATGTGCACGTCAGACTTTCTGGGCGCAGCACTTCTGAGAAAATCGAGTTTGACATTTGTAAATCGATTCAGAACCGTCCATATCGTGATGCATCTAAGAACCACTTTTGGACCAGTCCTAAGTTAGAAGGGGTTGAACATTTCACCTCGATTATGTTATGGCAAAAATTCACATTAAACATCATCACTGCGTAAGAGACACTCAGAGTGTCGGCTTCAGGCTTTGAATTTCGGTTTCGATTACTTTTCAATTAATCGTCCAGCCCTACTAAAAACCCAGCTCTTCACCAAGGAATTCAATCCTGAATGAATTTTTGTTGTTCTTTCACTGTAACTATGTGTAAAGCGTCCTTGGGTCCTGTGAAAGGCGCTAAAAATATTTAATTATTTATGTAATGTTAGCTAGTTAGTAACAAAGTAATATTAATTATCAGCTGTATGTCATTACTAAATAACATACTAGTCAAGTGTTGACAACATCAGGCACAAGCTTAGACTAAACTGTGTACAGTTCTGTCCTGTATACATACTGTATGCTATATCCTGATAATAAACTTTATATTTCAGTCTTCAGAGGAGTCTGGATGTTAAAGAAATGAAGGATTTTAAAGCACAAATTAAATGCTTAGTAATTATCCAGGGATCCTGTATAGAAAAAATGATGCATCTAGATGCATTGATAATCGTTTCGCAGCCCTCTGAATCGTAATCGAATCGCGAGGTGCCCAGAGATTCCCACCCCTATAAGTTAGTTACACGTTTGTTGACCAAATTTCCAATACAGTTTTGCACCCAGCTGTGTTTCTTAATAGACTCTTGTTACTTTGCAGATTGTCAAGAGGTTCATCCTGTAGACTATCGGTGGCCTCAGCTCTGACAGTAGGTGCTGTTGCCCACAGGTCTGCGGGCCATAACGTTGATCTACTGCTGAAAAACTCAGTGTTGAAGAAAAATTCCTAATCACCCAATTTTAATATAATTTTTTTTCAGCTTTCCATGCAAATATGCAGCAGAACGTTGGCTAACCTTTTAGCACCCTCTTCAGATTAGGCTGTTAGCGGGTAACATTAGCAGCTGCAATAAACCAGCTGGATTTCCATACAATCCTCACCTTGTGTTCATTGAGACCCATGTTCTCTGTGGGTTTCAGCTCCTCTGCAATCATCAGTCTCGCCTGCGAACTCCTTTGCCGCTACCCTCTTAGCTTCCAGGGTATCAGCCTCTCATGTTCTCAGCCAACTGGGTCACCAGCAAAGGAGAGTTTAACTTAACCCGGGCTATTCAGACTGTAGAGCAGGTTCAGAGGCTGGCTGTGGGAGAGCTGTCTGGTCTGTTGGTTCAGCCTTCACCACCTGATCCTTAGCCTCTTGATCCTTGTCAAACTGAACACAGAATATGAACCACAACATGGGTGAGAAAGATGTGGTAAACCCCTTATAATGTCATATGGACAAATATTAAAATGCTACACATAATGTTAACTTACCTGTCCAAGTGGGTTTCTCTTCCAGAAAATGGCCCCAATGTTACTGTTCAGTTTGTTATTGAACAAAGCATTTGGTTTGTTAGATAATGAATGTCTTTGCTTGAGCATTCTGTAGTATCCAAATATGAAATTCAGCGACTTACTTGTCAAACACTCACCCAGAAGTTGTTGAAGTAAGTTAACTAGACCAATCAGTCAAAAACTATGGATAAGGACATGGAAGTTCATGTTAAATCGTTATTTTCACTCACGATGAGTCTGGTTCACTGTTCATAAAGGAGAACAAACTTAGTCAGCTGAGAAAGTTAAAATCCAGGCATGTGTATAACTAGGAGGTAACGTTACGTTACACGCAGGTTACAGGTAAAGTATTTACGTTACCGGTACTTTAACGGTAGGAGCAACGTAGCGTAACGTTTCCTAGATTAATAGTATTCGCATCAAGCTAACGTTAATGTTAACTGACTGAATGTGCTACTGCTAACGTTAAGTTAAAAACGAGCTGCCTCTGAAACAAGTCTTTGTCAGGTCCTAACTTAACATTACGTTAACTAAATATGTTAAACCATAGACTGTATAAAACAAGGTCCCAACCTGCTGCAACAGCCTTTTATTTAACGTTAGCTTAACTGTTACTTGTTTGCAAGAGGCAACAGTAACTTGTAAGATGTAACGTTAAGTTAACAGCTAACGTTATTATATTAATATTAGTCAACCACAGATAGTTAACGTTATGATGGCTGATGCATGTTTCACATTCAGGGCTAACGTTAATAACGTTTTAACTTTATTAGGACCGGCATAATGTTACATTTGCTAAAGCTAGACAGACTTTTATAAGGTTAATACATAACGTAACGTTACAAACGGCGAGTTTTAACGTTAGCCCTGCTGACTCGACATAATGATAATGTTAACTTACATATTAAAATTGTAAAATGTATAAAAGCTGCCGCACTTAACAAGCACATTTGACATATTGTGATGAAACATATAAATATATATATTAATTTACCTTTAGTGAAAGCTGAATGCCGATATAGTGAAAATGTCCCACACTTTCTCCATCCAGGCTCTGTACTTCTTGGCGCGATCTTGACGTTATAACGTTCCCCCTCCCAAAGTCAAACAATATCATTGGTCGAGATTGCCTCTGCCGTATGATTCGTCCAATGATTGTACAACATTAAATTATTTGAATCTGCGCGCACTTTCTTGATATCTAAAGCACAGAGATTAGAAAAACAATTACGATGTTTGTTTACACGGTTGTGTAACGTTTCAACCATTTTAATGTCTTCAATTCCTTCACCCCCAGTTTACCAAAGCTCAAGTTTGTGCTACAAGAGCCTTGGTTGAACTGTTGAGCCCCAGAATAAATTCCTAGTCTTTCACACATTGCTTACCTATTGTAAATTAAAAATATATAGCACCCCATTGTAATATATATATATATATATATATATATATATATATATATATATATATATATATATATATATATATATATATATATATGTGTGTGTGTGTGTGTGTGTGTGTGTGTGTGTGTGTTTATCTATCTATCTATATCTATATATATCTCTCTCTCTCTCTCTCTCTCTCTCTCTCTCTCTCTCTCTCTCTCTATCTATCTATATATATATACATACATACACATACATACATACATACATACATACATACATACATATATATATATACACATACATATATATATATATATATATATATATATATATATATATATATATATATATATATACACATATACATACATATATATACATATATATACATACATATATACAGGTGCTGGTCATATAATTAGAATATCATCAAAAAGTTGATTTATTTCAGTAATTCCATTCAAAAAGTGAAACTGTATACATTCATTCCACACAGACTGATATATTTCAAGTGTCCATTCCTTTTAATTTTGATGATTATAACTGACAACTAATGAAAACCCCAAAATCAGTATCTCAGAAAATTAGAATATTGTGAAAAGGTTCAATATTGAAGACACCTGGCGCC